>JPFL01000052.1:0-272233 GCA_000733385.1 Paramecium biaurelia
GATTATTTAATCAAATTCCAGTTCTCTCAAGAGGATATCCCTAATCTTATTAAACCTCTTACCCTATCACTGATGTTCTGGAAGCCTTCACCATCCAAGATTATAAAATTTAAATTAAATATTTCACATAATTAGATACTATTAACCATATTTCTTGTTATGCTCTTCTTAGTAATGATTTTTTTCTAACCATGAGAACCTATTTATGGGTGTTAATTGTAGGGTTAATTTGTCATGTAATTTATATTACTCTGATAATGTTTGAGGCATAACGATTGTGCATGAAAAAGTAAAATATATCTATTAATAATAGTTTTTGCTTCAAATAACGAATTTATATCTGGGGCACTCTTATTTTACATTGATACCACTATTTTTATAGTATATCTAAGTTTTTGTGCTGTTATAGGGTTAGCCGTTGCAGTGTTATTAGCTATTTGTGTGGGGTTGTGTGGGACTATCGCTCGTTCTAAGTGACTATAACATAATAAATTTATAAAACAATAAATATTTTCTTATAATTTAAATAGTGCCAAATTAGTTATTCTGAAATTATGGAATTAGACCCATAAATTTATTGGAATATATAAAAATTAGAATACCTAAAGCTAATGTATTAAACATATTCATTTAATATAATTAGTGTATTACAAGTAATGTAAGAATATAGTCTCAAAATAAATTATGAGTCAAATTTATGTAAATAAGAGAACATAATAAATAAAGCAATAAGTTAAAGTTTAATGTATCTCTAAATATTTTTGCTTGTTTCCTTTTGCATAACCTATGCTTACTTAACTACAATTTGTTTGTCTACTGCTAGAAATTATAACATCTCTATTTTTTTGTAATCATTCCTATTGCTTCCATCACTTAGTCTTTTACTTCTTAGAAAAGATAAATAAGAATCAATAGTAATAGTTTGAATTAATTGGACTAGCTGTTAAAATCAGTAATATGAAAACTTGAAAACCCTCAGTGTATTTATTCTATGTGAAAGGAACTCAAATTTTTTTTTTTAATTCTTAATTTTATGTGTTAAATTATCAAATGATTTTTTCAACTGTGAAGTAAAACACATAGAATAATAGATAATCTTAGCAGAACTCATAGAATGTAGTATCATTAGTAATCTCACTATAGGAACCGTAGGAGAATGTAAAAATAAGTTCGAGAATTGAAAAAAACATCAAAACGCTGAAATCCTATTTTAGCACAGCATTTCAAAATCCTTAGGCTTCTCTTATAATTAATTACTTAGGTTATCAATCTAATTGAGGAAAAGTTCCAAATCATCTTTTGCTACATTTAATTTATTTTGATAACAAACAATAAATCATTTATAAAATAATTTTACTCACTGAATTTATTAGAACTTCTACTAGAACTTATGAGATATACATGATTGAACCAAAAATCAAATTAGGTGTAATACTAAATGAATTGTAATTTACAATGTAGAAATAAAAAATTGTTAATAAATTTGAAATCCCATTAGTATGTCATTATTGTTATAAAACAAATAAATTATTAAATTAGCATACAGCAAGAATTACCAATTTTAAATCAATAAACTCCATCAAGTTAAATTTCAAATGTTAATATCCCATATTGAGTAATGTAGTGCCAGGAGCCTAATATAGAATTGGATGAAATTTAGCAAGCTGTTGTTGAAAAGTTAGTTATGATTGATATTAACTCAGATTGATCAATTGTTATTGGATCAAGTGTTGGATATATTGCAGTATTAGTGTTGAGCATTGTAACAGAAAATTGGTTTTTGATATTTACATTTATATTGGGATCAATTTCTATGTTGAGTGTGATTCTAGAAACCTAAGTTGCTTCAAGAGTATAAATCAATTTAATATTTTAAGAGAGTTTGAAACCAGAGGACTCTAATTATACAATTTGTTTGACTTATCTAGTCCCCATAGATTATCATTGAGAAGTTTATTCAATAAATAAATGAAATATCAACATATTTATTCAATTCGATTTGAGCATAGTTTATAATTAAAATTTATAAAAATAAAATTATAATTTAGATATAATCATACTTTCTTTAATTTATATATTTTTAACTTAATATAAAGAAGGAAATAAGATTATTTCTAAAATTTATATATAAATTATAGGACAATGAACTTAGTCTGAATATTAAGCGAGTTTTTTGATTTATTCTGGATGAGAATTATTAAGTAGCTGGAAAGGATGCTCTTTCATTGAGGCCTATGTTTGTAGAGTTCAATAAAATGAGTATTGAATTATTTAAATTGAATGAAAATTAAATAGCATATTAATCAAAAAATATAAAATATCATGTTCTCTCTTAATTAAATTAGAACTCCGAAGTTTTTATATTGCTTAAGAAACTATAGAGTGAAGAATTAAATTTTAGTGATTTAACTTTTAATATTTACTGTGATTATTGCCTTTTTGACAATAGCTTTGGTAATTAATCGAGTAATAATTGAATCCGTAATTGAGAAGGTCTCACTATAATTGTTGTAAAATATTAATCAAAAGGCTCTTCATAAACAATCAACTTATTTGGAATACTAAACCTTCCTAACTTTTAATTTTGGCTTCAGTCTGCTTAATAAAATTAATAATGAAAATTTGTATTTGCTTAAGTAATAAAAGATTATGTTGGGTAATATGCCCTTCAGTTGCGTTGATTACAATGTAAGAGAAACACAACCTTTTCAATATTATCTACCGCAATTTTGTTATTATTATGCAAATCATAATGATTTTGCATTAATTCCAAGAACAGAAATTGATTAACATTTAATAGTTTTGATTTAAATGTTAAACGAATAATTATTGTTAATTGGTAATAGTGAACTGGAACCAACAATATATTTGACATAATAAGGGAATGGACAATTTTTTGCCATCATTCCATAAAAAATGAGATACCCTATGTATAGACCAAAGGAAAGATAATGGTATAAGGATCACATCGCTGCTTTAAATAATGGCAATCAACCTGAGGTTATATCTGAAATCTACAGGAATTATGAAACGCAAGAATTCGAATTCACTCTCACTGTTTCATTGACTGATGCTTAATTAGAATTTGATGGAGTAATAGCTTTGGATAGTAATTTCTAAGTGATCAAGCCAAAAATCAACTATGATTAATTAAATATTTATCTTGTTGATTTAGCTGGCAGGATATTGATTTCAAATGTCTATCCCAAAATCAATTTTGTATAAGAGATGAAATTCTTTAATGACACTTCCATTACAGGATTTGACAATGAAGACTGGAAGGAAGTCCTCAATCAAATACTCTATTAGAATGGAGAATCAAATTGCCAATTTGCCTACAAGAACTTTTGCAGATATAATAAGTTATTTGGGTAAGATTTATTCATTCGAGGATTTGGTATCCACAATAGATTCTATCAAATAGTGTAAGCATATTCAAATATTATTAAGATTTGTAGATTACAAGTTCATGGAATAGAATGATAATGATACTCAATAGTTGAAATCAGAATTACTTAGTTAAGCAACTGCATAGTTGATATATTATATTCTCTATAATATTTCAGGAATACTGCTTTGTTGGATAATCATGCATTTCTTCCTAAAACCTTATTACGAATTAACAAGGTTATTTTAATAGACAACTTAAACCAAATTTAATTAGAAATATGAAATTGCTTTAAGGAAAGTCAAAATATTTAAACAGAACAATCTCATTCAAACCGGACTTGATAATCTCTGCAATACGTTATCTAAGATAAGATCAAAAAAATCAAGAGAGTGTCATTACATGGAAAATTATAAATATCCAAAGAATTTAGCCAAAAATGCTTACAAATTCAGATTTTACATCAAACAATTTCCAAAAGTATTTTTAATTCATTATATAGAAATCACAAATTCAATAATTGGAAAGATCTATTAATATAGTTTATGAGGAGATATTAGAAATTCTGGCAGTAAACAATGATGAATTCTACTATAAGTTGATGTGATTAGATATTGTAGTTAATATTTTTCAATTTAACATTTATTAAATATAAAAATGTTAAAACAATTACAAAATATTGAGAATATAATGTTCTAAAATTATTATTTTTATTTTGGAAGGCAAAAGACTCATGAATGGCAATAAAATCTACCTCATCTCATATGCCACTTCAAATATTTAACAACTATAATGTAAATAAGTGAAAACTATTTATAACCATGTACCTAAATATATCTAACGCTACGATATGTATATATTATATAGAGAGAAGAAAGCATGGAAGCAAATATAGAAAAAAATATGCTATAAAATTTCAGCTGAATATTTTGTGTACATAGAATTACACATAATTGTGTGGAGATGGACGGAATAAAAATTGTAGAGCCTAAAATTTATTACATATTCATTCTTTAATTAATTAGTTTTTTTAATGGTTTGGATAGCAATTTAATAAATCATCTAAAATTAAGAAGGATTAAGTGAAGCATGAGTTTTATTGAAAATTACTGGATACTTTAGACTCTTTTTTGTAGAAAGAGGAAAATACCACAGACTTTGACAAATAGATTTAGTCTAAAGCTTTAATTTTTATTGATTTTTCAATAGCAAATCAAGCTTGAATATTATTTCTTGTCAAAATATATTGAAATTATAATATTTTGGATTATGTTTAATGTTATTCTGCATTTTGCTAAATTAAATAAAAAGTGATTAAATTAAATAATGGGATATATAAACACCTTGATCAGCATAATGATTACGTCAACACTCTTGGGTTTGATTCTATTTTTTAGGGGCGTTTTCATAGATCGTTATTATATTAGGGTTAAAGCTGAAGGGAAAATAGAAAAAACAGATCCTGTTGTACTGATTGTGATAGATTCATTTAGAATGGATTTAGCAATTAGCAACAATTTTAACTTTATCTAATAAAGAAAAAACGATCCACAATCGCTTATTTTTTTATCTTTAGCTGAAACTCCTTCAGTCACTGGACCTCGAATTCAAACCATGACAACAGGTAACTTTGCTCCACTAACAAAGGTTTTAGATAATTTTCATGATTCAGAAGTAACATTATAAATTTATTTAGATTGTCGAAGATAGCTTTATACATCAAGCAAAGATGAGTGGGAAGAAAACATTATTCATAGGAGATAATAACTGGTTAGGACTCTATCCTAATGAATTTACATAAGCCCACCCTTTAAACAAGATGAGAGTCAATTCTCATACAATGTATGTGGTTGATAAAAAATTTGAAAATTTATTTCACTAAAATCTTAATTAGAGATTTGATCTGACTGTCATTCACTTTTTAGGAATAGATTATGTTGCTCATGAATATAATAGGGTTGTTCAAAACAAAATTCTAGAAGAACAATTAGAATAATTAAGTGATATTATAACAAGAATCTATTAGAGGTTATCAAATAATACTACTCTAATTATTACAGGTGATCATGGTATGTTGAATGATGGCAATCATGGGGGTAACAGTTCCTTAGAAACTAACACTGTATTCTTTGTAACTAAAAAAAATGCTCACTATGATAAATACTATATGAAAAAAATTGATGGATTTCGAGATGACTATTAAACCTTTGTGGCTTCAAAAGATTCATACATAAGGACAATTAAATAAGTTGACATAGCACCAACAATAGCTAAATTAATTGGAGTGCCAATTCCATTTAGTAATATTGGAATGATAATCCCAGAAATATTTCCTAAAGATGTTATAGATGATTATTGTGTGGAAAATTTGAAGCAGATGTTTCATTATTCAAAAAAAATAAAATAAGACCAAGGACTATTTACAAAGTCTCAAATTAGAGAATGGAAAAACTAAATTGATAAAGTTTCGACTTGTGCGTAAGCAATCCCGATTATGGAAGAAATTTAACACGAAAGCAGAATAATATGGAATAATTATAATGAACTCTTGATATTCCTTTCAATTATATTCTAAATCCTCAGCTTATTACTTTATATTACCACTTTATTGACAATAAAATATGTTAAAGACTATTCTCTTTGCAATACACTAATTCGACTAATTAAATAAAAACAGAATATTTATCGTAAGCAAATATTCATAGGACTTTCTGCACTGGCAAGTTTAATGTTATTTTTTGAAATAGAAGTCTTTATAGCTATTGTTTTAATTATATGCATAACAATCATTCTGATTTATTCAATAGTATAATTGTATCAATGTATGAAGGAAGAATCTGCTTCATACTCTTCTTTAAATAAGGATTCTTTAAATCATAGTAAAGAATTCCAATACTTCAAATTTTTTATTTTAGCCATATTTTTACATAAAGTGTATCGATAGGGATCCTTGCTGTTTTCAATTGATGCAGTAACAATTGAACATAACGAATTGTTTGATTAAATATTTGACTTGTTGTTCATGAGCATTGTTCTAAACTTCATGATTTTACTTAAAACCTATTACGATTCAGGATAATCAAAGATGCATTTTATTTAATTAGCTAAGTCTATTGGAGAATAATTAATGATTGGAATCTTAGCCTTAATTCTACTTTAATTAGAATATCTATATTATGAACTCAGTCTGGAGCATTCTTTCAGAAGTTTAAGAAAGAAGAAGTAACTCATTCATATATATTTCCCATGTATTTTACAACATACTCTCCTATATTACTATTAGAAATTTGGAAACAAAAATAAATTCAATAAGGTAGTAGCACATTTATTTTTATTGATCGTTCAATTCTACTTCATTGTACCTTAGATATCTATGTTTGATCAAAAAAGAAGTCTTATACAGAACTCATTAAAAGCATTGATCTTCTGTATGCCATTTTTTTACATCTATGCAAAGGACTTGGTTTTCTTCTTAATTCCTACATAATTAGCGACCACGCAATATGGAATTGCAATCTATACTTACTTCATAATATTAATGCTATTGGTCTATGTGTTATCGAAGCCATAATTGAAGGTATTGTTTTATAATATACTATTATTAGTATAACAAATTGATTTTCGTGGCAATAATTTCATTAATTTGCTAATATACATGGTTTATGATTGGCAATCAATGTTCAATATCGGCGGTTTAACATGCAACAAAAAGAATAGGATTTACGACTACAAATGGTGTGGAGCTACTTTTAATAATAATATTTATCCTAACAGGCCCTTATGTGGGTGGTTGCCTATTTTTGAAGTTTGTAGGGAATATGCTAAAGGAAGAAAAAGATGAGCTTAGAGAATCAGAGAAGGAGAACACAAATAAGGAGATCAAACTATATTTTCTGCTTAACTTTTATCTTTAAATATTGTTTACCCAATTCCACAATTATAATAATTTGGGCGGATATACAACAATTTAATTTAAATATATCTTTGATGTGGTTGGATATATGATTATTTGTTTATTAGTTTATATTTAATGAAATATTGTAAATGATATATATTAATATAATATTCCTTCAATATTCTTCTATTTAGGCTTTGTCATTGAAATATTTCGCATGTTATTATGGATTTCGACCATAGGGCAATTCCTCAATCAAATACCTACTGGTGAAGATTCCATCCTTGACCTCACCAGGTGCTTTGGACCCTCCCATATCAGTTTTAACCCTAAGAATATTGGGAATGATAAAGATACCAGCCAGGATGAACACAATAGATGGACTGATTGGGTTGTACTAAGTCTGTTAGTACATACCTGGCATAAGCATTTGTTAATACTTTAGAGACTTTATAGAGTGGCTGGATGTGGGATGACCAGATTCCATAATTGCCCTCTTTGTAATTGTGAATCAAATCTCTAGCAAACGATAAAATTTATTATTTTGTCAATTTTTCTTATAACAATTTTTAGGTAGAGGGTGGTTATAATTTTAGCTTTCCGAGCATCGAAGAAATTAAAATGATCTATAAATACAATAATTTAATTACTTTCCCATCCTGAGTGAGTTAGGGCAGTATTGTTTCTGTTAGATTGATGATTCCGAATAAATTAGTATTCATTATATCAAAGGCCTTATTTTCTAATTAATTTTCATCATTAACACCGGCATTATTGACAATCACATCAACAGTGGTGTTGGTTGAGAGCATCCATTTATGAAATGACTTGATGCTGTCAAATCTGGAAACATCTAATTCTTGTGTGGTGATGCTGGCATTGGGTACTATTGCAGTGATTTTACACTTTGCTTCATTAAGACTCTTGAGATTTCTGGCCGTCAAGAGTATATGATGTTTTTGGGACAAGACTTCAGCTAATTTAAATCCAAGACCTCGATTTCCTCCAGTGATTAAGACTTTTCTCATTTAAAAAAAAAATGAATGTTTATTAATAGTATATAAAATCTTATGAAGTCAAAAGATTCATTATAATTTTTGATAAAACAAAATAATTTTATCAATATGAAATTAATTCTCAAGATAATTATTATATTAATAATCCTCGTTATTAAAAATATAATTAGTTATTAGGTTTAAATTAAAATATGTACATTTTCAATAAGACAAGAAAGGTATTGCAATTGTTGATGGCCATGGAAAAATTTACTTCTTGTCAAGATAATAAATAAGCGTTACCTTTCTATTCAGGCTGTTCAGGATATAGAGTGATGAACTTATTTTACTATTGTTTTTTATTATAATTATCATTAATTATCATTTTATTTGTGAAACCTAAGTTAAAATGTTTTATCTGAATAAATTTTTATGAATTAAACACTATATTGTTATTCAATAATTATTGAAATAAATCTTTTATTAAAAGGAATATAAAATATTATAATAATTTATATTTAATTATTAATAATGATAACTCAAAATTTTGTACAAAATAATGAACAACCTTATTTTTCATTATTTTTTTTGATTTCCTTCTTTTCTTTAATTGGCAGATTGCTTTTATACATTCTTTATTCTTCGATTTGATCAAGAATTATGAGATTATCAAATTTTAATGATAATTCAAATACTTTTTTAATCGGTTAAATATTGTAATTATTAAGTAATTCTTTTATTTTCCTATAGACTTCTGAATCTTGGGTTTCAGCAGCGATTCCAATATCATTATGATTTGCTCCTTCTACTTTAATGAATTCAAATAAATTCTAACAGCATTTAGATAATTGTTCAGAGTGATTAATTTTAATTATGGTATCTTTGGTACCATGAAAGATCAGGATTGGAGCAATTATTTTGTTAATGATAGATTAATTAGAAAACTTATCATGTTCTGAATAGAAAGAATTTCGATTGTCTATGATTCTTCCCAATGAAGCCAATGGAGCTTATAGAATGATTCCAGAAAGTTAAAATTATGTTGCAACTTCAACAGTTGGAAAAGAACCAATAGAGTACCCCCATAAAAATATGTAATCATATTGATGCTAAGCAAGAGCTACAACATTAGAAAGATCTCTTGAAATACCATATCTAATAGATAATAAATATACTCTGATGGTTTCATAGTTTTTTTTGTGATTCCATATCCTGAGTAATCATAACAAATCACATCTACTTAGTATAACTCACAAATTTTGGCACCCCATCTAGATGCCAAGGTTAAATCTATTGCATTACTATGAGATAGAATGATAACTCTATCTGAATTACATGAATAATGAATTAAAGGAACATATGATACAATTACATTATTTTCTTCTTCTTACAAAATGGAAACTCTATATTGAATATTGTAAAACTATTTTAAATCAATCCAATTATCATTCGCTTATATACTGAATTCTAAGCCATTAAAATCTAAACTATTTTTTATCTGATATGTTGGTTTTGGAGGTTAAAAAATGAGATTATGTTCAATGACTTCAGTCAAACCAAATTTATTGATTAATGACATCTTCCAAGATTCTCTAGCTTATTTATTATTGTTCTACATGTAAATTATAATATATATATATAATGTATTATCACTTTTTTTAAGTAAAAATGTCCTTGATCACTTTAAACAGCAAATCAATATTATTATTCTATTGAGCTGATACTTCAATATATTGATAGGATCTTTGCTTAGCCCAATTGTAACCTTCATTCTCCGACATACTTCTCTTCTCCTTTTTATTACCTACAACCAGTATGGGAATGTTGGCAGCTCCATAATCATTTGCTTCTCTAACCCACATGTCCAGAGTCTCCAATGTTTTACGTTAAGATAAATCAAAAACCAACATTATCATATTCGCATCCTTATAAAATTCATTTCTGACTTCTACAAATTCTTGTTGTCCACTGAAATCCCAAAAGTTCAACTTTAATATTGTTAATTGGAATAACTTACAGAAATGTTTTATGATGGTTATACATGTTTGAAATCAACTGCTATTGTTGCATTATATTTCTCAGAAAAATCACCATTGATATATCTATCCAAAATAGATGTCTTACCCACATTTGGATCACCAAGAACTAATATTTTTTATTGTTCATAATTATCTTTGTTTTTGTTTATCTTAATTGACCCTGGTCTAATGTGAAAATTCAATTTACTTCGTTATCGTTCGCATTATAATAATAATTAAAAATACCTAATATACAAATTAAAACCACGCATTCATATTTAAAAAATGAATAAGAATAAGAAAGAATTCAGAAAACTTAATGCTCATATTGATAAGGAAGTGCTCAATCTAACAGGTGGAGTTTATCCTGTTGGTCTAATTACTTAATAAAAACCCATCATTCATCAGAAATGGGCATCAGAAGAAATTTTATTAAATAATTTTCTCATCAAAAGAATTAATGCTTGGGTACCTGAATAAGAAAGGGGCAAGCTATTTCCAGGAGAAAAGTTTAACATTGAACCTGAAGTTGTTGAATTTACAGAGAATGACATTACAGTTGATGATAATTGGGATTATGAAGAAACAAAATATTTGTTTAAAGAATTAAGACATTTTAACTATAATTTCATTATTCTTTATGACAGATATCAATATGAAAATAAGAATAGGGATATCTATCAATTGAAGGACAGATATTATAGTGTCATGAGGGAGATCTTATAAAAGAGGAATCAAATTTCACATTAATTATATAACTATGTTTATGATGAGGAATATGATAGATTTAGAAATATGGAGTTAGAGAAATATTCAAAAAGAACTAAATAGATTTGTGATGATGAAAAAAAAATATAAGAGGATCTTAGAAAACTAGATTAATTGATTAAGAAATAAGAGAAAGAACATCGTAGTATCACTAGATGTATAGGAAGTGCTTAAGAAACTGATGTAAATTAATAATATATATCATTTTAGGAAATAGATGAAAATAGATTACAAACTATTTTAGAAGTTGGTCAGAAAAATGAAGATTTAAAAAATAAAACTCAATAACACATAGTGTATCTAAGAACCAAGTGGGTTAATGAAGTCTTACCAATTCCAAGTTCAGTCAAAGATAAATTAGATAGGTAAATAAAAGACATCATTCCTCAATCTAAATTGGTCTTAAATCAAGAGTTAGAGGCCTCATACTCTCAACTAAGGAAATTCTACTTGGAAGTGTTAATTAAATAGAGATTATAAAAAAAGAGAGAAGCAGATAAGAAGTAATTGGAAGACAAAATTAGAAAACTCAAAACACAATTTGATTCTTAACCTCCCAGTGATATTAAATAAAAAAAATGATGGATTCAAATTTGTATTAATTTTTTAACTCATTTTTCATTTATTGATTTATTACATTCATAAATTTGAATTATATATATTATAATTTTTATCAATTTCTTTTAAACATCGTTTTAATTGTCAGTATCATATCATTTTTTAATGTGATAATGCTTTCCTTTACTTGAATTCCTTACATTTTAATATTCTATCCAATTACTTTAAATTAATCTGCAATAGCATTTTTTTATTGAATCAGACTTTATTTAACTTATTCCATTTATTAAGCAATCTAATTTTTTATTTAAATCAAATTCTGCTTTAATGAATCATATATGTTTTAAATTATTACTTTAATTGCCTGCAATTACTCAATTAATGATTATTTAATTTAATTAAAGATTTAATTCATTTTATTTAATGTAGCCTATACTATTTATTTTACTAATATGCATTGAGCTACTATTATTTCTCTAAAAAGTTTAATATAATTGGAAATCATAGTTTTAAATGATAGAAATGCTTAGATTATAAAATTCTTAAATTAGATTAAAGGAACAATTATGATTCCATAAACTAATTTAATTTATTACCAAAGTAATTGAATTTATCCCTTAATAAATTGTATTAACAATTTAATAAAGTTGGTAATCTTATTTTTAACAAAAAGAAACTAATCTTTCAAAAATAGACATCCCAATTTTAAAATGTTAATTCCATAATGTATTATTTGTATTACTTTTTATTTGATTTTAATGTAACTATCCCTAAGTTTGACTCCAAACAATCTTATGCTTGCCCAAGCTGGTAATACATAATTATATTTTATCATATCTTTGAAATTTATTAAAGATTAGACAATAGCTAAAATCATTTTTTTAATGACTTTATAACAACTGATGCTGAATCTAACAACTGGGCTTATGAGTTTAGAATTTATAATAGACATAATTTTCTTTGCTTATCTAAAAATTAGCTCTAGAAGTCTTTCAATTTTTTTTAGTAATGAAATAAATTTCTCAATTAGATAAACAATAATATCATATAACTTATTAGGTATTTGATATATAAAAACATCGATTCCTACTTCAATAATTTTGTTAAATTACAAATAAGGGTAAGATAAGATGATGAAAAATATATCATTACATTTTTCTATCAACCAAATAATTGGTTTGAATATCCGAAATGCAATTATAAATTTTACAATAATCTTACATTAGAATTCAATTGTCCATCTTATAAATTTTTTAATAGACCTAAACAACAATTTTACAAAATTTTTAATTAATTATCCACTTAATTTTAAAACTCTTATGATGAATTTACAAATCATTTTAATTTTAAAGATAATATATTTTGTAATATTAGTTATTTTCATCCAGATGAATTTTGTGATCTAAGATATTATCTTAAAAATTATTTTAGTCTTTTGTTAGAGATGCTGCATCTAAAAAAGGAATTTTTAATATCTTATCGCACTATTTTCCCTCATTTTATTATAGATTTATTTAGCTTTCAGAGTCAACATTTATGATCTTTTCTAAAGTATCTTAAATACTTGAAATGATACTTTTGATCCATTTCTATAGTAACTCACTATCTTTCCTTTTAATTTGAAAATGACATCATCTCTCAAAAACACCAAGGCCAACTTAATGAAATCGATTGTCTTCAATGCTACATCGATAATAAAATTTTTAATCTTTTTTAAAATTTCTTTGATTTTGAGATTGACAGGAGAGATTACGTTTTGTTTTAATTACTAATATTTCCCGAGAAGGTAATCTATAAAGAGAAGAGAAATGTGGATTAATCGGTTTTTGAGATACTTAATACAACTTTTTAATAACTTAGCTTAAACAATAATCCAATCCTAAACTTACAAATATTTAATTTCCAAATAGTCTAAGATTAAAGGGACATAATAAATTAATGCTTTTTAAAATCTGATCATCCAAAAACATGCCTAAATGAACAAATAACAACATAATAATGTAATCTTGTTCATTAATGGTACTAGCACATGCTAATAAAAGAGAGCTTGTAACTTTTTTATTTTTTATTACAAATATAATACTAACTATATTATCTTTTCTTTAAGATACATTGCTAGTCGTTTTATCGCTTTTTAAATGATTTATATGATTTTTTTTACATTAAAAAGAATAATTTTATATACAGCTATTATAAATCTCATCAATTTTAAAACCTATATTTTAATGTAACTTGATAATTTTTAGAACCAAAAATTGCAAATGCTAATTAGAGCTTCTAATTTCTTTGCTATCCATTTAGATGGGATGATTATAAAGTTCTCTAGAAATACTTGTGAATATTTAATGATAAACAGTTTCACTTGTTACAACTTCTATGTAATGTAACTTGAACATATTGTTAGACCATTCATCAACTTTACTATTAAAAGTGAACCTTTATTATAAATCCAATTTGAGACAAAATAGTAATTCACAATAATACATTATTTTGTTCTTCTATATGTTTGAACTATGAAATTTATTAAGGAGATAAGAGATTCCCAAATATAAATGAATAAATTTTTTATTCCTAGTGCTAATTCAAAAATAATCATGCAAGGGAAAAGTAAAGCAAATAATATTACATTAATAATGTTTTTGTAAAGAGGATCTCCTTTTTTTATTATTCCCCCAAATAGTTTTCTTTATGCCTTGATTTATTAGATTTTGGCATCATTAATTTCGTTGATTTATGCATTATGAGCATCTATATCCATTTAAATTTATTATATTAATATATTTCATTTTAAAATGCGTTAATTGAAATAGGTTAGACACGTCTAATCAAGCTCATATAGAACTTAGATCCATTATTTTTTATTAAATTGGTAACATTTTCTATATTTGAAATTCTATTATAAATAATTATTTTAGAGTTATCAAAAATAAAAGAATACTCAAATTTTCCCAACTTTTCTCATTTAAACTGTGAGCAAAAGCAAATTGATGGCTTTTGTGGTATTAAGTATATTTGAACATACTAATTTAATAATATATTTATTAGAATTATATTTAAACATAGAAACTATACATCAATAAATATCAATTAGTAGGTATATAAGAACTTATATATCTATTTTACTAATCAATGATTAACCTATTTCTGATAGTACTTAAAGATAATTAAAATTAAACAAATTCATTTTTTTATTATGAATTTCAGTTGTAACATCTTTGTGAATCAGTTTTTATTAAGATTTTATGAGATTTTTATCAGCAGTAAAATATACACATAGTATTTACGTAAAACAAAATTTGCTCATTAATTATTAAGATTTATCAAAATCGTTTTTTTAGCATTTTTAAATCATTTTGTTTTTTGACAAATATTGATTTAATTTAAATAAACCTAATCTCTACTCTCAACCTCTTCAATATATGTAATCTAACGAAATTCTTGCAGTCTAATCAAGTATTTTGTTTATTATATTGTAGACTTTCTAAAAACTCATTGTATTTTACCCTAAATATAGCAAACATAATTAGAATTGGATGATGTCCATGAATAACTCTAAATAAGTAAGTTATAGTATTAATTATGTAGTCGAGAGTGTCGAAACATTCAATTTTTATGAAGTTGATGCTTATGATGATTATTATAATCCAATTTAAAAATTACCCATGAAGAAGCCAAGAAAACGAAGAAGAAGACAAGCTGTTCATGATAAGAGAAGAAAAAGACCCATCTCAAAGAAAATGGTAATAATATTTAATTAACTTTTATTAGAATATAAAGCATCAAGCAATTCCATTTAATTATTAAGAAGATAGACAGATTCTTCTATAAGTTTTAGAAGTTGGACCTAAGTTCTATAAAATAGCCAAAAGCTTCCCAGGAAGAACTTTGAGTATGGTGAAGAATAGATATTATAAGACTTTGCGCTTTTAATGGGATTCCATTTTAGGACAGTAATACATTATATTAAGATTTATAGGGATTATGGATACCTAAATGCCTAGGGAATTGAAATTTAAAATTCGCAAGGTTTGGAATATTTAGAGGAAGTTTATGATAATAATATCTATTCATAATTTTTATTTTGAAATCTAATCATAATTCTAATTAATGATTAATATTCTCAAACCATATGGTATTTTTTTAAATAAACTATTAAATGGATGAAAAATATAAAAACACTAAATTTTTTTCAAAAGGCTTCTAACATTATTTCGCTTTGTTTTTGACCACCAACAAATTCATAATTTTTGAATGTCATTGAGAAATATGCTTCTCCTTAGGAAATTGATCTAATGGCAGTTGAATATCCTATAGTTTCCTATGATGGAATAGTGGCAGTAATAATGACTCTATTGCTGTTTTGGGATCCTACTCTATTTTAATCTTATTTAATTTCAATGACTTTTCCTCTTCTATGTGAAATTAAATCATTAATGATTCTCTATTACAACTAATTAGGACAAGAGATCTCAAGATCCATAATGGGTTCTAGGATGATTGGCTAGAATATGATATATAAATATACTTTGAGTGAAGGATGGATTTCTAACATCAATTTTTAGACTGCTCTGCCAATTGCCAAATCTGTGGTTCTTTTAAGAGAAAATGCACCATCCAAAATAGTGGCTTTAATACCTTACATCTAATAAGATTTCAAGAAACCCCTACCAAGAGAAGCTAGGATTGATTTTTCCAATTAATAGAACATGGGGAATTACAATGAAGATATATGATAAGCTTTTTCTTCTCCATGATCATCAAAGATGGTATCAGCTTCTATATTTTTGCAAGGATTCTTTATGTATTTAACAGAGGTTTCGTTTTTTTGAGTTGCTACTTATCTGAGTTAGGTTTCTTTAAATTATTTATAAAGGATATCAAATTCGTTTTCTCTATCAAAATCAAAAATAACTTCATTAACTTACGACTCACTTGGTTACAATTTCAACTTTAATTTAAACCACAAAGGTCTTCCTTTAAGAATGTCTTAATATTTGACTTCTAAAACACCTTCTTCACTAATGCTTTCTTTATATTCAACTTGCAACTTCTTAAGTTTAGTGTTTAGACCAAAATCTTCCTTCAATCTTTACACAACTATTTCAAGATGTAATTCTCCTTGTCCACCAATAGTAATAAGTGTCTCATCAACAACTGTAATCTTCAAACTCTCATCCTCCAATTATAATTATTACAAAGCTTAATCTAATTTAAGTTTGTCCTTTGCTGATTCATATTCTAAATTGGCAAAAAATACACACTAAGGTAATTACAATTACTATAATACAAATCTAGATTAATCAAAACATTTACTTGTCATCATTTGGTCCAATTAAGGTAGAACCGGCAATAGCCTATTTAGTTTGAATTGCAATAATATCTCCAGCCTGAACACTATTGATTGGGACATACCTATTTGCTCTGACTCTAAAGAGATTACCAACTTTTATAAGTTCATCTTTAGTGCTGTTGTAATAGTTTTATTTTTAAATCATTTCTCCAGAATAGATTCTTGTAAATCCAAGCAAACCCAAATCTTAATCTTACAAAACCTTATACATATAGGCTGTTAATTTCTCACTCTTATCCAACTTCCTTTTGTTATTTGGATTATTAACATCAAAAATTTATGGTCTCTCACTTGGACCTGGTAATAATTAATGGACGGCATCTAAAATTGGTTAGACACCTCTATTTTTGAGTGCAGATCCAAAATAGATTGGACAACACTGATTGTAATGAGTGTTAATTATTTGTCTTATAGATTGAAGCAGCAATTTTTGATTAAGTAATTCTTTAGAGTCTTCTAGATAGAGTTCAGCAATTTTCTCATCATATTCAGACACAGATGACAACAGATCATCTCTAGCTTAAATGGCTTTATCATAATAACGATGAGATTTATCAACATCTCGGAATTAGACTTCTGAGCCATACTTGTCTAACCAGATAATCTCTTAAAAGGTCAAGAGATCAATGACAGAATTGAAATAATCAATTTCTCCTACTGGAATCTACATTCTATAGGATAATGAAGAAATAGATACATAAAAGGTTTAATGTTTAATCTGTCTTTCATTGATTGAAGTGTATAATCTAATGATGCTCCTTGTCTATCCATTTTGTTAACAAATGCAATTTTTGGAATATTAAATTTATTTGCTTGTAACCACACTGTTTCAGATTATGTTTGAACACCTGAGACTCCATCAAAGATTGCAATGGCTCCATCTGCAAAGTTAGATATTACATATTATACCTAAAACCCTAAGTGACCTTTCGACTTCAGCTGTAAAATCAATATGTCCAGGAGTGTCTATGAGATTATATTAATGATTTGCCCAATTAAAGGAGATAGCTGCAGATCTAATAGTGATTCCTCTTTATCTTTCTTAGGGCATGAAGTCCATGGTAGTAGTACCATCATGTACTTCCCCTGGGAATGGAATGGCTCCTGCATAAAATAGCATTCTTTCTGTGGTTGTTGTTTTTCCTGCATCTATGTGTGCTATAATGCCAAAATTTCTGATTTTCTCTTGAGTAGTAGTTGGTAAATTCTTCAATCTTTCGGCTCTTTCTTGATTGATTCTGTCTCGAATGGAAGAATATGTATAAAGTGGCTTTTTTAGACAAATTCGAAGCATATTAGAAAATATTTTAAATAATATTTAAGCTCAAAATAATATATAAATTATAAGACAAACTGTGAATAATATATTCTCATAACACTTTTGACATTAATTGTGATTCCAATAATATGTATGTAAAGTGTTCTTAAAACAATTTTATTAACTCAATTGTTTTGTTAAAATGGCTTAGCATTAAGATATCGTGCTATTGTATTAACACACTTGAATTTGATATCCATTTTCTGTGGTTCCATTTATGATGTAATTGCAGAAATACTCAGGCAAATATTGACATTCTGCATTCACACAAGCATTATTATTTAATATACAGTAATATGGGTATATAGCACATTGATCATTATCTAGTTTATTACATTAAGCCACAGTGCAGTTATCACCATTCCAAGCACAATATCCAAAATTATAAAGACATTCTTATTTAGTAGTTAACGATTGACAATGACTGATGGATTGGAGTGCACAATAATTGCTGTTTGTTTAATTAGTACACCACACATTTTAATCATAGCATTTAGATGTGCCATTTGATAATAAATGAGAGCAGAAATCTCCGTTTTCATTTGAAATTAAACTAGAACATTTCGGATCTGAAGAATTTGTAAAATTGTAATAACATTTCGTTGATGTTTAACATAGATAAGGATTTAAATCTTCACATTTGATATTCTCACATTTGTTCTTAAACCAAAAACAATAGAGATCTCTTTAACAATCATATTCAGTTACTAATTAATTACAATCGCAAATCTCTTTTAATGTGATATCTATAAATTGCTATGTCAACACTAAGTTAAAGCACAAAAAGTATAGCATTTATAATATATTAATAAATTCAAATCCATACATAAATTTATATAGAATATTATTATTTTCTATATATATTATCATAATCATTTAGATTCTGTTGGTAGCAATACTACTTTAGTGGATCCTTATTATCCCAAGGTTGTAATTGTATCTAAATATCTAATTTGCATAGCTGCCTTAGAATCTAAGAGTTCTGCTGCCTATCTCATAAGTTTGGCTGATTAAACATCCCCTTAAGCTGATATGACCTTAGCTTAAGCTGCTCTCTGTTCTTTAGCTGCCATAGACAAAGTATTCTACAAATCAGCATTCAATTAAATATCTTTAATCAACATGTTCTCAATATCAATTCCCCATTCCCAAACATGTTCATCAACAAACCCTTCAATTTATTATTAAACTTCTGCTCTCTTTTCCAACAAATCCTATAAAGTGTGAGACCCAGCTATGCTTTTGATAGTAGCTAATGTTAATTGTGTTACAGCTTAGTGGAGATCGTTGATATAAAATATGGATCTTCTTGGTAACACTATTCTATAATAAACAGTTGCATCAATGCTCACTAAAATATTGTCTTTAGTCATCACTTATTATCTAGGACAATCGATCATTTACACTTTGCAATCGACTTTCTGAATGGTATCTGTGCAAGGATTGATGTAAATTAATCCAGGTTGAACTTATATATAAGTTTCTTTTACCTGTCTTAATGTATTTTCCAAAACGTAAATATACTCCAACAAAACTTTATTCCACTTAGACATATGGATACTCAACAAAAGGATTACAAGGACAGACAGCTTTACAATTTCCACAGCACTCTCCACAATTGTATATGTAGGATTAATATGAACCACCTAGGTCTAGATTCTGTTCTTAATTTTCAGGTAAATCTTCTCTTGGATAACGAGGAGCCTTATAACCTATGATATAAAATTAAACAAATGTAATACCAGGTGGTGGAATATTGTAATCACGATGTTATTGGGGTGGAACTTATTATTGTTGATTCATAGCTTAGTTTTGTTAATACATAATATATATAATATTATAAAATAAAAAAGAAATAAATCATCTTAAACTAATTACTATTGGTCCAGAGTAGAATGGAGCATATCCTAAAGGTAATTCAGATCCCTCAATGATCATGTTTCTAAAAAATTACTCATGTGTTTAAATAGAATATCTAATTAATCAATTATATCATAAATACCGTTCTTCATCGTCATTTGTAGCAAACAATAATTCCATCTATAGATTGGCTTCAATTCCTCTAATAACTTCACTATCAAATCTAAATATTTGACATTATATTTCAGAATATGAATGTCTATAGACTGTCAATTTATTCTTACCAGGATCGTAACCCAAGGACCAGAGTAATAAATTATGCTGCATGGCCGTTTACCAACCTTTTTCATTGCCCATCCCAATATAACATTCATTTATGCCTTTCAATTCATCTTATAATTCTTTATCATTCATATCCAAATGACCCTCGATAGAGTAATAATCTATACTCAACTTCAATGCAGTTCTAACAGCTTTAGTGGCAATGTCTGAAAATATTTGATCTACACCTTTCATTTATCTTTATTCAGATAAAGATTTTGAACTTTGGAATAAATTAAAGAGCATCTTCTAATTTAATTTACTCTCAAAATTGAAATCTAAATCTCCCAGAGAAACTTAATAGATATACAATATGGTTCTCTAAATATGAGAATAAACTTTTCCGGGTTAAGAATTTACAGTATTATTTTATTAATGCTAATTCTTGAATTATTGAGGTTGTGGTGCAAATGTTTCTAACATTCTATCAATTTCATCTGGATCTTCATGTTTAATTTATACTTTTGGTCTAATTTATATTTTGATTTCGTTTTATTAATCTATGTCATCATTCTTAAATGATATAAATTTATTTTTCAATTCGATCAAATCTGCAAATTAATTCGGAAATTGATTTTCAAATCCCTCATATCTGCTTGATAATTCTTAAATTGATTTCTAATTATTCTCTGTTAATTCTTGAGCATAATAACATAACATTTTTAAATATATCTTCTTGAATCCACTCACAAATTCAGATGCTTCTATTGTACCTGTTAAACTTAACTAATTTTCCTCATAACTTGTAACAGGGAATGAGCTCTATAAAGTTAGAGCACTTCCAAATAATGAACCACAATCCTTAGCATCAACCAATCTATCAACTTCTCTGGCTTCAATACCATGACAACTTGTTGTCTCCTATGATTCCAAACCCTTAAATTGAATGACAGCATATCCTCCTTAATATTCTAATACTTGCATCATTCCCAAATATTTCCCTATTCTTACTAAATAATGACTCCATAAGGGTTAAGAACAAAGTAATTTATCATATGCTTTACTCAAATAGGCATTGTAAATTGAACCTTCTGATGAATTTTCAATATGTTTTTAAATATGTATAGCATTTCTGAAAGGTCTCAAAGATGCAAAATAAAAAATAGGTAAACCTAAGAAGGGCATGTAAGGACTATCTAAAATACTAGAAATTAACATAATTAAGAATGTCAATGGACACATTATCAATTGCAAAGTAGTAATACATGCAGCTCCCTCTACTTTCTACTTCTTAACTGTTAACATCTTCTAACTAATCTATTTAAATTAAATATTACTTGGCTATTATCCATATTAAAAATCGAGATTTAATTCTTATTACAAATCTCAGAGCTATTTATACCAAGAATCCAATTAATTAACAGTAGGCCATTGAATAACTGGTTTTATATGAAACAATAAAACATACCAATTATTCAAAAAATAAATAATTAGGATTTGAATGGATCAGACTGTACAATCTGATAATTGTTGTACATTCAAACAATCTTTAAGCAAAGATTCCTTCAAAATTGTAGTCCATCATAGATATACATGCACATTCAATGAGAGCATAAAAGATTTTATAGTATTTCACATGTTATTGAAATTTTAATTGAAGTACTATGTAGCATAAAAATATAGGAATAATTGCAAAAAAGAGTTCTTTATAATATGAAGATGCCAATATCCCGCATAAAATGACTGCTATTATATTCAACAAAGAACTTAACAGATTAAATAGCAAATAATTTCTATCCAGATATTCCTACTTATAAATTTGTTTATCATCCTTAGATATGTTTCCAAAAATGTTGAACATTTTAATGTTTATTAAACAACCACTTATGATTATAGCAATTCTATTCTCATTTAAGTAAGACAATCCTAAACAGATGGCAACCAATGCAACATTTAATAATACAGTTAAGTATGTACGTTTCTAGCTTGATTAGTATGACGATCCCATTAGAAAATTGAATTGTTCCCCCACATATTCCAAACTAATTCAATTCTTAAATTTATATTACAATTATGAAAACTGTCCATATAATCCCATCCACATTAGGATAGGCGTGAAATAGTAAATGTATCTGATTATATTGGCTATGACCATCCTATTTACATGTGTGAATATCAAAATCAATTTCAAAAATAAACAAGCATATCTGGATCTAGAGTATACCTCCAATTAAGTAAATCCGAGTTCAACATTTTATTCTCGAGGAAACAAGAAAAAAAATACTATCGCATCTAAAATTGTCCCATCATATCTGATAGCCGAAGCAGTTCCTAAAGTTTGAGGAATCAGTATTCCAATTTACTATCCAATCTAGGTTCTGGTCTTACGATACTCCTCACTTATTAAGCAATTCAAGCTTATCTAAAGGCTCGCGTTGATAATAGCAGGCACTATTAAAACAACAGCATAGTTGTCCACTAATTTCCCAATTAAGTAGGTTTGAATTACAGATACTAATTATATAATCACCTACTCATTTAATATAAATTCTACCTATATGACATATAGTTAGGGTGTTTGATTTAATTAGTGTCCCCCAAATAAAGAGGCTAAACAAGCATTAAAAAAGTAACTTCTTTTCTATATAGTGAGAACTGGTGCAGTTTAATTCATTTTTTAATTAATAATATATAAATATATTAACCAACTTATAAACCCTTAATAGAGGATATATATATTAAGAAGATTATTATTGCTTAAATTGTTGATATGTGTATTATAAATATTTTAAATTCTATGCTCTATTTCGTTGTTTATATCTTGTGAATATAAATTATCTATGTTATTATTAGAATTTATTAAAATTTATATATTGAATGTATTATTAATATTAAAATTCTGTTTCTCTGAAATTTAATAGAATTCTCCCACTTTCAAATTAGTTCTTGATTACTCAATAATAATAATGGATGAAGTTTTCAAGAACAATATTGTTTATATTTTGGATTAAATTCAAGAAAAACTGCAAGGCAAATATTAAATGTAAGTTTCATATTGACTAAATATATTCGTAGAACGGTATTTGAATTTGTATGTTTTTTTCTTATTAAAGTATATACATTATTGTAAAAATATGTTAACTATAAA
Organism: Paramecium biaurelia; assembly: GCA_000733385.1. NCBI lineage: Eukaryota > Ciliophora > Oligohymenophorea > Peniculida > Parameciidae > Paramecium > Paramecium biaurelia. Next base: position 23,560 of record JPFL01000052.1, read on the forward strand.
AATTTGGACACTTCTAACAAATGATGAAAGTAGGATGTGAGTTTAAAAATTATTATTATAAAAAAAATATCCCACTACGGAATATAATACCTGATGACAGAATGTTATTAAATACTAATTAATGGAAAATATCTTTACCAACTGAACAGCATTAATAAATTTATAATTAATACTAAGGACTGTATTAATATATACAAATAAAAAATAAGATTTTATAATTATTCAATAATATAAAATGCCTATGCAGTAAAGAACAAATTTCATATTAAATTTAATGTAAGATTGTGGGGACAAATAAAATTACATCAACTTCCTCTAGTTAGAAAAGGATGTTGGATCAATTGATGAAAACTCTTTTTCGTTACTTCAATTGAGTCATGAAAATCCTTCTCTAACCTAGATCACGGATTTAGTAGGTGGTCATTTAAAGCAGTAAGATAAGAAGATAAAGAAAAGAAAACGAGTGGACTTTCATTACAAAAAGAAGAGAAGAAATACTAAATTGATGGAGATGAATAATAATAATCCATTCAATGTTGAAGAAGACAGAAAAATCCTATCTCTAGTACTTGATCATGGTCCTAAGTTTAGCGATATAGCTAAATACTTCAATGATAGGAATCAAAATGCTATAAAGAATAGATATTATAAATACCTTCGATTCAGATGGGATTCCATATTAGGAAGGTATGTTATTGTATTTAATGATTAATAGTGAGTATAGAAGATTGAATTGCAAGCGAGATAATGAGAAAGTGGGATGTAGTGATCTAACTTAAATCATAGATGAAATGAATATCTTTCCAGAATTCAAAGATTTGTTATCGCAATTTGTATACAGAGTCCACTCCCATTTCAATTGATTAATTAATCTCCTATATATATTGTGTTTTGCATTTAGTATAATTGTAATTTGAATTTCTGATTGAACATTGAGAAGTTGGTAAAGTTATAGAATTTTAAACTTCAAACATTATACTAAGGATGTAGTAGATATTGGTAAATTAATAATGATTTTGAAAAGAGAAGAAGAGACAATATAAGTTTTTATCTGATATTGGAGTTAAAAAATGAACCAAGCTACTTGAGTTAGGATTTGGGGTAAAGATGAAAGAAAAAGGATGAACTAATGGGTGTGATGAATAATTATAAACGAATTAGGTTTTGATAAATATATTGGGAAAAATCATCTAAATATCAAGAAATGTATTGGTATTTATGAAAAATTATATATCTATATTAAGTAATTCGATTATTAATTAAAAATGCAAGAGAAATTAATAGCTGGACTGACATCAAGTTATGGCAGTTTGTTGGGTCAATAGTATTTGAAATGGTTGAAGATGCCTCCTTCTTATTTACGAGTGATGCAATCCATTGATTATAGGAAAGGGATGTATGCAGCTTAGCAAATAAAGGCAAATCAATAGATTATGTTGATTTCTACAGAGAAATGTTTTACAAGTGTAGAATTCGTTGGTAGTGATACAAGGAAATCTCAAGAACTTCAGGTATGTAGTTGTAAATCAATTAGACCTTAGCATCATAAATCGCTCACAAAATATGTGGTGAAAAAGTGGAATAGTAGTATTTGGTCACAGGATTACTCAAAATAATTATGCAAGTATTCGTGCATCAAAAGGACCAATCACTAACTCACTCTCCATTTGCGAATATGATTTAACCTCCTAATACACCATTATTATGGCCTTAAACAGTGATTGATTTGATATCCTCAAGAAATTTGGCTTCCTTGATAGAAGGCACTCTATTTCAATGTTAATCAATGTATAATGAATTACAATTGAGCAAAGTTTACGGTTTGACAGCACTTGAATTTTTGAAATTGTTCCAAGCTGTCAGAGCTTCATTAATTTGTTTCAATCCACAGTATGACCAATATCAATACATTCTAGAAAACCAAAATACTTTGATATGCAATCAGTCTAAATTGTATCTCCATTAGTATATCAATTTGATCATTCTTTTGATCCTAATTGCTATTTGGATGGTTGTTATTTGAGCCATGAAAATATGAGTTTTGTTGATTTCAGTGCCAAAAAGTAAATAGAACCAGGAGATGTAAACATACTCATTATATTAATAGAAATTAACAATTAATTATGGTAACTTGAGTAATCATGATCTATTAATGAGACATGGTATAATTGTAGATGATAATCCTTATAATGAAATGCCCATAGATTTAGATTTCACTTCAGCCATTAATTACACTGAATAACTCTTTGACTAAAAATAAAAATGGTTAAGATAAAGTGAAATCACCAACATTGAAAGATAATCCTTATACAATAATAAAATCAATGTACAATTATTACAGTAACAATTTTATCTTACTTTTTTTAAAGGTATTTGAGAATTTACTTTCTAACTGAGTAAGAATTCTCTTTAAATCCTCAACTGGAATTCAATTCATTCCAAGAAAAAGTCAGTGAAGAAAATGAATTATTGGTGAAATAGTTTATGATTCAAAACATTAAGAATGTCTTATCTACTTACAAACAAATTTCTAAACCTATTGGCAAAGAATTGTAGGATCTATATAAAATTCAAAAGGATGAGATGAACATACTATAAAATAATCTAACTTTTTTTAGTAAATGAGTGCAAATGATAAAAAAATGTTAAAATTATTTATAATTAACAAAAATTTATGAGGTAATCTAACAATGAAAAGACCCTTCCTACTTAAGGAAATACAATTGATAGACAATTCTACTATAATCTCCTCTCTTTAGAGAAATCTATTATCAAAGAACCACAACTTGATGCTGTTCAATAAGCTTTAGCTATGTATAGGTAATTGATGTTGCATATTCATCAATAGAAAGTGTGTGGAATATTTTGATAATATACAAGATCCTATCAAATATTATTTTTTGGATAAGATCTAATAAGCTTTGAGTGAAACCAAAACACTTATGCTCATTATAAATTCCAAATGTGAATTAGAGTCTTCAAAGACTATTAGTCCTGTCAAGAGATCCTCTATGTCAGACATACCTTCTCCTTAATTATCCGATTAATAGATTATGGATAAAAAACTCAGATCAAAATAAGTCACACTATAAATTAAGTTGCATGAAGCTGCAGATTAATAATGTAAAATCTATTCTCACATACATTCTAGCTGAAATACTCAATACTATGGTCACTGATTTTACAAATAATACTACAAGTACTGATTAAAAAGTTAGGTAGGATTTAAATTAATAAGCAGACATAATATAAGCTAGAATACTCAAGAGATAATAAAGCATAAAAATGAAAGGTTGTTCATCAATGCAAACATTGTTGTGATTAAATATATATATATAATAATAATTAATCGTAATTTTAATTAAATAAGTGATGTAATAAATAGTATAATTGGAACATTTTATATTAAACTCAATTTAGTTAAGAAAAGTATAACCTAGTTTTAATTATACAAATTAATATAATATAAAATGATTTTGCATATATTTCTAAGTGTTGCTGTCATTTATTGCTATCCAACAGAAGATTTAGTGAAAGATTATGCTAAATTCAATATTCCTTATACTGGATAATGGTATAATAAAATGACTATAAAAACTACAGGTTTTCAGGATATTTAAGAATTAATGATGATGGGAGTAAATAGTTTCATTACTTCATGTTTCCACAATAAAATAAAAATATCACTGATGATAGTCCTGTAATATTATGGTTGAATGGAGGACCTGGATGTTCTTCTTTATTTGGAGCTTTGAATGAGAATGGTCCATTTGTATTCAATTTAGGTACAAATGATTTGAGAGTCAATCCATACTCATGGACAAATACTGTAAAGAATTTATATTGAATGTTTAGGCACATATGTTCTATTTGGAATCTCCAGCTACTGTTGGATTTTCATATGGTGATGAGCACTCTAGTGACGCAAGTTCAGCCAAAGATAATTTGTAAGCAGTGATTCAATTCTTTAATAAGTTTCCTGAACTTAGCACACATCATTTTTATATTAGTGGAGAGAGTTATGCTGGAACATATATACCATTATTAGCGAATGAGATCGTAGAATATAATAAAATAGCTACCAAAAGAATAAATCTAATTGGATTGATGATTGGAAATGGTTGTACTGATTATACAGAATGTACAATTGAGGCAAAGAGATTCCCTATTCACAAATTTGAATTCATGCATAGTCATCACTTAATAAGTGAAAAATTGTGGGAAGAAATAGATTCTCAAAGAGACAATTGTTTTAATTCAACTACCTAATACTGTAAGGATCTTTATGCCAAAACCTAAGAGGAAATCAATCTCAGTTAGTATGTATCATCCCTATAAAAATAGTGAATTTTATTACAATCCCTATAACATCTATGGAAAATGTTATTAATTGCCAATCACTAAATTCAATGGTGAAACCATCCAAAGATCCAAAATGACTCTTGATCCTTTTGATAGATAACCAGGAACAGTTCCATCATGTTCTGAAGCCTAAGGATTATTCTACTACTTTACTAATCCTGAATTCATTAAAGCTATTAATATTGATACATCCAAACTGAACAAAGAGTGGGAAGATTGCAGTAGTACCATTAAATACACAAAGGATCCAAGAGCAACTTATTACTTATACCCAAAATTAATTAAGAGTGGAATAAGTATACTTAAATTTAGCGGTGATGTGGATGGAGTGGTACCAATTACTGGAACATTTTATTGGTTGAATAATTTGTAGAATGAAATAGGTTAAATATAAATTTTAATTTTAGGTTTACATACAATTGAACCATGGAGACCTTGGACTATTCCAGGAAATAAAAGTGGAGAAGATTAGAATGCAGGAAATGTATGGATATTAGATGGATTGTGGTTTGTGACTATTAGAAATGCTGGACATATGGTTCCAATGGATTAACCCTTGGCTGCATTGGTTATGATAAATAATTTTATATATGGCATTCCTTTGCCAAATTGATAAAATATTATTATTAACACATTATTAACATATTTTATCATTAATAAAAAATAATATACTTTCAATTACTCTTAAGAACATCTTTTACTGTTTTTATGTTAATCAAACCAAGGATTCCATAGTATAGAGCTGTCAACACTAGTAATTTAAAATCTTGTATTAAATATTACAGGAAGAATCCTAACAAATAAAGGATCATGAATTTTGGCATTATTGTATTCCATTAAATTAATATGCCTGATTTATGGATTATTATAAATGACACAAATATTCTAACTGACATGGATAGAATATTTGATATAATTATCCCCGAAGATCCTAATTGAACCATTATGATTAAAGATAAACTTGTAAATTTTATAAGAAATCAATACCTATATATGATTGTTTAAGCAATAAGTAAATATCTATACCACCACATATCTTTAGTGGCTATTGTAGAATTCACATAACTTTCAGTGATCCCATTTATACCCATGATCCATATGTAAATGCAATATAATTACATTGCCAAAATACAGGAATCAGATGTCCATTAGGAACCATAGATTTATAAGAATGCAGATGCACAAGGAATACCAGCACTTATAATACTTATTCCAACCAAGTTCAAAAATTTCAAATACTTTTACAACAATTATGTTTGTTCATCTTAATTGATTTTTGGGAATAGATTGTATGCTAATTATTCTATATTAGCATAAATAAAACGAGGGATTATGGAACCAATATGACTTACTAATGTAAATTCTCCTGAGATGATAGGATTGTTGTAAATGACCATGACTATTTTTTCTAATTCTTATAATAAAAATTTCATAAAGGCCATTAATGTAAATTGATAACCTATTTATTTCATCTCTGCTACAACATATACTCCATCTTTATTGATTGATTTAAATTTAGTTTAAGTGGAGAGTGAAAATATATAACCAAATATGAAAATTGAATAAATAACCTAAGCTATTCCAAATCCAATAACAGTTTCAATCTAGAATGATTCACGGGTATACTTCCCCAATAATATATAGAGTACTATTGTTTTCATAAAAACTGCTAACCCTTCTGCTTTAGCTACCACATTCAATTTTAATTAAATAATCCATTAAACAGCATAAGGTTCAGAAGCTCCATCAATTACTAAATAATTTCAATAAATAGTATTACTTGCAGAAATTCCATAAAGAAATGCTGTCTTGGCAAATGCAATACTTTGATTGTAACTCATTACCAACACTGTGATTGGTACAATGCAGATTGTGATGAGTAATCCAAAATACATCAAATTGACAGCTGATTAAGTTTACTCTTAGTTAGGGTCCTTCAATCTTGAATATGTTTATTTTAACACGATCTTTAAATAGAAGAGAGTGATGTTTGTCAATAAATCCAAATTAGTTGTGAGTCCTCTAAATATCAATGAATGAACATACCATAAATACCTGGTTCTAAGTCTCGTAAGACCAATATATTTAAAGTCAAATCAAATAATCTTGATAATATTTTTAAAGCAAATAACCAAGTTAATTCTTTGCCTGCTTTATTAATCATTTAATTATTTAATGGAGTACATCTAAAAAATGATAAGACCTTTTACAGATCGCTCTAATTACTATGTGTAGCAACCTAACTCATTCAAGAGGAAAGAATCAAAACACACTCATGATCCATAATCAGTTTTGCTATATATCAAGCAGATCTTTTTAACTCTTTAAACACAATAGGTTAATTAAGTATTCTGATCATTTTAGAATGTGAACATGTCTTTTCTTAATCCGAATTATTTTTCAGATATCCAATCTGATCTCAATCCAGAAATGAGAGCTTAAATGGTATTCCATACAATATAACCTTAATAGATAGATGAAGTACATAAGTTATGTACAGCACATAAGGCTTAACGAAGAACTTTCCATCAAACCATCTATTTATTAGATGTTTATTTAAGTACAAATAGAATATTTACCGCTCAAATCGATTCAATATATAAAACATGTTATTTTATAGCTTCCAAATATGAAGAAGTATTTGATTATCTTTTACTAGATTTATCCAAGTCCATTGTGGAGATACACATATGACAGAGATGAAATGTAAGAGATATTTTAGATTGAAAAAGAATTACTATCTCTTTTAGATTTTAAATTGGTTACAGCATCCTCTTATGTTTGGTTAAACTATTATTGGACAATCATAAATATAGCAGAAAAAACTTCAAATTGGTTAACCTATTCCTTACTCTTGTTGGATGTTGCTGTTTATAATATCAATATCATCAAATATGAACCTTCCAAAATTGCTTGTGCCTCTCTCTATACAAGTGCCATAATGTTAAATATATAAATGAATTGGAATAGTTTTGCATCTTAATTTGGACTGCATTTCCAACATGAGATTAAAGTAATCATTAGATTTACAAAACCTAGGAAATTTCAAACTTAATTATGATAACATTAAAAGATAGTGTAAATTAAAAAAGAGAAATTGTCAAGCATATGTAATTGCAAAAAGAAAGAGAATTATTTTGAACTAACTTGTTTATTACTATATTTAAATAAATAGAATTTTATTAATATTAAAAAAACAATATATATATAACTATTATTACACTTTGCTAATGATAAGAATTCTCTATAAATATCAAACAAAATTTAAATAATTAATTCATTTTAATGGTGCTGTTTCATTTCCTTGAGTCATTATAATTTTCTCAATACTAGTAAAGGTGTTCCTATGTTAGGAAATAAAAAGCAATGATCTGCTTTCTTTTGCTTTAGTTTGATCTCTAGTTCTAGTTGAATCTTTAAATGGAAATCTAACAATTTGAAGTTTCAAATAATTTTTAATTTTACAAAATCTTTCTAATATCCTTTATTTTTATTGCTTTCTCAGTATTAATATTTTTCTAAGAGAGGGACAAATTTTGCATATATTTGGAATTCTCATTAAAATCATTCCTCTTATTGGATCAAGTTATTCATCCAATCTCTTAAAAAAAGCAATGAATATTTTTTCAATAAATAATAGGATTAATTTAAAGATCAAATAAAGAATCAAAATTATTAAGGAAATTTGTAAATAATTTATGTCCAAAGTTTGAATTTAGTATAAAAGTAAAGATAATAGTATAGTCATTGAAACATATTATGAAATAGTTTATTCCAAAACATTAAATTATGATTGTCTATATGGTTTATATTTGGTAAGGAATTAATAATATAGGATAATTATAATATATATTAGAATGCCTTTGATCAAGATCTGCTACTCTAAGAAATTGATTATCATGATGATCAACAATTTTTAAGCAATCTTAATGAGTTCCCAATAATATGACTCATCACTATATTCATTAACCAAATAGGATAACACCCTTCTTGTTTTTTTATCATACAAGTTCCCTTTATTATGATAAAGGTAATATAATATCAATAATGGGACTATGATTCCTATAAACCCGACAATTGGGATAACAAATTTAAATAACCAATTAATGTGTTCATTGGTGTTATAATAGTAATATACAGATGCTTATATGTAATCATCTCCAGAAATTTACCTCTTAGAAATTAATGCAGTTCCCCTAATTGAATAGTAAAATAGAAATACCAATACAAAATTGATTGTTGATTGTAAATGTAAAGATATATAATGGTGGTAAAAATAAATGTTTCTGAAAACTTGGAAACTTTAGCTATTATCTAAATACAATAGATAGTAGTAGACAAAGCAAAGTTAAAGAAGGGAATCAAAAGTATTAAAATGAAATGACTATAAATAATTGGTATATTAGTGATTTGAGATGAAGTGCAATCAATTTGATAAGTGACAAAACTAGATGCTTCTCCAAGAAATTATAAAGTAGTTCTAAGATTGTTAAAGAAATCAATCTAAAAAGTACTAATTACCATCAAAATTTAAAAGTAATTGTTACTCATCTTTATCAATATACTAGTCTAATCTAAACTAAAAGTATATAAAGTTTGATATTTCAAATATACTACTTTTAATTTAGAAAGTTTTTATAAAGAATTATGAGTACTTTTAACTGTCATAATTATCAAAAAGGCAGACCTAATATTGACAAATAAATGTACCAAAATGATGAAATCAATAGAAGTATAATTTAAACACTTAGATGTCCACAGAAACTGCATTAGGTTTACCCAGAGTTCAAAAAATATCCATCTCCTCTAACATTATAAATATCGCATTCTTCACAAAGTGCTCCAATACTACCAATAGAACAGGATATTTCTCCTGGAAACCATCCTCCCAAACATTTGGATGGGTATTTTTAGCATCTCTCAATTAAATCAGATCTTAAATGAGGTCTCCAATATGATTGTTATAATTAAAGCATTGCTCCATTAGTTTAATTGATCAATTTAATATCAATTCTCTTACATGAAGTACTATTATATACAACTGAGTAATATCCAGCAGCTGCATTACATCTTAAACACTAGCCTTCATTAAAATATTCACCAATTTAACATTTTAAAGTTTCAATAGGAAATGATAGATGATAATCCTCTTCAATACATGAGCATTTAATATCAAGCATTATTGATTTTTAAATATCATATGGATCATGAACTATTAATAATTCATTCAAATCATAATATTGTTTTGTTGAATTAAACACAATGATCTAATATGAAGTGAATTAATTTTCACTGTATTAACTAATAATTTCTTTGCTGTCATAAGTAATTAAACATTATGTTTCATCTAAAAATATGATCTCTTCTTTAATATGATTATATGCTTTTATTTGAATTGAATATTAGATTGAGCTAAATAGTTTGGATGTATAGTTGAAGAATTCATATTATGATAATTTTATACCTGTTGGAAAATATATTTTTTCTTTTAAGATAGGATAATCAATAACTTTTTATCCTATCATTTATCTATAGTTAGAGATTTCTTAATTATTAATGATTAATTACAAGAACTAAGGTTACTCTGCTAAATTATTGGCAAAACTTGTTGCTGAATTTTAAGAGAACTAAAGTTTACTTTAATTCTATATTAAAGAATTAGATCCTAAAAATATAGCACCACCTGTTGCTGCCTTATTATCATAAAAATAACAATCTTCTAAATAAATATTTTTTTAACTCTCATAAAAGATTGCTCCACCTGAATTATTAGCTACATTTTATAAGAACAAGGTTGTTTTAATGTATACCTGTAGATTGTTAATAAATAATGAACCTCCTTAATTTGCAATGTTATTGATAAATTTACTTTTTTTTATAATGATTACTTAATCATTGACACTTGTATTAGATAAGAGATTAAAGCATCCACTTTAACCACAAAGGTTGTTATTTAGAGTTATAAAATAAAATCGTATTTTTGTAGTTTTATTCTTTGAATTTGTATTTAAGGAAAAAATACCACTCTAACAATTCTAACAAGTTATATTATAAAAATTAATTTATTCAAACTGAGCCAAAACACAATTTCTTGATAAAATTAGTTAAACTATAGCAGTTTGATTTTCTAAACCACCATTACCATAAATATTAAAATTATATAAATGCTCAATATGAACATAAGTTGGTGTATCTTAACTTATATCTTATATAAAAAATAAGGTTAAACTATCAAATACTGAATTGTATACACTTGTCCTAGACAATTTAAAAGATCTTGAATATTCAACATGTAAAAATGATTCATAAAAATATCCTTCAACATTCAATTTGTTAATTGCAATCTACTTTCCTTAAATAGTTATGAAACCATATAGACCCTCAGAAATCATCAAGCCATATTGTTCTAAGTATTGTTTATAACAATTTTCATCATTTCTTATTGTAATGTTCTCCAAATTTATTGTAGAATAATTTGATTACTCTTGCATTTAAATAAATGAAATGATTGACTGTTGAGATGAGAATACATTGAAAAATTCAAGATTTCTTAGATCCAAGACATTTTAATAAATGGATGGTTTAATGTATAAGAACCCCCCAATGTAACTTGAACTTGAATTGGTTACTTGTATATCAACCATATTCAATTATAGATAAGAGTATTATGAATCAATATAAAAGCATCCTCCCATTCCTTAAGCAAAAGGACTTTGGAATGTTGAAATATTCTCAAATCTTAATCCAATAATATTAACAATCCCATTGAATTTTGTAATTATATAAAAGACTCCTCCATAATATCCCATAGAATTATAAAATATAGAGTCCCTTATTGTTAATTCTTAAATTTGCAAGTAAGCTAGACCACCATATGACATTTACTGATTTTAAGGAATATCTATCCCAAGTTTCAAAGTCTTAAAATAAGATTCAAGATTATTTGTCATGTTTGTAAAGCATAACTAGAAGTTTAATATTTTTGAGTTGACTAAAATTAATGAGTCAGTTGCATTTGAAATGATACAATTAAATATTGTCAAATTTTGAATAATTACGAAACTTTAAGGTACATTAAGAACTATGAGACTTGCAGTGCTTATTTCTGGATCTTATAATTCTTGATTTTACCAAATATTAATAAATTATGAATTCTAAATTAAGATTGGTTATTCAATTTAAGAAAATATTTAAATAATGGAGGATGAGAACTTATATTATTTTTTTTTCATTTGTATATTCATTATTTGTAGATTACTTATTTACTTAAAATTTTATCCTTTATTTATACTCTCGGCTATAGAAATGAAAATAGAATCTTCAGACTTTTGATTTTAGATTATGAAATCATTAATTATCAAAGTTGATGCACTGATCTCAAAGATTTAACTTACACTTTGATCCATATTTGAATCAGCAATAATATGATTTAATTCTAAAAATTCAAAGTTTTACAATTTAAATTCTATAACTCCACTTTGTCTATGCATAGTAACATTTGTTAATTTAAAAGAATAACCCTAACAATAAAATATTTTCTCTTAAGTGTTGCTCATCTAATTGAAAGCTACAATACCTCTAATTTCGACATTTGAAACAACATAAAATATGTTATAATCACTTGTAATTTCAATCAAGTAGGAATCTTCAATGGTTACTGATGAAAATATCATTTAATTGAAATACAACGAAATCTAAATAGAACCATAGATGTTAGAGGATATAAAAGAGGATTACATGAATTCACATTTTGAAATGTGTAAGTATTAAAATGTGGAATTAGATCTAATTCTTAAACCTGAAGAATTTTAAAACTTACAATTTTCAAAGGCGATATTATTTATCTAGGCTGAATTTGATTGTGGTAGTGTTATAAGGATAGAATTAATGAAGATTGAATTAAAGAATGATAAATCATAAAGTTTTAAGTTTCCTTTAAAGTAATACTCATTAAAATACAAGATTGATCCATTCTAAAATGTACAATTCTAGATATTCAATCTATTTATTTCAATATTTTAAAATTAAATACTGAGTGCAAGAAAGTTACTATTAATAAAGGAACAATTAAATAATGTTAAATTTTGAATTATTATCTAATCTAAATTGACATTGTTAGAATTAATTAAATTAACAAAAGTTGTATTAAGCATACTCATATTGGAGATGATTACATTAATTAATGATACTATCTAAGGGTTCTATATTTATATTTAATATGCCCTTCCAAATATATTGTCATTTGGTGGAACCAAATTTAGATCATAAGTTAGACTTGGTTTTAAATAAGAATCCATAATGGTTACATTAAGTAAATATAATTCAAAGGAATCTACATTAATTGTCTATAACCTTGAATTATGATAAATAGAAAAGTTTAGCTATATATTTTGAATGATCAACTTCTGCATGCTCTCAATTTAGACGAATCCAAACGTAATAGAGTAATAATCATCAAATTTTAGTCCATTAAATACGATCTCTCCTCTTTATAATGTGAGTACTTGATACACATAGTTATTAGTAAGAATTTCTATTGAATTGATGGATGTAATAAAGACAGTGTGTTCAGAAATATTTAATTGAAATGTTAAAATGCTTACTCCTTTTAAAATCATATACTCAATTTTAGTATCCTCAATAATATATAGGTAATCTTTTAGGTTTGCTAAGGTATTAGTTATCTAAACGATATTGAAAATACTATACAAATGATATTTAGGTTTGACATTTGGTTATGGTTGAATTACATTATCTGACATGGCCATAATAATTATCAATAAAAAGTGATTCTCTATTTGCTTTTTGGAGACATTAATATCCATAATATTTTGTACTTGAGTTGTAATACGGATTTAATAGATTAATTGGTTATGTTCTAATTTAACAATATTCACAATAAAAAGGACATTCTTAACATGCCATTTTCATTACAGTTAATCTTCTTGTTCCATATTAATTTGATTCACATTAGACACACTAATCACCAAATTAAGAACAATACGATGAATTAACCATTATACAATCATAAATCATTACTTAATAACCATCAATACAAGAGATTGGTTATAAATTTTCATTTGAATCATCTTATAATAAATTGATTGGATAGATTTTTGAAAATTGGAATGTAAAACCTAGTATTTATTTTAAATTTTAATCATTTTGAGAAAAATATTAATTTTAGCATTCAACATAAAGGTCATTAAAATTAGAGCATTTCAAACAAATCCCTGATTATCTATTATAATAATATCCTTTATCACATTCTCCACAATAATACTATTTTGAAACCGGTTAAATGCATTTATTACAATTGTGTAAATAATCTTAACAATTATGGATCATAGTTCCTTTAGAAAAATCATTTGTTGAAGTCTCATAACATATTATATTCCCATCAAAATTAATATATTACTGAAGGCAATTGTTATCTTATTATTGAAAATTTTCACAAAAGCCAGTAACAAAATTAAATTAATAACCTTGATAACATTAAGCACAGCCAATTATAAATTATTCTTTATTAATTTCTTTATTCAAATGAATAATTGACATATAACTAACATCTTCCTGATAATATTCAAAACAGACTTTGCATTTATTAATCTAACAAGGTAAACAATACATTTAATCATAAGATAGAAAGTAATTTTCTGCACATGTTTAACATTTATCTCTCCAATAAGTTAAGCAATTAGCTATTCTATTATAATCAGAAACATAAGAATTGCATATATACTCTCTAAAATAGAGTTGATCATCTATGCATGAAAGTAAAGGGCTTTTACATTTGCCATCAATGAATTTACTTGAGAATTGACAAATGATATAAGTCTATTTTGATAAGTGCACATATTAAGATAGTTGACAGTCTGTATTAAATGGTTAGGTTAAACATAATTATCTACAATATTCACATAAAATGAGTTCTAAGTCTTGAAAAACATAAACATAATATTAATCATCCTAAAAAAAAAATACTTACACAAAGTTATCATTAGGTACATATGGGGAATTATCATCATTTACATTTGCTTAAATTTAACTCCTTAGACATTTTGGCTCCTATATCCATGTATTTGGATTTGCAATACACAGAAAACAAGGATGCTTTTTATTAATTTTTGGACTAGAATTATATAATAATCACATAAATTACCATTGATAACAAATATCTTCATATTTAAAATATCCAAATGAACAAATTACATTAGGATATTCACTATCATATCCTGGTTTAAGTGATAAAGGTATTATTTTCTCTTATCTTTCAGGATATAAATCTCTACATGAACTATAACCAAGTTCTACATATCCAAACTTGCATAAGCATTAATGGGTTTCAACAAAATATTCCCTATTTCTAGATGCCTAACAACTTAAGCATTAATTTGAATATGGCCCAAAACAAGTAAAGCAATTTATATGACATAATATTGGTAAAGGAAAAACACTTCCCAATCTAGAATAATACTGTAATGAACTAAATTATCCTCTTGTGTTACTATAATAGTATCTTTAATCTTTGATATATCCTCCAAAAAAGATTGTTTGATTTGTGTCTGAAAATAAATACACTTACTTCACTATTTACACTATGTTTTCTTGAGGATTCAATGGAAATTATAAGGATAAAGAAATTTAATTTTGATTATAAGTAATAGATAAATAATGCCACTCATTCAATGATTTATCTATTGAAAAGAGAAGGGTCTTTTAAATTGTGTTTAATGAATTACTACTAAATTAAGGCACAGGGAATGTATATGATTGATAATCTAATTGAATTTAGGTTGAATCTACTTTTATCAAGTATTATAAATTTATTAATTCATATTAATCACCAATCTAAGCATTAGGACTTGCTAATATTTTTATTACATTAACTATATCTTGTTCATTAGTTTTATTCACCTTAATCCATGATGATATTCCAAAACATTTATTTATATTGTAAATAATTTGATGGATTTCAAAATTTGTATTATTGAATATACTAAAAGGAGTAATTTCATAATATGAATTATAAGTACATGAAACACTTAAAGGACTAAATCGACTATTCTTATCTAAAATTTACAATCTGATTGGTCCTTTAAAAAATAAATGATAATACTATTCAATCTATAAAATTATTAAAATATTTATACATTTTATGTACTTCCAGCTTAGATTTCAAAATATTCTGACACTTCAATGTTAAAACTTGAATAGATTTTGTTAAATAAATTAGTCTTATTATAATTTTAATAACATGTAACATTGACTTACCTCAAAGCCAGATTGTTTCTTAATTCCAATGTAAACCAATTACCTTCTATCAATAATGGATCTTGGGGTATTTCAAATAAAACTAAACTTTTTGTTTAAGTTAGATTATCTATTAATTTTATTTCCACACAAATTGTAAATGCCAAATCTATTTTTAAGTAGGCTAAAACTGCTATGGAATTATCTGAAATCAAAGAGAAAATTATATATTTATTTTGACCAGATTGGAAATTGTTGTAATATAAGTAAGACAACGGAACGTATTTATATTCAGCAGTAATATAAATGTATTGTTGTAGGTAGGTCAAATTTAACTATTAAGTATATTACTATTGAGTTGGATTGATTGTTTGAGTTATTGTGGATATTGCTGATCTAATTTCTTAAATACAACAAAATATGACAATGAATAGTAACATAATTTGGAATTATTTTATTTATGAGCAATAATTAAAGTATATTTTACATGTACCAATATTTTGTTGTTAATCTCAAATATTAAACTTTGGACTAATATAAGAGGCTGACTCAAAAAATTAGAAAGAAAATATGTGGAAATTTTTAATGAAAAATTTAATTCAATTTGAAAGAATTATAAATATAATTGAATTCATAATTCATTATTCATAATTTATTATTTATTATTACATTATTGTCGATACGTATAGAAGAATATATATTATTATACACAATAAATCCAAATTTAAAAGTAAAAATTAGTGAAAACATAATTAAAATTAAAACTTATTTATTTCTGATATAAACATATAGGAAATTGTTGAAAAATATATTAAATTTTCAAAGATCTTTTTTTTTAAATCAACCTCAATCTTTTATGACTTTCATTATTTACAATTTTATGAGATTTTCATAAATACTTATTAAAAATGTATTGTGGTTTATTTGTATATATTTATTTTTATTAAAATATATAAAATATATAAAATATGATGTAATAGATTTCTAATTCTTTACTTAGAATAGGAAAAGTTTATTATAGATTTAGTGGTTGTGGAAATTGTCACTGCTGCTAGAATAAGGATTGTAAAAATAATAAAAACACTGAATAGATTCCAATCACAAAAAAATATTCTCATTTAATCAATTACAAAGAGACTGATTAAGTCACAGAAATCTTAACAGAAGTTACTTAAAATACTGACAATAAGGAATTTGAAAAAGCTAATCAACCTTTTTAAGTATTTAATAAGAAAAATATTAACAAAAGAGTGTGAATGAAATTAATTATAATTTATCAGATTATTGTATACAAAAAAGTATTGTTGATGCATTCTAGAAATCAAATAATTAATTGATAGAAATTATATAAATATATTAAGAAAATTTCATTATAAAAGTAATTCACTAGGATGAACATAGAGAATCTAAGAACATCTTTTATGCTGAGCTGAGTTTTGCTGAGCATTTAATCATTTCTTTATATTGATTTGGAGCAATAAAGCAAAATGAAACTGATTTACGAACAGTTGTGTTTTGTACAATTTATGAATTAGTTGGTGTTTTGAGAATGCTTTTAATATTGACACTCTAATCAAATTTTTTGATCATAGAGTTTTTAGTTTCAATAAAATTTTCTTATATCTCTTCAAATGAATGACTTGTGAGTTAAATTTCATCATCTGAACATACTGATTCATCTACCATTTTTAGTATTTCTTTTTTATATTGTTTACTTTAGTTGAATTACTAAATGATGATTTCTTCATTTAGATTGATGTCATTAGTAGTAATTGGGATTTTGATGCAAGTTGATCCCATTTTTATATTTTAATTACAAAGTTGATACAAAACTTTAAATGCTATTAGTGTTCAAACACCTAATAAATTCTGATGCTTAGTTGAGACATTATAAAAATAATGAATATTCCATAATTTATATAATAACTCATTATTTAGTGATTCTCATTATATTTTGAATTGGACATAAGAAATCTAAGTAAGTCATCATTACAGCAATGTTTGTATCATCAAACTCCAAATTCTTTTCAAAATAAAGAATAAATCAATACTTATTGAACAACTTAGGTAGGAACAACAAAACTCAATAAACTAATCCCTGTTAAAACTGAAAAGGAAACAAATACAAAAGTACTCAAAAAGTAACTTAACACTTCCAGAAGAACAAACCCAAATACAATCATAATGAATGCCAATAACTTCTTACTTATTACGAAATAAAGTTAATTAGTTTGTATTCTACTTTATCTAATTCAGTGTTAAGGTTTCTTAAAAAGTCAACCAGGTTTTGCAGGTGGAAGTTTTGTTGGTTACATTAGAAGTGACTCATTGAATTATTCAAAATAAAGAAAGTATAAAAAGCATAGAACTCAACAATAGGTAAAGCTTCAGCCATGTAATATTCCTTAAATCCCATTAAGAGGTTTAATCAGAAAAAAAATAAGTAAATATAAACTTCAATTTTCCATAAACTTAAGTTTTACTCTTTTTTATTAATACTAAATTGAAAATAGCATTAGTAATTAATCCTTACAATGCCAAGAGAATATATGATACTGTACTTTTATATTATCTACTATTTTAGAAAACACTAGCAACTCCTCCTAAAATAATTCCTAATAAGACTGTTTATATAATGAGGAATATAAATTAATTCTGAGCCTAAAAATATGATAAAATAATTACAAAGGATCTTGAATTTCTAACAAATGCTACTGATAATGTGAAAAATAATGTAAAAGCCACTATAAAATAATAAACCCAATTAAATTAATAGTCTATATATTCTCTCCTTTTTTCTTCCTTCCAATCATAGTATTCTTATATTGTAGCCTTATCGTCATAAAACATTCTAAATTTTGCATAGGTAAAAGAGGATCCCCACCATTCTGTATCAACTTCAGATAAGTAAATTGATGAAAATCCGTGAATTTAATTTATTCCGAAGATTAAAGTGATCCCAATAATTTGAAAAATTTGCTTAATATAATAATTGAAAAGGATCTTTAGTCTTGTTGAATTAACTTCATTATTTTCATTATAATCAGAATTAATTAAATAATTATCTTAAGGAACAACAGGATAAATAATTTGATCTGCTTGTTATTAATGCATCTGGTTAGGATAATTAGCAATTTCAACATAATATGGATCTGTTGATTATTACATTAATTAATTTATAATAGTTTAAAATTTTAATTCATATATTATAATCAATAGATAGGATGCGCTGTTCATAATCTTACACTCCTTATAGAGAATTAATTACAAATTACTATTATAGGTTTCTCAAAAAGAAATCAATGTAACTGATGGATACTTTGTAGATATAATCAAATTTTTGGAGAGTATTTCTCCAATTATAAAATTGAGAATTTTGGGATTTCAAATTGATTTCAAATTTTTCATTAATATTGAAATACTCTTATATTTAAAGTATAATGAAAATCAGTCAGTCTTATTTCATAATATTTAGACTAGATTATTTGGCTTAAAAATTAATTGATATTGTAATAGATATGTAAAGTATCAAAGTAAGAAATTAATTTGTATTAAAATGATTGTATTTATATGTTTGATAAATTTAATCTTCATTGTGATATGATTCCCCTCAAAATATTCTTGAGTGGAGTTGCTAGATCTAAATAGGTCAGACACACTGCGAAGGCTACATCCTCTTTTTAGAGAGTCTAATTATAATTATGATATAATACTCTTGAAGCCACTTAAGTGTTGAGTAGAACGCTTAAGAGTGATGCTGAGACTATAATCACGATAACAATGAATAATGCATTTCCAGTGACAATGCTAAGAATCAAAATGACTATGTATGCTAAAGAACTTGAAATGACTATAATTAGGTATTTGTTGACTACACAATGAGTGTCTTTGATTTATTCAATTACTTAATTTGATTAGGCTTCTTAATTAAAAGCAGCTTATATTTTATTAATTATTTAAATTCTCTGTAAAATAGAAACATCTTCTGGTAATTCACTAGGATTCTTAAGTAGGTGCACATTCAATTGATTGAAATAATTGAGTGAATAGATTATGATAGCTTCAGCAATAGGAAATGAACTATGTAAAGATGATGCACATAATCCAACAACAAAATTAAGTACAATTGAACCCATTATGGCAAACTTCATAAACATTGTATAGTAATGAGTGACATTGTTTTTAACAAGTCCAAATTAAGTAATACTATGAGCAATCATGATTAGTAATGTAATAATAATCCACCAAACTGGAGCTGAAGAATGTCTATCACTGCATTTATTTCCAATACCAATAAGTGTTAATCCTAATAAAATTGTGTACGTGCTGAATATACAGTTCTAATGTTTCACCTAAAGATATTATTATTGATATCATTACTATTGTTCTAATTGATCTTATTATTGGCAGTCCCAAAGCAATGATGATCAATGCCGTTATAATCACATAGAATGTCCATCTGAAACTATTTCTATAGTATCCAAAATCTACGAAAATGTTTGCAAACCATTCCTACAAACCAAAAAATTACATTCCCAAAATAACCAAGTGTTATCTTAAGATTTTCTTGTAGTAATTCACTAGAAATGTCTCTCTTGATGACTCTGTATCCTCTCTGACTACTGTGAAAGCCTCATTGATGTCATCCATTTAAGCATATTAAACTGGAGGAGCTACAGGATCCAAAATTGGGTATTTGACTAATTCTATTCTATTTGTAGACCCATCATCAGTAATTCCAATCATATCCTATTGTAAAGACATTAGTTTTTTTATATTTATTATAACTATTATAACTAAATTCAATATTTAGAGATATATTTTAATTTCAAATTCAAAGTATTTATCAGAACATAAACAAATTTAAAATAAGTTTACCATTTTTTATAAAAGGTGAATTATTTGTATTTATAGATGATAACCTTATCTATTAAATTAACATTTATAATTTAGATCATTCTACATATGATTATATTAATTTCAATAATAATGAACAGATCATCAAATGATATTTCAATTTATAAAATTACATTTAAATTAGAAGTAATCAATATGATTTTAACTTAATCTTCAATGCAGTTATGAAATTAATTTCTAAATCACTAATTTATTAGATCATTATAAAAGTTCTTGCAAACAATGCATAAGAAATTTACAATTTCATTTTTAGGAAATATTTGACTGTTTCCCTTTAGTAAATCATGTTAGTGTAATGGAAGAATTGAAAATAGATAAAGAATTAAAAGACATAAAAATTTCAAATAACAAATAGATCCTAATTGATAAGATCTAATGAAATATAGATTAATTATGTAATATAAATTCTTCTATTAATGTTATTGGAAATTATTATTGACAGAAATATATATATCAAATCACTCTTAAAAGAATGATATTCTTCATTATACTTTTAAAATCATGAAACTCTAATTATCATCATCTTAATTAACTACCAATAGTCTCAACCCTTCCTTATCTTACAGTAACTATAATAGAGGTCCACAAGTTGCACCAAATTCATTCACAATTTTTTCATTTAAATACACACCACTATTTAGTGGACTTATCGATGTAGATATACGTAAAACATCTTCACTTGTTGCCACTGATACTAATGCAAACATCTTCTCTTTATCAACATCCAAAGGATTCTCTAACATCACAAAATCTCCAACTGGTTATTTGTGTCCCATTATCTCCTTCTCTATCTTCTAAGATTTTAAATTCCATATCTTAATTTTACAATCACTACCTCCAGTCACAAATAGATTTTCATCAATCATTGATGCTTACATACAATAGATTTAACATTCATCTCTAAGTACTTACTATTTCAAAGCATCTCCAAATACTTGTCTTGTATATATCTATGATCTCACATAATGTATTTGATATATAATAATACTTTTATCACTACCTCCTGTAATTACTCTTCCATCTTTAGTTAATATTATACCATTTACAGAATCATGGTGATCTTATAGTTTTTTCATTATCATTCCAGAATAGGCATTCCAAAATGATACCTTACCATCTTCATGTCCACTAATTAAAGTATGATTATCCAATAGACATAACATGGATGTAATTACATTTCCTTATCCTTTCAATAGTTTTATGATGCTTCCAGTCTTAATATCCCATATCTTTATGTCTTGATTACCAGTTACAAGATATTATTATTCTTTTAAATCTACTCCTAGCACATTTGCTCTAGAACTAACATTGAAGTCTCCTTGAAATCCTTTAAATATTCTCATACAAGTAACAGGTTATTTATTTTGAACTGTAAAGCATTACTCTTTATTTTTCAAATCCCAAACTTAAACTAATCCATTTCTACTTCCAACTGCAATAATATTATCTGTAATTGCTTAAATACTTAATAAAGGATTATTTGATTAGTATTTATACTCTAACTTTAATCCAAAGTTTTTCATACTCTAACCTAATCCTAAACTAATATTCATATTGAATTTTTAAGATTTCAATTTATTTTGTATTAGTGTTTTTAAGTTTTCTAACTCTTACATGTCTCTATCTCCTCCAATAGCATTTTAACGATTATTAGCAATAACTGTTTCAACTTTAGGCAAGAGTAATATATGTTCATAATTATATTATGGAGCAATTTCCATTACAAGATTCATTTCATTTAATTAATTTGAGATTGAGTTGATGAGTTGTTTTTATAATTCATTATATTTTAATTGCAAAGTTTCTGTGTGTCTATACCCAGGTTTATGGGTAATTTGATTATCCATATCTTCAGCCATAAAAATGAGGGTTCTTTTCATTAATTCTGAATCTATATTGGATAATCTTTATTTGATTAAACATTTTTCTTCTTTAATCTTTTTATAATTTTCATCTTGGTCATAATGAAAAATAGTAATGGATGAAATATTAACAGGAATTGATCTATTTAATGCTGATGGAACTTGTAAAAATGATTATTTAAATTGATTCACCATTTCTTGTAAAGTTTGATAGTTGGATTCATAATTAATTACAATCTAATCTAGAGTATTTAATAATTCATTTTGTTTTTTATCAATTTCTTCTGAGATAAGATCTTTGAGTCTGTTGCAATCAACACAAATTTTAGTTTTCTAATTTTATATATCATCAAATAAGATTTTCAAATATTCAGGATAATGTCCCATTAATTCTGTTACTTTATTTGGTATGGAAAATAATTGACTGGATGCAAGAGATGATTTCAAAGAACTTAATATAATTAAATAGAAATTACCAATTGGATTAGAAACGATCACAAGATCTATCTCTATAATCATTAATTTATCCAAAGGTGATTCTATCTGCAGGAGTAAAATAATTGGATTAGGCTAATGGATGATCATTGAGAAACCAATCATTTTAATGAACTGAGCTTTATCTTCTTCTTTCAGAAAATTGTTCTTGTAATCTAGATTCATTTATAAAGGGATTTGGAGTTGGTTCAAGTTTTTGAGATTCTCTGGCAACACTTTCAGCAAGATGTTGCATGATAAGTTAAGAGTCTTTCATTCCAGATTTCTTTTAAAATTTGATTTTTAACTTTTTACTAGTTCTCATCTCTTCATTAATAATTTGATTAATCATTATAATATTAATATTGTATAAATGATAAGAAATATCTTAATTAGAAATAAAAATATACCATTTATAAAAGGAGAGAATGTTTTGATGGATCATTTCAATAAGGTAGAGTAGTGTAAGAAATTTTAAAATTACATACACTCTTGGGAAGAGTCAAATGTTGAAGTCAAATAATTAGAAGTATCTTATATATACATGTTTGGATAAAATGTTGGTTTTGTCAATTTAGTAGTTGATGCATCTTTGAATGGAATTAAGTTACCAGGTTTTGTATTTTTGAGAGGAGATGCTGTGGCAATACTCTTGCTAGTCAATAAGAAGATGGTGCTTACATAACAATTTAGAGTGCCAGTTGGTAAATTTACAATAGAAGCACCTGCTGGTATGATGGATGAATAGGGTGATTTTGGAGGTGTAGCTGCAAAGGAAATCAAAGAGGAGACAGGAATCAGCATTTAGCATAATGAAATGCGTTATTTATAAGATATGTTGGTATCTCCAGGAGGAAGTGATGAAGTGATTCATTTATTTGTTGTAGAAAAGAATATGGACTAAGCATAATTAGATGAGTTATGTTAGAAAACACATGGAGCAGAAGGAGAAGGAGAATAAATAAAGTTGGTGATCCAAGATTTTATATGGGACAATGTATTAAAAACCTAGGATTCAAAATTGATAGCAGCAGCAGCAGCTTATTATAATCAAAAATGATGAGACATATATAAAATTTAAATATAAGTGAAATTATATTGTCTAAACAGGACAAATCTATTATATTATAAAGTAAAATTCATAGGGTTTAAGTATGAAACAATTCCATTATTATGCCATGAAAATTACTAACTCTAACTCTAACATTTATTATTAATTATTATTTATATGCTTTTACAATCCTATATTTACTTTTACTCTAGACTTTGCCATCTTTCAAAATAAGTCTTGTATTTTTGTTTGTTTAAGCAAAGAAGCGTCTTGCTTGAGAGTAATTAATATCTAATGAATTCTGACTTGATTTTTTATCAATTTAAACTCTAATAGAATCTCTTATAATCCAACTTCAAAGTTTAATCATAATATTAGCTCATATTTTCCCCAAATATATGTGTCAATAATGGTTTAAAATATTTTATTAATCTAAGGATTAATTTAACTTTTATTAATTTTTATTAAAAAAAGAAAAAAACTCATTGATGAAAACAATTTAGATTTTGTTCTTACAATTTAATTGGTATACAATTAATATTAAGAATTTCAATTTATTTATTATTCATTATCAACCTACACTAAAGAACTATAATTGTCTCTATTTTCAATTAACATTCTAATAAAATACTACTCAATATGATTTAATCTTTTATTATCAAACCTGTTATTCTTAAATGATATTAATTGAATGAATAATATTATTATTTTTCTGATTTTGAATCTCTAGGACTTTCTTTTAACTCAATCACATTTTTTTTTTATCAATAGAAATCGCCTTTTGATATTCCTCTTTGAATGTTGCTAAATCATAAATTAAAGAATCTGTGAACTATAGTGATTTAGTTTAATTATCTTATTTGCCAATAAAATTGAATACAAACCTTAAACAGTGTTAATTGAATTTATGTTAGCACATTTAAAAAATATCTCCATAAATCCATCATAGCCAGAATAAATGATTCTTTTATTTAGTGTTATGTCAAGAAATACTAATAATTTGCATAATGGGTTTATTAATGTTTTAGTCTTAAAGATTGAAGTTGTTGAGCCAAATAAAAGACATTTTAATTTGAGTAGATAATCTCTATTATTAGTAATTCTATTTAAACTTACAACTAACAGTATTTAAGAAGGTATATTGTCTTGTCAAATATATAAGAATTGATAAAAAAGACAATTTATCATCTAAAGGAGTACTTAAACTATGTAAATATGAGTTGATAGTAAATTCTCGAGAGTTAATGTTTTCTTACTGACTATAAGAATTTGAGATGGTGTGAATAATAAATAATTTAAATTTTAATGGCAACACATAAGAAATAAGGAAACTCTCTATGTAACAACGTTCGCTTTTTTCCTGATAAATCTAATTCGATTAATGCAGTCAAGACAAGAAGTCCAGTTATTTTTCCAGCTCATCGATTATAATAATAACGAATGGTGACTGTGAATCCAAATTAATAGAATTAGGAGGTACCACTGAAAAAACCTTAATTATCACGTTGTGGAAGTATGGGAATGCAAACTTAATTGCCATGCTCAGAAACTTTAACAAAACTGTAGGAAATAGAAAACGACATTCAATCTACTGAAGTTGAAACTATTAGCATTGATAAATTGTAAAATTGGAGAAGAGCTTTGATTGACTAATGTGAACTAATGGAAGAGTAATTGGGAAAGAAGGAAGTAGATGTACATCAGTATGCATTCAAAGTTGTACCTCATACTTTAATGATAGAAAAAAGGATAGCTGAAGAAATAGAGAATAGAGAAAAATTATAAGCTTAGACTTCTTAGATGATTAAATATTAAGAATAAGAAATTAATTAATTACTATAAAAGATATAAGTGTTGCAAGAGTCCTTGAATAGATGATCATATTCTTATTTTTATGTAATTTATATTTTTCCCTAAAAATTATCATAAAAAAATATTTTTTTAATTTTTATGTAAGCTTTATCTCTTTAGAAGCTTGTGTTTTCAGCACAATAAATGGCTTAAAAGGAACATTTTGCTGGTAGTTGGGAAGCCTTAGTAGACATGTTTGATAAACGTCTTCAACTATACAAATATAACCGAGTGGCCTTGATAACTGAATGCAAACCAACTATTGGTATAGAGTTTTATCCTTCCATTAAAAATGAAAAAGATCTTTTAAATCATATCATGAGATTACATCTCTACTTACCCTAAGTGTTTTTTAACTAGGCACAATTTTATGAGTTTAGTACCGCACTCGATGACAGGAATATATTCGATAGACGGAATGTAGGGTATTTTTGATTTTTCTCATTAAAGTTCTCTCTTGGGTATGGCCTTTATGGGAATTGTTGGTTTCTTAGCTTTAGGTTTTACCATTATGGGAATGATAGCTGGAGGAGTTCTTGGAGTAATGTTAGGGAGATATGCCGGTCGTCGTATGAAGAAAACATTCACATCTTAAAAAGTATTATTGGAGTTTGATATATATTCAATCAGACTACGTTGTTATATCAAATGGGCAGAAGAGAGAGGTAAGACTTATAGATATAATGTCAATGTTGTACGATTTATAGCAGAGAAATTATTATTGGAAACAAAGACTGCATTACATTATAAATAATTTAGTAATGATCAACAAAAATAAGCTAGAAAGATTATACTTAAAGTTAGTGAACTTTTTAAAGAGAAACATTTTATACATGCTCTTATACTATCTCTAAAAATGTCTCATGAATACTTACGTATCTTGAAATTATTAAGTGAAAATAGTGAATTGAATCGTGGAGATATTGAAGAATTTCAGCATTTCAAAAATTTTAGATCAGAACTTGAAGTTTGTTTAATGAAGGCTATAGACAATGTGTTAAGACCCTTGGTTCGATTGTTGGAGGACTCTAATCCAAAATCTAAAGTACTGATAAAAATTAGAGATTAAGCAAAATGTTTTTTAATTTAGAAGGAAGTAGTTTAATTAACAAAGTAATTCCCAGATCCACAAATGAGAATTGTCTATATTAAGATGTTAGCTGAAAAGATGAAATAATCGATTAAAAATGATAGTGTAATTTCATATTTGAAGAAATAACATTTTAGAGATATTGAACATATTGGTATTGTAATAGATCAACATATTGATTAATAATAAATAGAATAAAAGTAAGGTGTAGATAACAAATAAATTGAATTATAGATTATTCAAGAAGAAAATGATCTAAATCCTTCTCCTAAATAATAATTAAAATCTCAATTTTCAGTCTGTAGTGAATCAGAGTTTTAACCATTACAAGAGGATTGTTTAAAATCAACACAAAAGTAATAAGAATTATAATTAAAAATAACTTAACATCCAAATTTAGTGTTTATAGATTCTAATTAAGGAGACTTAATTATTTAAAATTCTTTGGCTTAATCTTTGAGTTCAGCTGATATTAAGTAAATACTTGAACCTGAGTAGCAAATATCTTTATAACATCGTTAATCAGTTGAAATTAATTAATAACTTGTATAATACTCTGAAGAGACAACAAAAAAGTTTGAGCTCTTTCTTCAATTTTATGAGGAATCAACTGACACTTGGGAATCTGTTACTACAAAGGATGATATTTATATATACAAATCAATGAAACCAGGTTGTGGTAGTGTCTTTCTAAAAGGACATTCATTCATATATGGCCATGATAAATAAGTGGTTTTCACGGCTGTATATTAAAAGGAATTTAGAACAAAGTGGGATAAAATCATGCAGAAATTTAATATAGTAAGACATGAACGAGAAGACATAGATATTATGTATTATGTAGTGGTTCCTCCAATACCAATAGTAAGTACAAGAGAATGGTTGTAAAGAAGAGTCTTAAGATATGATTTTCCTTATAAAGGATAAATTTGTCTTTTGTTTTATTCAGTTGATCTACCAGAATTCCCTGTTACTAAGAATCCAGTGCGTGCCCATACAGAAATTGCTGGTATATTCGATTTACTTTAATTAAAGGTTATGTTTTTGAGAATATTTCTTCTGGAACTAAAATTACATTTGTCTCTAATAATGATATCAAAGGCTCTATTCCTAAGTTGTTGGTTAATCATGCTAGTGCAAAGGGTCCATTTGGATGGTTTGGTAATTTGCGTAAGGCTTGTGATTTATATCGAAAACACAATGGTGATCTCAGTAGAATAGTTATATCATGAATAAATATATATATATATAAAATCAGTTATAGTTAGTTGTGATTCCCTCATTAATTATAATATAAATTTGCTGTTAAATTTTTATGTGGTAAACTGCAAACTCAGTTCTATCGATAATTACAAATACTTACGAAAACACACGTGGAGTGGAATGTTTGGACAAGAAACCTCAAACCTAGGAAACAATTGAAGAAGAAACTCGAAATAATTATAGTGAGAATGAGGATTTCAATCAACCAGACAAAGGTATTAATCAATTTTTAATTAGAATTTGATCCTAATTAATGGACCCTAAGAAATTTTGAAATGGGGAGGTATTTAGGAAATGGTAAATTTGGTCATGTTTACTTAGCGAGGTAATAATTATTTTATATCCAATTAGGGAGCGTGAAAGTAAATTCATTCTAGCTTTGAAAGTGATAAGTAAAAGACAACTAAATCTCTGTTAATTGACTGGATCTCTAACCAGAGAAGTTGAAATACTAACACACCTCAAACATCCTAATATTATTAGTTTTTATGGCTTTTTTTAAACAGAAAAACGTGTTTACTTAATGTTGGAATGGGCTCCTTTGGGAGACTTGTATGGTTTAATGAAGAAGTAATAGAATAAGAGATTCAATGAAAAAATGGCATCAAATATTATAAAGCAAATAACAATGGCTATTGGATATATGCATTCAATGAATGTAATACATAGAGATTTGAAACCTGAAAATATATTGTGTTTCAATGATGATGTGTTCAAAATTTCAGATTTCGGTTGGAGTGTTCATACCCCATCAAATAGAAGAAAAACTTTATGCGGTACCTTGGATTACTTATGTCCAGAGATGATTAATTATTAACCTCATGATAATAGAGTGGATGTTTGGACGATTGGAGTGTTGGCTTATGAGTTAGTAGTTGGTAATTTTTAAGATTATGAATAGGGAGACCACCTTTTGAATCACACAATGAGAATGACACAAAAAGGAAGATTTAACATTTGTAATATTAGTTTCCGTAGTGGAGTAGCTCAGATTTTCAGAATTTTGTAAAGGGAATCCTTCAACATGATTGCAATAAAAGACCCACAATCTAATAGATTTTAAATCATCCATGGATTGCTTAATGAATTTACTAATATATATTATAATAATTAAATAAATAAATTTGAAAAATCATGGTACTAATATATATAGTTATTCATTTCAGATTCGATTTATCTTGTTGTAGAATAGATAGGGAAAGACAAGACTTTCGAAATGGTATGTGTATTATGATGATGCTGAGAAAGTTAAATTGCAGAATGAAGTTCATCGATTGATAGTTTGTAGAGATACTAAGCATACTAACTTTTTGGAAGTACTGAGTTTCATCATAATTAGTTCAGGAATTATAAAATAATCTACAAAAGATATGCAGGATTGTTCTTTGCCTTATGTGTTGATGTGAGTGATAATGAATTAACAATGCTAGAATTGATCCATTTATATGTTGAAGTATTAGACAAATACTTTGGAAATGTATGTGAATTAGACATAGTATTCAACTTCAATAAAGTAAATTAATGACGCTACTATTGTAAGGCATATTCTATTTTGGATGAAATGATTGTTGGCGGTGAGATTGTTGAAACTTCAAAATAAGTCATAATTAATGCAGTCAAGAATATTGAATTATTAGATTGATACATTACATATATCATTTATTTTTCTTTTTTTCAGCAGCCTTAGCATCAGCAATCCACTTTAATTAATCATCAACTTCTTTTCTATATCTCATTTCATTTTTCATTCTCTTAATTTATTGGACACTCTCCTCTACAAATTCATGATTCAAATTCAGCACTTCTGCCTCCTTCAGTAATCCCTCCAATCCTATTATTAAAATTCAAAATTAAACCTTTAATATTTTCATCCAAAGACTTCACATCATTAGCCCACTCAGGAATCACAAACTTAGGTTCCTTCTTCTTTTTCTTTTTCTGATTCTGCAAAGCCAATTTCAAAGGATCAATCGGTTTTCCTGTTATTGGATCAATAGGTTTCTTTGTTTTTGGATCCCATTTAATAGGATCAGGAATCTCTCTAGCAGGATATTCATTAAACATCTTCAATATTTTCTTGGCTTAAATAGCCTTTGCCATTTTATCCCTTAATTCCGATGCCTAATCTATATATTATTTATCCACTCCTTTTTCTGTTGCTAAAACTACTTTATCGTTTAGCACAACCACTTGTTCAGGTGTTGACAATCCAATATCCAAATTATCCAATTCAAATTATAGATTTCTCTATTAATATTATTTAAATGTACTTCTGCTTTTAGTCTTTCCATCTCCTTCTCTGCTTACTCTTTAACATGTTCGTCAATCTTAACACCCCTATTTATCGCATCATCCAACATAGCTTGAATCTAATTGACAGATTTCAAGATTGTCTTATAATTTGGTACATTCTACAAAGTACTTATATAATCCAATATCACATTCTAAGTCCTCAACTTCTCCTATTCAATCAAGGCAAATTTGTAATTTTTTGGATCTATCTCTATTCTTTGGAATTCCTCCTTCCCATTCTCATTCTTAATTACTACCCCCTTTTCAATCTCATTCAATTTTTCTGTCAATAATTTATGATCCTATTTATCAATTATGCTCAATAATTATTCTGTGTGACTCTTTATGGTGTTCCAACAATTCTAGCATCTCCCTTCAGGCTTTTCCATATCTGTCGATTCAGCATTCTCAAAGACCCAATCCATTCTATATTCCTCCTGTTTCCAAAATTTTCTACAAGTCATACAGAAATATTTGGCTGTCTCACCACTTATCTCTAATAACTTAATCAATTGCAATATATAGGCATTAGTTGCCAAATCTTTTGGAGTGTGTCCTCTTGTATTTGGTCTGTCTACAGATACTCCATAAAACAACAATGTCTAAAACACTATTTAGTTCCCTCCTGATGCTGCCAAATGAACACTATTATTCCCAAATTGATCCACATCCTATATTAAAATCTCTAATTTTCTTATACCTCCCAACTCAATCCTGCCTTTAATAATAACCAAACAACCTGAACATGTCCTTTGAAACATGCCCACATCAATGGTGTCGAACGAACTTATTAATTTATAACCCCTTAGACCACCTTCTTTGATAGTTATTAAGGGAAATTAAAAACTGCAGATTGAGCTCCACCTCCAGGACTTCCTCCAAAATAAGTAGATTTGCTTGGAGATGATTAATTCATTGGACTTGAATAAATAGGCATTGTCTATGCAAAGTTCTACAATATTAATGCCATTTCTGGAACATATGGTGCTGCTGCTTACCGAGACAATAACACTCGCACTATCTCTATGTAACCTCTACACGATGCCCACATTAATGGATTCCATTTTTTCTTATCCTCATACAAAACATTTGCTCTCTTGTCTAAACAACGCTAGACTGCTGTTAAATCTCCTTTCTAACATGCACTCAATCTAATTAACTAAATACACCTTCATACAATTGTTAATGCCAATCTCCCTTTTATCTCTTCTCATCTTCATCCATATCAGACTCCTCTTCTATTGGTTAATCCATAAGTTATTTTTCTGGGTCCATTTTTTTGTTATTTAAATTTATATTATAAAATAATATTACTAATAACACAACCAGAATAACATCAGATTAATTTAATACAATTTTTAATCTAACCATATTATTTTCCCTAATGCCATCCACTATTTTCACATTCCTATTGCTCCGTGCTGTCAATCTTCAACTTCTTAATAATACTTATTTTATCTTTGAAAATGAATACATCCTAACAAATTAACCCACTATTTCAATCCCTTACGATATTGGTAAATCCAAGCAATAGCAAACTTTATCATTAGTCTAATAATAAAACCTTACTGAGGAGTATAAGTAACCTATCACACCACAGATAAAATTTTATTCACTAGTAAAGTCTAATAATCAAGATATTGATATTATTTAATTGAAAGACCAGAGGCTTTCCTTTTTGTATAAAATTAAGAACTACCTATCAAATAATTAATTACTAATTCAACCTAACAATTACTCCATTGAATTAACTTAACAAAGTTGTTTCTCCTTACATTATCTAAATGAGAAATCTTACATAGTAATTTGTAAGATGAAAGAACCAAAGATCATAATACAAATACTTGATTTGAATCATTAGTCGAATGAATAAGACTTTACCATAAAAAATTTAACTTTCTTAGACTACAGTCCTATTTGTCAAATAGATTCCACTTATATGTTTTCAATTCTTATAATATTTGAGAAAAATTGCTAGGATTCAAAATTTGAAACCTATGTAATTGATACAAATCAATATAAAATCCTCAATTAAACCAATTTTACCATGGGTTAATTTAATCAATCCAATGAAATTATTAC
The DNA here is from genome assembly GCA_000733385.1 of Paramecium biaurelia. Lineage (NCBI taxonomy): Eukaryota > Ciliophora > Oligohymenophorea > Peniculida > Parameciidae > Paramecium > Paramecium biaurelia. The sequence continues at coordinate 56,057 of JPFL01000052.1, forward strand.
TAGAATTGAAATTTGCTCCCCAAGTATTTTAAGAATTATTACTAATAATAAAATACTAATATTATATCTGAAAGATCCTGAATTTTCTATGTTTCAAATTATTATAGAAACTACCTTTTCGAATGTTCGTATAAATAGATGTACAACGTAATCTCTATCGTTGTAATTAAGAGCCAATAATAGTTAATTGATATATAATGATAATTCATTAAATGTAAGTAGTGACGATTTCATCAATGCTTTTTCTGTAAACAAATTATTAATTTTGCATAAGAAGGATCATGTAATTGTATATTTCGATTAAGATCTTCAAATAACTATAAGATAATCATTTTAATAACTATTTACCTTATCAAATTTACCATATATTCTTGGTGTCACAGAAGATGGATCATTGCTAGCATATAGAATTAGAATTCCTAGACTAAGTTTTACACATTCAAATTCAAGTAAAATACAAATTTTAGAGTACTCAAGAGGCATTAGATTTTACAATTAAATAACTGCTTCAAAGGTTTTGGATATACATTTTATATCTGAAAAATCACCAAAATTATGAATTTCTGAAAACAAAGAATTTTTTTAATTATTCAAAGGATCTAGAATTTTATTTACCTTATCTAAGTTATAAAAATCTCTTCCTTTATAATTAAAATAAATATATGCAAATGGGAAATTGATAAATTTTAAGGAAGAAACATAACAATTATTTTGTCATATAGATATTAATAATCTGAATCAGCTATTCCTTTTGAGTTTACAGGATGATTCACATCTGGTTTTATTTAATTAAAATAATGCCACCAAACTAATCGTAGCAATATGTATCAAAGAAAAATTATCAATTATAAAGTAAATAAAACTCTCAAAAGGATTGATAAAAATAATTATTTTTAATGATGTCCCCTGTTTTTCTGTTGTTCAAAAAAATTAAATAGGCATATATAATTTTAAAAATTTTTAATTGCAAGATAGATCTTATAACCTTAATCTTACCGTGATTGATGCATTTATTAAGGGTAATAAAGGTTTAATATGCTTGGTATTCATAGATTGTACTTAAGGATGTTATGTTATTAATTAAAATGAAGAAAAACCGTTGTAATATATCTAGTCCTCAGAACTAAAATGTAATGGCAACAAACAATTAATCACTGAATTATTTTTTATTGGTGAACATGAACTATTCTTTAAGAGTAAAGTCTCTTATCAAGAATAATTAATACTAGAAGAAACAATCATTAAAGCTGAAGTTATGTTACTACACTCTAAAATTCTTCTATTTACAACATATGATAATGAAAAATTAAAAATAAAACTTTTCAGTTTTCTAAATGATGAATTATAATTTATATATGATTGTCCTTTATATCGTTTCAGTTTAACGATTCCATTAACTTATAGATTGAGAAATAATTTTCTATTGGTATTAGCAGAAAACTTGTTCTTTTCCCCCGTTATATTAGTATATAATCTTGGCAATTCTGCAGTTACTTCCCTAATTTAGGTTATTGAAATAGATAAAGAACACCTATATTTTGATTTCATCTTCGGTAGTGAGAAGGCTTTTTATTATATATATCAAAATGTCATTTAAATAAGAGAACTAGATGTTTTTTCAATTATTTATGATAATTAAATTGTATCTTTTAATGCATTCAATAAATTTGATTTTTAATTCAATTTTGAAGCTCCAATCACAAGTGAAATAATCAATAACAATTACTCTTATATACATTTCAATGATGATTACTAGATTAAATTGATTTAGAAGAATACTTTAAATTTAGATTCAAAATAAGTTTTAGATATGTCAAATATATTTAGTAATACTATTTCAATTGAAGTTGTTCCACATAATTATTATTTAATAATCCCTCCAATAACAGTTACTCCTGATAAAATGATTTGCCAATTTTATTTAAATAAATGTTGTATAACTTAATCTGAAATAATATGCTGGATAAAAAATTAGATGTTCATTTATAAAATACGTTCCTTAATATCATAAGTCTTCATAATTGATTGTAACGATAATTAATATGGATGTACTATTATATGCAACATCAGCAACTTCATTAATGTTTTGACTGTTTAATTTAAAAAAAATTAATTATCTCTAGAACCTCTAAAGACTTAATAAGGGAGTGACTAAATTCTACTTTTTCACCACGTTAGTGATTTAGATATTAGATTTTAAGATCAAGATCTAGTAATTTTTTCATCAGAACAATACAAAGCAATTTATATTCTCTTAAGATATTAGGTAATATAATAAATTAATTATAATTATTCAAAACTACAAAATGCATTTTTATAGATTAGGAGAATTAAGAGTGAAAATTACATCTTTCTTTATGAAAATACATAAGAAATACTTTATTCTATAATTAATATTAGTGATAACAATATAAGTGAACAGTAGGAAATATTGTAATTAAATCTGATATAGAATTAAACATGCTTCTCTATATATGATATAATAGGTGAACTATAAGGTATATCAATAAAATTAAAAATGATTCATATTATTGAATCTAACCTTGTACAAGATATTTTAATTATTGAATTATTAGCATTGTTTGAATAATAATTTGGTATTGTTCTTCAATTAAAAATTGATATAATTAAATAAGAGAAATGTAATTTTGAGATTCTATAAACTTTAAGATATCCAATTAATTCAACTATAAATAGAATATTGTATGTTGATAAAGAATATATAATAATTTCAATTACATAATTGAAATATCAAAACATTATCTTATATGATCGGTTTTTAGACTAAAATATATCGTTTATCCATTCAATCTACACGTTACCAGATGATAATTACTCAAAGATAGGTAAAATATTAATTTATTTCATAGAATATTTCAACAATAGTCATTTTTCTCTTATAAAACAAATCAATTAAATTTAAGAAGTTTATTTTATATCTATATTGAAATATAAACTAGAATGTCTAAACGAATGCGACTCACTAGCTACTCTAATATTAAAGAATGAAGTATCAAATTTTACTATTTCTCTTCAAAATATTAACATTCAAATTCCGGTCTATCATAATATGACATTAATCATAACAATAATTAACCTGTTATCAATATAATTATTTGTGTAATTTAGAAAAAAATAATAATGACATTCCTATAAAAAGATGATAAATATATTTTGTAATCATCAACTTGTAAATATATAATTATTTAATTTATTAGTTTTTATTTTATTCTATAATATGAATTCAAGTAAAATATCATTTAACAAAAATAATATCATGGAATTGTATATAATATGATGTATATTTTTATTAATTTATTATAATTATTCTATAAAACAGTTAATTCTTATGCAGTAGAATCATTAATTCTGTTAGCTAGAGGTTAATTTGAAATTAATATTTTTCAATTTTTTGATTTACACTAAAATCATATTGTAGAATAATTAATATAGAAAGATCAATTTGAACACTATTTCTACTACATGAAATAATATATAATAGTATCCTAGATTTTATTTGGTTTTATTTGAAGGGTTAGTTTATACATTAAAGCATTTATCAATTAAAATTATAAATTAGCAACTAAAAGTTTATTCTATGATTAATAATTAAAGATTAATGATTTATGATGTAAATAATATCATAATAAATACAGGATATTATGCAGATAAATCAAAAAAAGATGAAACTTATTCTTACTTCAAATTTATTATTTTCTGATAGAACCTGTTGAATCACATTTTAAACTATAATCTAAAATCATAAGAAAAATATAGAAATTAAGTATAAATAGCTTATTAGTTTATTAAATAATCAGTAAATTTCAACACAATCCTCTCACAAATATTTCCAAGCAAACTGCAACTAGGCAATCTCCAATACATTAAAAAATGCATTAATTCCAAAAGCCTGGAATTTTTTTTAGGTTTTCTTCTTAATTTTCTTAATTAATTAAAGGATCATCAACAATATTTTCTTGTTATTGTTCTTAATTCTAGATATCATCTACATTTGATTGTTTTATTTCCCAAAACTTATCATCATTTATAGGAGTATTTAGTAGTTACTATGAGATATCTTAATTTTATTCAGTCATTAAATTAATGCTTATATATTTTATTGATTTGTATGATTTATATTAAGAAATTGTAGAAATTTATGTGTTGTGCAAATATAATTTATTAAATGTTCATTTTTTATTAATATAAGTTGATATATTTATTGTAATAATATTCATATTCTTCTATTTTTAATAATAATCTTCTTGTTTTTATTACTGAATAACAAGATTAGTAGGAAATTCCCTATCAATAAATACAAAGTAATTGTAAACTTATCTTAATTTGTATTCTCCAGAATAATAGGAGATCTTAGACTAGATACATCATTATGTAAAACTAATTCACAATTATTTTGTAAATGTAGTTAATAATAATTATGAATTTCAATAAGTTATACAATTTTACTGTCTTTTTCAAAGTCTAAAGTTTAGACAAAATGGGTTTCATTATAATATTCTATATTTGAAAATTCTTCATCTTTATAATAATAATCAATAACTTCAATTGAAGAACTTAAATTGATATTATAGAGATATAATGATGGAATTTAATTTTCATTATTTCCTTTCAAAATAAAATTAGTATCACTTATATTCATGAAATCTACATAACTAATATTGATATATCTGATAATTTATGATCTCATCAATTATTTTGTAATTTTCAATTACTATAAATCTAAACTACATTCATATATGTATGCTAAATCTGTATAGCAAAAGAGTATAAGAATCAAATCAATTTTCAATTTGTCATATTTGAAATTCAATACATGAAAAGCAACTATTTGGATATCTAGAATGAATTGCAAGTTTTCTTTGAATTAATTATGAGGATCTGGACAGATTTAAAAATAAAGCTCTTAGTAAGAATTTAGTGTTAGAAGTAAGTATGAAGACTTATGTTTTAATAAAAACTCAATTTGTTTTACAGATATAAAATCTAAAGTACATACTATTTGGTATTTTAAATTATTTTGATCATCCATTATTTAGTAAATAGAATAAACAGTAAATGCTTTGATTATTAGAAAATCATTAATAAAACTTATTGATAAATTTATGGAATTAAAATTAATATCTTCTAATTTTACATAGTATGAATCGTTGTTTAGATTTTATAGAATTGATTTCTTTCCTTCCAAACTGAAAATACCAATTGATTATTTAAATATATTATTAATGATGATTAAGTTATGGTTAGATTTTAAGATTGGATTAAGTAATATTTTATCTTTCTGTAAGTTAATGGTTATATTTGAAGAAAAGTAATCAATAATTAATATCGATTCAGACATCAAACAAAATTATTTATAAATGCTAGAGCAATGATTTAATTAGATACTTTGGATAGATTAAATTGGTCTATTTAAATATCCTTTACAATTGTTACTCAACTAAATATTGTCTATACTACCGTAGATTGAATCTAGATTGGATATTTTATTCTAATTATTAATCATCAAAATCTATTATTTAGAATTAAGCTTATATCTAAGATTATTGTCAAAATTCTATTGATGTATTTAGATAATGAAATTAGAAGGAATTGATTATATAAAAGATTTAGCTTAAAACGTAATTTCATAATCTATCTTAGCATAATCAGATATTTTAGTCTGTTTGATACTAATGTTGAAATATGAATAATTGATAACAATTTTATCTGTCAGAACTTAGCTAGTAACTCCTGTTTCATCAATTAGATCAAAATTTTGGTAATTTATTTACATTTTAGTAATTTATCGTAAACAAGATCTTCCTTATTAAGTGACATCATATGTAAATAGATATTCTTATTCATTTTTTGTAGTTATTATGCTAAATAAATTTTAACAAAATTTGATTTTAATTGGTTGTACGATGTGAAATTCGAATGTTGGCATTTAATATAAAAGGAGGATTTCATTTAAACCAAAGTAATAGAGTTTTAATTATATCAAGTTGTCATTTTTTACGATTAGTAATATTCTGGATTGATGTACAAATATATGAGAAATAAGTATTTAACCATTTGTTGTTACTAAGATATTATTTTTATTAGGTATTAATGGTTTGATTTCTATACTACAATTTTAATGATCAATATATAAATATGGAACTCTGAAATCATTATAGTTTTTTGTTTTTTTCATCCAAAATTCTGTTTCTTCTAAGCTCTTCATTGAAAAGAAATCATACCAATCATTATATCCATATGCAAGGATTGTATTGTCATCAAGAAGAAAGATGATTCTGAATAACTACTTTTTATATTCTTATATTACACTTTTAGGTTTAATAGAATTTTGATATATTAAATCATTTCTATCAACAATTATAAATTAAGTGATTTAATACTTACTAATAAGAAATAAAGCAATCTGATTAATATCTTGTTTTATAAATTCAACTGACATTTCAAATAGTGTACTCATTATATATATATTCTTTTAAATATCATTGTATTTTAGATTAACAAAGATTTTATGATGCACATCTTCATAAATTATAGCAATAAAGTTGATTTCATATGAAATAATTTTCAATATCTTCTTAATTGGTAATTTTAACTGGTGAGTGACTATCATTTCATTTTTATATTCTTAAAATATATGATCCTTGTCAAATTCTAGATCTATATAGATAGGTATTGCTTAAGAAAGTTGATTAGGATTGATAATAAAAGTATTTTTGTTTCTTAATTATTATAATATTTGGACACTTTCTGTCAATTGTATTTTCAAAGGATAATTTAGAGAATATTTTAAGACTTAATGATAATAGACGATTTGATTTGTGTACAACTTTAATTAATTTTTATACTAGATTCCAATAAATGGTAAATCTTAGTATTAGATAAAATTGTTAAGGCAAACAAATTTATAAAACGAAATCTTATTGTTTTAGTCCAAAGTCACAAGATAAGGTAATGGGTTTAAAATATAAATTTGTTTTATATTAAAAATAGTTTCTTCATAAGAATTATCATAAGTAATTACGATCTAACCATCAAATAAAAAAAGGAAGATTTTATCAAAATATTAAATGCTTTTAATTTATGATTCTCTATTTATCTTTGAGTTGAATAAAGAAAAATATTACTCTTATCTGTTCTATGCTGAAAATTAACCTTTCATAATATAAGGAATGCAAGAATCTTAAATGTAAGCAAACCATGGTTGATATGAACCATTTTCAATTTTAAATCTTTAATTCTCAATATTATAAGTGCACATGTAAAAGGGAAAAATCATAAGAACTACATCCTTTTCACAAAGTTTTAAATCAATTAAATTGCTTTGATTTGGATAATTGTCTAATTCATGCAACCTTGTGAAATTCTTATCGAATTGTAGTTTTCCTTCTTTTAGATTTATTTCAATAATCAAAATTATAGATATTTAACAATCCAAAGAATAGATAAATAGTTTATTGGGTTAAAACTTAGAGTCTAATTCGCAATTTTAAGGTTAATCTACTGTGATTTCATCTAAAATTTAACTTTATTCATTTAAAATAAAATATTAAAATTACTTATTAGAATTCATACAATGAATAAGAAATGAGTCTTCTTCAATATAAAAGGCTTTATTACATGAATTGGAAGGAAGATGAATTTAATTTGATGTAATTTCATTTATGATTATACCTTCATTATATAATGTATTATTTATTCTAATTTTGCAATCTATTGATTAATGTTATAAGAAACAGATATTAATATACAATCCTTAATGACTTAGAAATTTAAATAATATTGCATTGCCATCTAAACTTAAACCAATCTCATTTTGTTTTTCTATTAACTTATAGGAAGATGAATTTAGTAGTTTTCTTTATAAATCTTCCTCATTTTTGAAGGGGATTGCCAATACACCTTTTTCAAGATGGTGCCTTTCATTTTCTAAAAAGTATAATTAGTCCAATTCAGAATAATTTTCTATTTTTATGATTTTCTGACTGATTATGCAGATGATATAAAACTCATAGCTTAGAAGTAAACTAATAAAATTCATTTTGAATGGTTCGTAATATAAAATTCTTATATTGTTATTAATGTTGAGTTATTTACTTATAATTCTGGTTGAATATTCATCAAATCTGAAGGTAGTATATATATGATAATCAATTTTTTGAACTTAATACACGACTTTATATTCAATTTAATAATATCAATCCATTATAATTGAAAAAAGGATTAAAAATTTGAGAACTATATTAATATTGATAAAAATAGATAAACAATAATTAGTACTTATGGATTTAGAATTACAAGTTTAATAACATACAATAAAAATTAGGAAATAATAATTAATCACAAATTGTGAATATCAAAAAATAGTAATAAATATTATCTGATTATTATAAATTGTGATAAATAAAAATAAAGAAAATAAATCTAATTTTTATAATATTCCAAACAACTTGTATTTTTAATGATATAATTTACTAATAATAAACTTCATTTCCTATTAGTTATCAAAGTGAATGCATGTGTATTAAAATAATTAATACACATTTGATTTATAATTTTTTGATAATGAATATTGAAAATTCAAAATAGTGATTTATGAAATTGTTTATAAGGCAAGAAGAATTAGATTGTGTGATGTATAAAAATGTTAGATATAAAATATTGAGTAGTATCAATTAATAACATTTTTATGATAATATAATTTATTCAATATTCCAATATTAATGAAGAGAGAATGATTTAATAATTTGAATTTGTCATGTTTATATTTGATTTATGCAAATGGATTACTGCAGTAGATGGAAATCTAAATAAAATACACTAATTAAAAAATGGTTAGAAAGATATAATGTGTCAGAAATATAGTACATTTAGTTAGATAGTAATACTGATAAATTATTTATTTAATATATCTATTTTGAATAGATAATATTCGATCAATTTCTACAAGTATCATATCATAATAATGACTAACATTGTAATGAAAGCAAATATAATTTAGGCATTGCAGGATAAACATTCTCCTCCAGCAGAATTAGAAATCCATCTGGCAGTACCGAAGGTCATTGAGTAACAGTTTCCTTATCCTAATCCTCCATAATTTTAAGCACTTTAGCATTTTCCTGCAGTAGAATCCCAACTACATAATTGATAATCACCTTTATAGATGACACTCATGACTAAGGTGCAACTTTATTGGGTTGTATAATCACTACAAAGTAATTAGGAACAAGCATTGCTAGTATATTTACATCCATATTTAGCTGCTGCACATTCATATTAATTTAATGAAGTGCAATTTTATGCTGCTGTGCATCCTGCTCCATCTCTCCACATACATATTCCATCTTATGAAATATATCCTTCACAATATTAATTGGCAGTGAGGTGTGAACAAGAATGAAGTTGATTTGCAGAACCACATGTGGTACCATCTGTGAATGGACAATTATTGGACATTTATAAACATTATAATTAAGTTGACCCTTTCAATTGACTACAGAATGTAAAGGGCTTACAAGTAGTTCCATCTGAAGTAGTTGTCCACATGCATTTCAAGTTTGCAGCACATGCTGTTGCATCAGTTATTAGTTAACAATCTTATGTGTAACATGAAGTTCCATCCCATGTACATTATAGTCCCATAGTTGTACAATCGCTTTAAGTGGACAATTAATCACAAGTACACATATTTGATGTAAAGAATTATCCACTACTTTATCCACTACTTCCCAAACATCCAACAAAGAATAGAGCTATGATGATTTTGAACATTTAATTTAAATAAAATAATTTATGTTCTGTATTTAATCAAAGTTTCCATTTAAATCAATAAAATGAAATAAGATACCTTAATAAAGTTATAATATCATTATATCTTCTCAAATATTCTATTCAATTACTAAATCATATTGATTGTTATCTATAACACAAAAAATGTATATTTTAATATATATATATATAAAATTAATATATTTAAATCAATCGATTGAATATATTTTAATTAAACTGGAATCTGTACTTAATTCTTGTAATGCTTCTAATGCAGAAAAACTAATTAATTTATCAGAAGGAGATTCATCTATTACATTATACAAAGTGGTTGCAATAAATGACATTTATTAAAAGAATCTCTAAAATTCTTCATCTTTTGGAACACTCAAATATTAATTAATTATATATGAATGTTCTTATTATTATTTAAATGTCTTTTCATCATCTTTAAAGTTTTATTATAATTATAATACTTCCTACTTACTTAAATCACTATTTGCAATTATTATTTATGAATCTTTTGGTTTTCTATCTAAAACAGCTGCATATATTTCTGTTGCTACTCTTTCTAATGCATTTTCTTCATGTAAAGTATCATCTAATGCATTTATTAATTCATCTAAATTCAATCTCTTAAAAAACACTTCCAAAACAAATAGAACACTCTCTCTCATTCTTGCTTAATATTTCTTTTCTATAAAATTGTCATGATTCTTAAATTTTACTAATATTTATATTAATGATCTTAAATAATCTTTTGCATATTAATCTCTTAGATATCTCACCAACTCAACACAATGCATTTAAGCTTTTAAATTATCTAACGATTATTCTATTCAAAATACCTCCTTTACTCAATACATCAAGAATACTCTATCTAATCTTAGCATTCTCTAATAACTCTTGGCAATTCCCTTGGACTGCATTATGTAAACTAGTAGAAGCATTCCAACTTATTTTTGGATTCTTAGATGCCAATGCAAATGCATAACAATTAATCAAATCTTAATTTATTAATGGCTATTAACATTTCATCAAATAATATCCTAATCCACGTAAACCATTTGTTGATATCTTCTCTTTACTATTCATTGCAAAATTCAAAAATAACTAATAAAATTCTTAATTCAAATTCACTAAACTACTTAAATTAGCTGCTGCCCAACTACTTTTCTCCAAAACATGAATATTATTCCCCTACAATTTATTGAACATCTAAGATAACTCTTAAACTGCCATAGGATTCTATAAAATACTATTTGAACTACATAAAGTTCCTATTGCCTTATAAAAAGTAATTTTTAAACTTGACATATTAAATGGTGTATCACTAAATAGTTATACATAAATATAACTTATTTATTTTATCATCTTCTCAATTACTTCTTAATTCTATTTTTACCAAAAAGAATCCTAAAGATTTCCAATAATATTAAATCCTGCAGGAACCAATTCAACTGCATTTGATTATAAACATTCCAAAGCTACATCAATTAAAATCTCCTAAAATCCTTATTCAGCAACACAACTAATTTCTTCAAAGATCCTATAATATTGAATATTTGCTTATTTAATTCTTTACAATTCTTGACAATTCACTAATTCACAGAATTCCTTATGAAAATGTGACTAACACTTTTGTAATAATTAATAGCATTCTTAAATATATAATTCATTATTATTATTATTATTATTCTCATTCCTATCCTTTATTCCTTACAAACATTACTTTATCAACAATTTTACATCTATTATCTTAATTCCCTCATATACCAAATAATTCAAAATTTACATTGCAGATGTTTTCACTGTTACATCATTCATTAATTATAATGATAGTTAATATAAAGGAATTGCCCCCTCTGAATCTTATATTTTAGTAAGAATTCTACATTCCTGCAGAAGATAAACTTCTAATTTACACAATTAAATATTGAATTAACAATCATTCTGTTTCCATTAAGATAGTAATGCAAGTGCAGTTTCATGAATTTACTTTACACCCTAAAATAACACATAAGCTTTAGGTTAAAATCCATGTTGATGTTTAATAATCTCAACACCTTGAATCCATTTAGAAACATTCAAAGTATCCAATAAAACTATTATTAATTGAACCAAATTAATCTTGGTATTCTTTCTTGGTTCATGTTGCAAAAGTTAAAGCAATTTCTACAAGAATAGTTACCAATTGCTTTAAAAATATAATGGGAATTCCTTGATTAAGGTCTTTAACACAAGTATGCTGGTTGATCTTATTTTCGAATTAGCTTTTTAAGCTGCATCACTCTACCCTTCTGAATCACTTGATAGATCAGTTACTACATGTTCGGGTTGGAGATTGCCAAATTATGGTATACCTGTAAAACAACATCTAAAGACTTATCTGATCAATTGATCTGGTGTATCAATTTTAAATTCTTAAAGCAATGCTCCGATGGCTTTCAACAAAGTAATATTGATTGGTGTAGTTAGACACCTTTGAATGGCTACTTATAATGTTTAAGAATTGAATTCTTTTGGTTGAAGCTGAATGAGTTTAGCCACTAATCTAATGGCTTAGTCAACAGTTTTGAGAATCTCAATTAAAACAGGTACGATATCATGAGTTACTCTATTCTCTAGATGTTTGAGTGTATGCATCAATTATTCTTTATTTTCAAGTTGTTTTCTTAATGATTATGCTGTGATATGTTAATGCATTTGATTATTTCTTTTATAATGTAAATTAAAATGAAGAGATAAATGAAATTAGAACTTAATTTTAGTTCGCTTTTTATGAAGTATTCAAGATTGATCCAATACATAAGCTTGATGAAATTCAGCATTGAATTCATTATTAAAAATGGTACTCTCAAATGATGGGACATTTGAACTAACCTTTGTAGATCCTTTTAGGTAATGTAAAGGAAAACCTTTAGAATATAAGCACATAATGACACCTGAAGGTATATGTGTCATCGGTGAAGTGGATCAACACTTCATTCTCAATGTAGAATGCAAAGACAAAGGAGTCTATGGTATCAGAGTAATTGTGGATGGTTATACTTTACCAGGGAAGAAGACTTTTAAAAGTAAGTGTAAAGTACAAGGTTTCACCAATTCTGAAGGCAATATTAATTGCTTCAAATTCTAAAGACCAAAGTCAGATCCAGAATCTACTAATGTGTTCAAGAGGAATATATATAGACCACCTTGGGATTTGAACCAGAATGATTATCGTGATTATCCTGGAGGTGCAGGTGAAATTATAGTCAAGATCTATGAAACAAAGTAGGAAGAGAACACTTAAGGAGGAGGTGGTGGAGGAGGACCAAGAGGTGGAGGAGGTGGAAAAAAATCTCAGGATCCCATGTTTATTGAAGTGACTAAGAATGAAAGCAAATAAGCTGAGGATTAATGTTTAGGCATTTCATAAGGAAATGTCATTGAATTACCACCTAGATAGGCTTTTGATGATTCCAGACCTCCAAAACCATTCAAAGATGTAATTGTTTATGAGCACATTGTTTAATCCTTCAGAGTCATTTATTTTGATGCTGCAAGTTTGGTTGAGAAGGGATTTGTTAAATTGAATTGTCATAATCACATTACTTATTTGACTGAGGAGTTCTTTCAAGGAAATGAAGCTGCTTTAATTCAAGTCTTGTAGACTCTTATTGAAAGTGGATAGAAGGATAAGGAAGAGTAGGATATTCAACAGACGGCTAATGTTTTAGTTGAACGATTAGATTATTACTTTACTGGTGAATTATTGAATATCTTTTTGAATAAGGAGAATTAAGAGTAATTGTAATTGGATCCTGGGTAACGGGCTTAGTATTTAGAAAGTGAACTAATTAAATTTATGGAGAGTTGGCCTGATTTCTTTTTGAATTTGGGAATGGGTACCTTTGGAATCAAAACAAAATATGAATAGAAGTTATACATTGAGAAGATTCAAGAGAAAGTAATCAACAATCCAATTAAGAATGGAAATGAAATATAAATACAATAATAATGATATAATTTATTATTATTAATCTAATAACATTAACTATCTATGCCTTAGATTTCATATAATTATCAACTATTCAATGTTCATGTGCATAAATGATAACCAAAGATGATTGTTTAAGATTTAATTGTAAAATCTCACCATTCCGATTATCACAATAAAAAGTCAATCTTGATAAAAGTTCATTAAAAAATAAGACTGCATTAGCCTTAGCTGTATCTGATTTCAAATGTACAGCATTATTTTGTTCTGATATCAAAACTCAAGAACTTTGTGATAACACTGGAGAATGTGTCTGGAACAATAATGCTGCATGTGAAATATTCTCTGGATGTGGATCCTATTAAGTTGATAAAAAAGAAGATTGCTTCTTAAAGAGTACATAAACTAAGTTTTGCACTTATGATGAGGAATAATAAAGTAATGGGAAATATAATTGTATCAATGATCTATCAAAATCTGGAGGAAGTTTTATGACATGCTTTACTTTAAATAATGAGAATTTGTGCAATCATTATGAATATGCTGTATGCACTTGGAGAACATTTGAATAATGCTAAGATGAATCTGATGAAGTTAATTTGTGTTAGTAATATCAATATTGTATTGGTGAAGAAAGTAAGGATTGTGCAGATCTTACAGGATTTGAAGATAAATGTGATAAAAGAGCAAATTATTGTAAATGGGTGAAGGATAACAGTACATGTATGGAAAGAGAATGTTCTGATTATATATCTGAAACAGATTGTAAAAGCATTCTAACTGATGATTTAAAAAGGGCTAAGCCTTGTACATGGGAAGAAGGATAATGCATTTAAGGGTTTAATTTAACTAAATTAAATAAGTACAATTGTCTCATTGATTCGTTAAACACTTCTATGTGGAATGAAGTTGAATAGAAATGCCAGAGTTGCAAATTTGAAAAAATGTTGAATTTTATTATTATTATATTATTATTATTATAATGAATAAATTATCTTACTTATTATTATTATCAAAGTTAGAATATATTCTCTACCCAATTTAAATAGAAAAAACAAGTGGAAATTAAGATTGATGATTTCATACAAAGAAATTCGATGATCTAAAATAATTAGGAAGACTCAATTAATTAATATGAAAGAGAAGTTAAATAGTTCTAGAATGATATTAAAAGATTAACTAAATAATAACATTTATTTAATTTAAATTGTACATTACATCATTTTTTATCTCAATAATTATGATGATTTTGAATTATTTTATGAGACAAAAATTGAGTTAAGAATAGTAATCTAAACTCCTCTTTCATGTAATAATATTCAATATTGCTTATTGCTTCTATAGAATATATTAATGAGTTATATTGTTTTAATTAAATTAATATTTCTCTTGAAACTGAATTTTCTATTGTAAATAAATTTATAGTATTTAATAAATGGTAGGATGGTTTGAGTACTGTATATTTTAAGTATTGTTTGTAACAGTTCTATTTTTTAAGTAAAATTGTATAAATTGCAATTGTTTTCTAAATTATGTGATTATCAAATCAATTACAAAGTTAGGAATCTTAAATTTCTGTCTCATTAATAGCTAAGATGGAAATGTTAATAAATATATTCAGTTTCAACAAGATTTAAAATATTAATTCAATGGGATCAATTTGTGTAGCGAAACAGCAAAGTTTCGCTTCTATTACTTAAAGTGACATAGATGTTGCTGAAGAATAAGGCATTAATGATTAGATGAGCACTATGTCATGCAATTTCATTTCAACTTTGGAACTTCAGTTTAAAAGTTCTACCTTATAAAATCAGATTGAGCAATAATAAACTAAAAAGATGTCTTAGGAGATATCATAAACATGTTAACACATTAAAAAGAAAGGAATTTTAAAGAATACAAACCCTCATTATGAAGAAGAGTTAAGATTGCTTTTAAATACAATAAAATAGAATTAAGAAGGTATGCATTGTGAGAACTTAGTGAATTACTTAAGAGCTCGTAAAAATTAAGGATCATTCGAAATAAATTTATGAATTTAATTCTTACTAATATATATATTGCATTCAATAAATCATTAGGCATGTTTTTTGGTAAACTCTCTAGCATTTTAATCATATTTATTTCTGTCTGTTTTGAATGTTTAGGCAATATCTGGTACAAGAGGATCATCTGGATTTGGATCAGTTAAAAGGGAAGATATACTAAGCAACACTAATAATTCTATAAATAATTTAAATACCTTTGCTAATGGTGAGGGCAGGTGACCATTGATCTTTTAATATATCTAGACATATAGCACCATTTTAATTTATATTTGGATGATAAATTCGAGTAACAAAGTTTATTTTAGGAGGTTTGAATGGATAATCTGTAGGAAAATGAATATTTAAAAAAAAGACTCCTCCTTGATAAGGTGAACCTTCTGGTCCCATAATAGTTGCTTACCAATGAAAGTTATCTTTATCATCAACTGGACCAGCAGAACAATTAGCTGGGGGATCTTTGGCTAAGTCAGCTAATTCCTTTTGAATTCTCTTAAGAGCCATTAATTAATTTATATATATTTTTTATATAAATCACATCAATCTATGTCTAATAAGAATGTTTTCTATATTCTCAGTACTACACATTAAATTAACACTTTGTTTGTAATATTAGCATACAATGGCTTCACTAATTTCTGGTGTTTCCTTATAAAAAAGTACAAAACATCCTTAAATCAACTGTTCAAATTTTATCTTTAATTCTTCATGAGTAAAATCACCCATTCTAATATTTCGTTTTTGTAAAATTTCCATAAATTAATCCTTATTGCATTCAACAACACGTTTAGTTAGATATTTATAAATGTAAGGTAATCCTTCTTGAGTTATTTTAAATGGAGTAACCTATCCACCAAAACTTTCTTTGCCTCTTTCAAAGAGTTTCTAACCAATATTAATAAGTTTAAGATTTTCTAATTAAATATAAATATTTATTTACAATTCTTTGGATCAAACAATATATTTTTAACATCCTCACTAACATATCTAAATTTCTTATTGACTTACATGATGATATCAAGAGATTATCCAGTACCTAGAACTTATCCTTATGGAAATCCATTGATACCATAATAATCACAAATGACCTTCCAATCATAGTCATTAATAGGAGTATAAGGTTCAAGTAATGCTGCTTTATTTTTATCATCTTATTATTTATCATCCTATTCATTACTTTATTTTAAGATATCTTTAAGATGATCTTAATTGACATCAATATCTTAAATAAATTATTCTTATTAAATATCTTCTTATTATATTATTTCTTTATGTTATAATTCTTATTAACTTTATTATTAAACTTATTAAGATTATAATTATTAAATTTATGATTAAGGTTTATCAATAATTTATTCAACTTCTATTTATTATTTTTATTATTAATCTACTGTTGGTTATTATTATGATATAATTGATTCTTAATATATTGGTTTTTTCCAAATAACTGCTTACTTTTTCTTAAATAATGCCAAATAGAAACCACCTGTATCTTAATCATGTGGAAGAACTCTCATTGTCTTTTCTATGTCAATTTTATTCATAAATTCTTCTGTATCTGGCCATAAAGAAGGTTTTAAAGTTTTTTATGCATTAATCATTTATCCTTCTTATTTTCTTGAGAACTTGGAAAACAATTTCTTAATATTCAATTTTTGATTAACATTATTAATTTCATAGACTAAATCATCCTCATTGACAGTGTCAAGGAAAGCCTTTTCATCTTAGTCTGTATTAGATTCTCTTTGAAGATACTTTTAAGTTAGAAAATCATCAGTTATAATAACTTTCCAATCTTTGATTCCTTTTCTAGTTTTGAATCCTTATAATGTATGTAAATCAACTAATTCAAAAGCATCAAAGCCAGCTCTTCTAAAGACTTCAGCCACAACAGCTTCATCTTCAATAGGGTTAAGTGAACATGTACTGTACATAACATATCCTCCAATTTTACATAATTAAAGAGATCTCATTAAAATACTCAATTACAAAGGATGAATAACATTACCATCTCTTGCTGACCATTTAACCCATCTTGTAGGTAATTTACGAGCAGCTCCATCCCCAGTACATGGTACATCACATAACACTTTATCAAATTGTAATCTTTATCCATTAGTATATAAGGTTGGATAGAATTAAGCTGCATAATTAGTAACCATAACCTATGCTGTTGGCATACGAGATAGTTGATGTGATAACATATATGCTCTTTTTGGATCTACATCATTTGCAACAATCAATCCATCAGTTACTACTTCTAATAATTGACAAGTTTTTGATCCTGGTGCTGCACACATATCTAAAACAAAATCAGTTGGTTGAGGATCTAATAGTAAAGGAGGGAGCATTGAAACAAGTTCTTATCTAGTTAAAAGTCCAGTTGAATTGCATTTTTATATGAATTGATGTAATTTAGTAAGTGCAGCTGATTTTCTTAGACTTTTCTTAGGTACTTTAGATTCCCAAACTAAATGATTAGGATACCATTTAATTTCTCTAATAGGGTCTACTATTTCTTCTTCATTCACCATGTCTTTTATTAATGAACCATCTTGTAATCTTTCAATTAAACTTTCATATTTGTATTAAGATGGATTAATTCTAAAAGTGACAGGTAATGGAAGAGATAATGATTACCAAAAGATTTTAAATTCTTCTGGATTTATTTCTGGTAATTAGATCTAATTTATTTGTATAATGAATATCATACCTCATAGAAACGACGAAAGATGGGATTCTCAAATTAAACAACACAAATTTATTGATTGTCTTGATCCCAATGATTTGTCTTAACTCTCTTCTAAGGAGCATTTTCATATTTGCTTTAATTTTTGTTTCTATGTTTTCCCATATATTAAAAGATAAATTAAATTAAAAGAATTTCATAATGAAAGAATATTTTCATTTATTATTATTATGAAAGAAATTGATAAAATAATGTTGAATTGTAATTAAGTAAGATATTCAAACTTCTAGCTCATTTTTACAAATTGGACAATGTCTACTTTTTTTGAGCCATTTCTCTATGCAATCATCATGAAAATAATGTACTAGATAAATATAATTAATACAGCATGGAATAGTCTTAACTAGATCTTCTTCTTCATATTCACAAAGACATATTAAACATTTCATATGATCTTCATCTAATTATTTAATTTATTCTAAATTTATCTTCCTTACTGGCAATTATTATATTTCATGATCTTCACAACCTATATGACCTTCAATAGTTCCATTTTCATTTAACTATATGAAAGTATTTAATAATCTATGTAAAGATTCAATCTAATCTTATCTATTATTATTTCCATTATTTGTAGATCTATTTATAATATTATAACTTTGATTTTATTGTAGTTGTTATAGATTCATTCTTTAATCAACTTAATCTGTGATTTGAATATTTGTCTAATTTGGAATAACAAAACCATATTCTTCATCTAAACATACTTCAAAAATGAAATCACCAATCCTCAAAATCTACCCTTTCTCTAAATATCTAGTCAATCCTGAAAAATATGGTTAAATAACTTAGTTAAGCACTTACTAAATTGCTTGATTTCTATTACAACGAGAAAACTCAATTGGTTGTTTCAAAATGATTAATTAGACTTAAGATAATCTAGGAACATTCGAAATACATTCCATTTTAGTATATAAATGCAATCTTCCTGATTATTCAGTGCATTACAATATAAAATATTCTTGATTATTGAGTTTTACATATGAATCTAGTAATATTCCCCAAATATTCATACCCTAAATGAATTGATTTTCTTTTGGATGAGAAAAGAAATAATGAAAAAGTTCATCTTAACAATTTTTTCTCTAAGTATATACTTTCAATTTGTACAAGATTCTATCTGTATATGATTCATAACAATAAATCTTTGTGCCAGTACCCACAACACCTTAAAGTTAAGAACCACATCCAACCACTCTGAATTCAAATTGATCAATATTGAAGCAAGCCCCAGAAGTTATTATTCTTTCTCTCATCTAAAAGAATGGTAATATAAATTATGTCATCAAATGTCCATATGAAATGTGATTAATACAAGTCCTATTGTAATTACTACAAATACTGATTCACACGCAATACAATCTAATCTAAATATTATAATGGGTAACTATATGAGTAACTTTGAACATCTTGACTCTGATTCAAAAGTGTGATCACTCCATCCTTTATGACATACGGAATTTGACATTCTTCACATTTATTTATTCTACCCAATCCATCATCTAATAATAAAAACTCACACCTTAAACAACTTACTCTTTAGGCTTTGAACTCAGGATTTTTATGTATTGATGATGGAAAAGTTGAACAACCTAATTATATATTTAAGCATACTCTAAGTCAAATATTTAGTCAATTCATCTTCACATTTATTTGATTGTTTTGTTTGTAATGAAGATTGATTTCCTTATTAATTTGAATGTCTGGAACTATTTCCCATTACGAATTAATAATATATATATGTAATAAAATCTGATGTTCCTAGAACATTAGTAGGTTTAAAGAATGTTTTATAAGACTTATATAATTCATGTTTTAATTTCTTTAGATAATGATGTATAATGAATTATACATCATTAAGATGATTTGTTTATTGTAAGTTTGATACTAATATAGTTTATTAACTTATTAACTTATAAAGAATAAACTAAAATAGTTATGCTATTTTTATAATAATTAAAAATTTAGAGAATGGCAAATTACATAATTAAATAGGTTTAATAATTTGAATAAGAACATTAAACATTAGTTCCTACAATATATCAAATTTTAAGTAGTTTTTTCTTTGCTCTCAATCATTTTAGTGTAAAATTGTTTGATGGCATTCCTGTTACATAAATAATAATTTGGAGATGTGCATTAACATTTATAATTATCAGATTGCTAAATCAAATATTACCATTTTAATCATATCCAAAAAATAAAAAGATAATGAATAAGTTGTTGTTAAGAGGAGCAATAGGAATGTTTGGATTTTTGGCTTGTTTTTCTTCATTAAAATTGGTTGCTGTATCAGAAGCAGTAGTTTTGATGAAGACAAATCCTATATGGACTACTCTCATATTAGTATATGTATTAAAAAGGGAATAGATCAATATTAGAACAGCAATAGAGATATTGATTTGTATTATAGGTGTAATTTTTATAACAAAGCCTCCAATAATATTTGGAAATGAGAATTCTGAATATTCAATTCTATATTTAGTTGGTCTTTGTTTAGCACTTGTAACCGGTTTAGAGACAGCTGTAGCATAAGTGATTATTAAATCATTAAATAATCAAGTTAATTCATTTGTAATATTGTAATACTTTTCATTTTTTGCTGTAGTAGGTGCAGTAATCTTTCAATTATATTCACCTTTCGAAGACATGAGATTTCTTTCTTGGAAGGAAGCTACCATACTTTTATTCAGTGGATTCCTTGGTTGTTTGGGATCTATGTTTATGAATAGAGCAATGATGTTGGGTAAAGTAACATAAATGGCTTTAATTGGAGAAACTCAAATAGTCTTTAATATTCTTTTAGATTTGTTGATTTTGAAATAAATGATCGGAATTACTAGTTGGATAGGAATTGGTATGATAGCTACAAGTTTAACCTCAAATATAATGTAGAAGAACTGATTATTAAACAAATTATTTATGTCTAATTTTTAAATATAAATATGGCAAATTTGCTTATCGGTTTATCACAACAACTAAAAGTTTTAGAAAAATAATATCCAATAGGATTACCTGCTTTTTATTAATTGATGTCTAGTTTGACTTTTGCTCTCCATACATTTAGTATTAAATTTTTTGAAGGAATTCCTGCAAGTTAAATTATAGTTTGGAGATCTGTATTGACTCTGATTATACTTTAAATACTAATTTAAATGTTCCCTTGTTAATCATATCCAAAAAGTAAAGGTACACTAATAAAATTGATTGGAAGAGGATTGTTTGGAGGTATTGGATTTATTTCATTCTTTCTTGCATTAAAATTGACTACTGTTTCTGAAGCAGTAGTATTAATGAAAACTAATCCATTGTGGACAACATTATTGGTAGTCTACATTTATAAAATTGAGAAGATGACTTGGAAATCAATGATTGAAATATTTTTATGTCTTATTGGTGTAATACTTATAGCAAAACCACCTATAATAATGTAATTATTAGGTTATGAAACTCAAGAATTAGAATTCACTTACTTATATTTTATAGGTTTGTGTCTCTCATTATTAACAGCATTAACTACTTCAATTACATAAGTGTTAATAAGTTCACTTTCAAAAGAGGCACATCAATTAGTTATACTATAGTATTTTTCATTATTTGGAATAACTATGGCTTCAATTTATTAGCTTTATTCTCCATTTGAGTAATTTCATAATTTGAATTTATAAGAAATGGGTTTGATGCTTGTAAGTGGTTTTTTTGGTTGTTTAGCATAGTTATTTATGAATAGATCAATGATGATCGGAGATGTTACATAAATGTCATTAGTAGGATAATCTTAAATAGTATTTAATATTTTATTGGATGTTCTAGTAATGAAACATAATATAGGAATAATGAGTTCTTTTGGTATATTAATGATAGCAATTAGTTTGATCTCCAATATTTATAAAAAAAATAGAAAATGATTTAATTCTTTTTGTTAAATATATAATGATATATTTATTTATTATTATTTAGATAGATAATTAAAATAAATTTAGATAGATAATTAAATACATATAGATAGATAATTAAATAAATTTAAATAGATTATTTTGGTAATTGAAATTATTATTAATATGATTTTTATAATTGATCATATACTTCCACTTTTAGTTATTCTTAATGGTTACGATCTGGATAATAATTGACCAAATGATTCTATTAAATTGAGTTAATGAGTGCTTTATAAGGTTTCTTCTTCTTCAAATACAAAGTCTTCAAAACATTATTCTAGACGTATAATAAGTGCATCAGCAGAAGGTCTTTATTGAGGATTAAAAGATAGACAATCAGCAATTAATTTGATAAAGTCATCCTCAACATTCTTATCAGTTAAAGTTTATTTAATTTTCTCATATGTGCATTCTTCTCTATATCTTTCTTCAGTCCAAAAGAGTGAAGAATGTTCTACTGGATACATTCCTTAATTAGCTATTTAGTAAACTAGAAATTATTATATAGAAATAATTACATATCATTCCAATTTACCATATATCTGATGTATATGTATAATTGGATTGACCTGTTTCAGGTGGTTCATAATTAGTAGATGATGTCAGTCCAGTAAGAATTTAATTACAGACTTCAGGAATATCATCTATAGTAGTAGAATGATCAAAATCTGCAATTTTTAATTGTGCTCTATCCAAATCCTCATGACTTAAAAATAGATTGGCAGGTTTAAGATCTCTATGTAATATTCGATGTTTATGTAATGAACGAATAGCTATTTAAATAAATAAATAGATACCAAAAGCTAATTAACAACAAAGTTCTTTTACATTTCTATCATAAATTTCAGAATTCTCAAATGCTTTTGATAAATCAGTTGGATAGAGTTCCATAAATAAGTATAATTGATCTTAAATTCTAAAATATGCAAAATAATATGCAAAAGGTTCATATTTACTAAAATTCTCCATAATCTCTAATTCTCTTTAAGAACATAATATTAAATATTCTCTGTTATCTGCAATATCTAATTTTGCAGATTTCATAACAGTCCTATTACTAATTCCAGGAATTGTTTTTAAGAAATCTGGAGTATCAAATGCATAAACGAATGAATTTGCTTTATCATCAACCATACTTTCATCATTTGTAAATTAAAATATTTGTTGTAATATTTCAATATAAGGTAGATTTTCTGTCAAACCTGTATTCACATCCTATAATAATAAGAAATAATCAATAGTTTCTTAAAAGTCATCTCCATTAAATTCAAGTCCCATCAAATAAACTAAAATTGAATTCTTTTAGAATTAATACCTAACTCTTTAAAACTTAAGAAAGATTCTTATGTAGTAATATTTCTATCGAATTCGAAATCAATTTATTATAAACAAACATGCTTTCCAATAATAATTACTTTTTCTGGTTTAATTAAATATGGTAATTATCTCTTACATAATTCTTGCAATGCTTATATATATTAATTAGTATTTATACTTATTCCAACTAACGAAGCTACATAGATTTTCTCATACATATCCATATGTTCTAAATTATTAGTTAATGAGTATTCTTAATAATCTGGACTGACCAATGAATTTTCTTATAGATATAAATCCAAAGCAGGTAAAATGTTATATAATTTCATTTTCCTCAATTTCATGAATCTCTAATTATTGATATTGTATTTTGTGAATCTTCTAATTATGTAATTGTAATCATTTGTCCTTCTTCTACATTTGAATTCCTTTCTATCAAATTTATTCAAATTACCATATATTCATCTGTTGTTTTCTTCAATTCTAACTATGTATAGGTATCCTCTAATCTTTCTTCATTAAAATGTAGTGCATTTTGATTCATTTTTAATATTAATATACTGTGATCAAATAGAATAACTATTTAAATATCTAAATTAATAAAAATATAGATAGAATTATTCAAAAGTATTATCATTAGAACTCTTCATTATCAAATGAAACACAACTATTTCGATGTGGATTCAACAATATTGATTATTCCATTTATTAAATCAGATTCTCTACAGAACTCAATTCTTTTTTAAGTTCTTCTATTTCTCTTTATAAATCATTAAATTCCATCAAATTGAATTCCTTATTTCATCATATATAAATCTATACTTTTTACTTGACAATTCTTTCCATCTTATTTTTTATTTCCTTAATAAGAAACTCTCTCTTCTTTCTTACTTCTTATAAATTTATTTCAATTTCCTCATTAATTTACTTAGGCTGTTAAAATTATTATGATTTTATTTCTTTCAATTTCCTAGATGTAACTGTTAAAAATATATCCTTAATAATTTAAATAGCTGTTCTAAGTTATTTCTCTGGTATCTAATGTATATAATATTCATCATTATTTGTTAAATATTCTTATACAATTTATGTTAATTCTGGATCATCCAAAAAATCTGTATTAGTTTAAAAATTCTATTCTGATTATTTTTTTTAAGATAATGGTCTAATCTAATTATCAAATTCTAATATTGTTGTCTTTAATTCATTATTTTCCTAAATTAATTAATCATTCTACAAACTTAATTCTCTATAAGTTTAAGTAAACTCTTCTATTAGTCTATCACTTTCACATGATCTAAGATCCTTTTCTTCTTTCAACTTTAATTTCAATTCATTTATCTCCTTTTCTTTCTATTTTAAAATCTTTTAAAACTTATCCTAAACTGTTTTCTACTCTATAATCTCATTATCTCTACTATTCAACTTATCCTTATACTCTTAAAGTTCTCTCTAAATCTATTTGTACTTATTTTCAGTTATCTTACCAATCTATTATTACTTCTATAAATCCTTCTCTTAACTACTCTCTATAAAATAATAATTACTCTTAAAATTTTTAGTATAGTTAAGAATAACTTCTATCAGTATCACATTTCTTAATCCTTTCCTTTTCTAATTCATCTTTTAATTAATCATATTTCTTATTAATCACTTTTAAATTTTCTTCCAAATTCAAAATTCTTTAAAACAATTATTCCTTTGTTTCTTAACGAAACGGTGAAGTATTTTCATAATATGGAAATTAAGCTTATAAATTTTAGTTAATAGTTTGCTGAACTTAAGGGTACCCCTTATTGTATTTCATTGGAGTTATCTACTATTTGTCACTAAACTAATAGAAAATAAACTATTATATAGTACACTACATCCTCTAAATGGTGATGTGTTAATTGCTTTTTCAGGTGTTTTAGTTACATATGTAGATGGAGTTTATATCAATTTTAAAGGTTGTTGTTGCATTAACGAATAATAAAATTAATTTTTATATAACATTAATAGATATTATAATTCGAATAATAGGTTTTATTGATGTTGTTTTTTGTTTTACATCTTTAAAATAAAATTATTCTAATAAATTATTAAGATATACTTAATTGATGAAGCTGTTTAATTATGAATATGAAACAAAGAATATTATTTAGTATGAGTCAATTTATCTTTATTTTTAACAATATGGATGTATTAGTATAATTGAAACTCATTATTTGTATTTTTATTAAAGAAATAGATATAATATTAAAACAAAAAAGTACTTATAATAAAAATAGTAATTTATATAATAAAAAAAATAGCTACTTAAAATCATTCCATCATAATATAAGAATGATTTAATATAGATATTCTTGTATTAAAATTGAATATATACAGAAATGTATATTAATTAAAAAGAAGAATAAGTTAATGATTACTTTTACAAATAAATATGATAAGTTAATGATTAAAGAAATTCAAAACATTAAAAAATTAAAATTCATAAATATTATTTTTCATAAATGAATTTATTAAATAAGCTCACTTAGATCATCACAAAATTACTTTTTCTTTAGATTAGATGCCTTGCAATTATTATAAGAGATTCATTACCAATTCAACATTATGTTCTCCTTGAAAATGAAAAGATTTTCTCTTTTTATCCATCAAGTGCATTTCCTCTTGATAATTCAAATTAATAAGAGTTTAAAGAAATTGAATTTCCATTAATAGAACTTAAATCAACCATAATGAGCAGTAACATTATGGTTAAAAATTTACAAACTATAATTATAAACAATAATGAAGATTAAGATGAAGAAGATCAGTTAATAATTATGACAATATATGATGATTAAATGATCTGTTTATTACAATTAAATACGTATTTACTCAATGATGGTCTAGCTTATTAAAATTGTTCAATTAGTTTTAAACTTTAGTAAAAATAATGTGTCTAGGTTTATTAAATTTAAAATGATTAATTATTAATAATATGTTAAAAGGATTATAAAACAATAAATCTTTATTTATAGAATTTTTAGAACTAAGTAATTAGTAAGTATGAACTTGAGATAATAGAGAATTGCAAATTTAATTCGGTTCATCAAGATCAATTTATATTTATTTATTAATCAGATTGCACAGATTACAATTAAACTGTATTAAATATCCTGTATATTGATCAAGATGAAATCAAATCTTATTATTAATAACCATTAACATAATTACTAGAAATAGATAATATAGAGATATAAAAGGTTGGAAAATTAATAGGGATTTAAATATGCTATTCTAAAAATTTACTACTTGCATTTTCAAACGGAATAATTATGTGTAATATTTTACTTTTAGATAAGTGCATATAAATTAAATTATTCAATTAATCTTCAAAACTAGTAAAGGTATTTAATTATTGTTCTAAAGGTTAAAATTTAGAATATACAGAAGAAGGAACATGTATGTTTATTAAGATATTTTAGGGTTCTTTAAAAAACAACCAATTGATTTAAATATTAGTAACTATGTCGATTCAGTGTTAGTCTAAAATAAATTAATAGTTTACTCCAAAGATGAATTAAATATCTTTTTTAGCCCTACAATATAGAACAAAAAGTAAATTTAGGTTCAATCCATAATTCCTATCACTAATTTACCTTATTTTGTTTTAATAAATGTCAAAGGAGAATTACAAATTTACAAATTGAATTACTAAAAATATTTCATTTCTAATTCTCACTAATTATAAGTTATAGCTTTACTACCAACATATAATGAAATAAACATTAATTTGACAATTATTTAAACGGAATAATATGATCCATTAAATCCTCCATTTTTTATTAAAAATAATGAAATTGAAATCTATCAAAGCGATTTCAAAAGCAATTTATGTATAAAGAGAGATTAAATTTAAGGATCTATTCCTTTTCAGATATTGAAAATTAAAAGAGAAGGGTATATTATAAATTATTAATATTAAACGAGAGGATTTTAATGTAAATATCGCAATTAAGTATCTTACTAAAATTTATGGCTAATTGAAAAGGCAGATCTCTAGATCCTAATACTTGAATTAAAATCATCAATTTAAATATATGTTTGTTAATTAGGAATACTAGTAAATCATTTCAAAATACCATTACATTAAAATTATCTTTCTACAGTTGTTAATCAAGATTTTATAACCCTATATATAATATATCTAAATGAATTTTAACATTATTAAATAATTGATATGAATCTATATGGTAAATCAACTTTTATTAAGGAGAATATCATTAAAATATTGATAAATCAAAATATTATCAATGTAGTATTAGATAATTGTATGATCTATTAATTAACATTTAATTCTCTCAATCCTGACTATTTTTATTATAATTATGGCAATTGTACAGAAATTCAATTAATAGCGTATAAGACACTTGTTGTCACTAATGATTAAATTAGATAGTATACAAATGAAAGGATCAATTCTATAATTAAACTATCATACAAGGTTGTTTAAGTAAGTTTTAATTATAATTCTATATCTACTTCCTTTTTAATATTTTATGAATAATAACGAGTGATTACTATTTCCGTATACTTTACTTATTAAAATGAAGTAGGTAAACTTTATGATTTACCATTGCATAATTATTAAATTAAAGTTCCTATCAATTATTAATATTAAGATTCTATTTTGATGATATTAGCATAGAATAATTAATCTGATAACTTTTTATTAATTTATAACTGCAGTGATACTTCACTTAAATCTTTATTATGGATTATTAAATTAGATAATAATGATAAGTAATATTTTGGATTTATTAATTCTAAACTTGACTTTTTTTACTTACAAAATATGTCTATAGTGATTCAAAATATTAATTAAATCTACTTTAGATTTGAAGATTATCATATCAATTAGAATTCCTTTATTGCATTCTCCACTTTTGAACTAATTTTAGAATCATCATTACCTTTTATAAAATAATAAAAAAATCTCAAAATTAAACAATATTTTCTTAATACTAATTAATCTTTAGTTCTACTTAAAGATAATTTCATTAAAATTGATTAAAATGGATATATAGACCTTATTAATGTATATGGAATAATCAATTAGATAATAATTCTAGAGAATACTGAGTAAGAAATAATACATCCCTTAACTATATCTAATTCAAATGAAATACTGACTTGTTTATCTTACACTAATAATTTATGTATTGAATCTAATTCTGTTATTAAGTTGAAATATTTGAATTAAATTTACAAATTTTAACTAGAAAAACCTATAAATAATCAATGCATAATCTATTTTGATAAACAATATGAAATATATTATGTGATTGAAATGTTAATATTCGATACCTTCCTTGAAATTAAGAATACCAATCTTAAATTTGAAGTTTCTTATACTGATGGGCAAGTATCAATAAATAAAATATAAGAACCTTCTTTTTATCTTTCATTTGACAAAAATATATAAATTAGATATATTGAAGGTTTAATTGTTGTTGTTGAAAAGGACTTTGATAGTTATTTAATAATATAAAGATAACATCATTTTCAGACAATTAAGTTAAGACCAAATCATCCCAGTATTACTTTTGATGCATATTTTATCACAAATGATACATATTTCTTTATGGTTACTGATAATTTCTAATTTCTATTAAAAGTTCACTCTTTTAATCAAAATGATTAAACTTTAAATTATGATACTTTATTTAGTTAAAAATTAAATATTTCTTAGATTTTCTTAAATTTAGATTTCGTCTAATTTAAATTATAATTAAGCTTGATAAAAATTATATCTGCTTATTTTAATAATCATTCAATTAACATTTAAGCGATACTATTTTTTACTGATATTTTTGCTGTTACTATTGAACTACATTATGACATTGTAGAATAAATTCTTATTCAAATGTAAATTTATTCAATTTACAGATATTCTGGATCATCTTAATTTAATAGACTTTTATATCTTGATGAGAATTTTCTAGTTTTGAAGGTATCAAATACATCAACTGCTTCATTATTGATATACGATTTGAGTTAAATATCAGAAAAGAAGGAACTTGATGCAATCTATTTATTTTAGGATAACAATTATACTTCAATTGAAAAGTACAATTAGACTCATCATGTAATCCTTTAAAATGATAAAGATTTTCTATAAATTAAATTCATTTAGTTATCAAAATACTAAATTAAATGTAATAATGAATGCAATCTAAAGGCAACATTATAATTATAAAATGATTATTCAAGCATAATAGTTAGAGCTATCTAATAAAATGATATACCTTTAGTAACTTATCAATAAATTATTGTAATTATATGTTTTCTATTTATTGTTTCTTAAATAATAAATAGAAAACATTGAAAGTAATGAATATCATAATATTTAATTAACTTAAAATATAAAATATTATAAAATTTCTTTCAAAAGATTATATTACAACAATTATGTATGTTATTTTAGTTTCTTGCATATAAATCTTAAGGTGAATATCGAAATAATCTGTCAAACTAAAAGAGTATTTATTCTTGTTTATAGAATTTATTTCAAATTTGAAACAATATATCATGAATCTACAGTATCTATATAACTTTAATAAATTTTAGTTTATAATTACAATCCTATTGTAAATTAATAGATTAATCTAGAAAGAATTTTAGTTAAAAGCATTTATACTAGAAAGATAGTGATAAAAATACTTATAATTAAAAAATATAATTAACTCAATTTGATATAATTCTATTCTAATTCAATTTTTATGATGGATACTTCTATTCTTAAATGTTTTCAAAAATATTATTAATAGTACTAAGTTGACTAAACAAATAATGGTTTTTACAATATTTGATGGTCTTATAATATCATTTTCATCATAATCAGGAGAAAACTCCAATTCTAATGTAGATACTGAATTATTTAATAATATTGTTTCAATTGATTATATAAATAGATGGTTGGATTTTATTTAATATCCTTAGAATAGAATAAAACTTATTTATTAGCTAGAATTTAAACTTGTTATTTAAATAAAATGAGTCTCATTAAAATATTCTATCCTAATATTTTTATCTTTATATTAATAGAGACTATCAAGTATCTTCATTAAATTTAAGTGATAAAAATATATCACAGTTTCTTCATTAATAAGCAAGGCTAAAATTAAATTGTATTAATTTGCCAAACAATACTATAACTATCCTTGATTAAAGGGATATCTAATAAAATTAATTTGATGGCTTGTAACTAAGCTTTTTTAAAAATCTATAATTAAATTGATTCTAAAGCAATTTTATTTTTAGAAACATAAAATTATTTCAGTTTAAAAAATCATTTCAAATAAAGTGTGATTAAGGATTAATAATGAATTAACAAAAGAAAAATATGTGGAATGATAATCAAAAATCAATTGGGATATTTTTATATTTAACACTTCTTTAATACTATTATTCTCATTTAATAATACAGTTGTAATTTCATTATTATATTGATGATTATAAAAAAATATTATATAATGATTTTTTTCATAAATAGCCTTAACAATAGAGAAATAAGTATGATTCGAATATTAAAATTAGTGGAAATTATTCTCATTAAATAGTAGAATTTAGTATTAAAGTGTACTTTTGGAATGAAATATTGCAATATTTTTTATAAAAACAAGGGTTTCAAATTATTCATTCTGATTGTGTAAATAATATTTTTATTTTAAGGTAAAATTCATCTAATTTATTTCATAATAATCCAAAGATATTCCTGATTATAGACAAAAGATTTCTTAATTTTTGGATAATTCTTTTATAAAAATTAGAATATCTTAACAAGACTGTGGTAATCTTACTCTAATTTGATTTTCAGAATTGAATAATATTGCATCTCTATCTATATAACAAACTTAGTTCGAATAGAATGTGCATTGAAGAAATGGAGTCAAAACTATTGGATCTAATTTTTAATACTTATCCTTTCTCAACAAATATACTTAATCAATTTAACCAAATATGTTTTCAAAATTTAGTTTGTTTATTTATTTCTGTTTATCATATTATAATATAAACGGAATCTTAATGTCTCTTATTCTTAAGTTGTAATTGAAATTGGTTATCACAATGTTAAATTATATATCTTAAGAAAAATTGTAGATATCAGATTTACATTCTATTGAAACTTACTCATGCTTAAAGTCAGTATTAATATCTAGAAGTTGATCTGTAAATTTAAGATAAACTGTCTATATAAAAGTAATCATTAGTGATTACTTATAAATAGAAATAATTTTATTAATATTTAAAATAGAAAAGTAATATTAATTTGCATCTATATTAATCACTTTTATAAGGGTGTTAGCTAGTTAATTTAAAACATTATATACAAGTAATACTTCTTATTAACTATTTGAACTTTTGGCTGCTATGACTAATAATTCCTTATAAACTTAATATTTCAAAGGTTGAATAATTGTGAAATCATACAAAGGAAAATTAAATAAAAAGAATAAATCTTATAAGTCCATATCATACAGTTTTAGAAGAATCTTTTATTCTATTACTAAAAAAATGGCAAATTTTGATACTTATACAAAATAGATAAAGTCAATGATGTTATCAAAGACAAGTCTAAGTTTATTTGATTTATATGGTAAAATATAAATCTGTTATTCTGTTATTCTGATATCATATTGATCCTACATTTTATATGTACAACCAAATTAAAGAGAATTGTTTAATACTTAATAATTTAAGCTATCTAATTGAATCAAGATTTCTATGCATTCTTATAATTGAATATTAAGAATTTTATTGTTTTATCTGATTTTATTGATCTTTTTTGTTATCCTTAGAGACCACTTCAATTCTATCATTGTATTATAGTGAAATGCTTATATAGTTTTATAAGATATTATTACGAAGTTCTATTTTGAAGTAAAAAATATGATTTAATAGTTTGTATAATTATCTGATGGTTTAATTCGATAAGTTATTGTTTTGTTGAAATCAAAGATAGATATAGTTTTCTTATTAATTACAAACATTCTATTGTCTTTAATATCTCCTTCTCCTATAAAAAATGCTTATTAACCCCAGATCATTTCTTGATATTGTTTTATGAAAAATTTATCTCTTGCAATTATTAAACTATTATTTTATTATTATTTGATATCAATTGAAAATGGTAATCCTTATTACAATGAGAAGATATAGTATAAATATTACTCATCCTAATTTATAAAGAGTGGTTCTTATTATATTATTTAAACTACTAATTAAGGATTTGAATATTTTTTAATAATTATAATTTAAGGATGTTTTATAACAATAAATTAAAACACATAATAAACTAATATATTTTCCTGATTTGCAGTAGTTATATATCTTGGTAAATTGTTAATTTTAAGGAATTCTAATTCTCCTTATGTTTTAAAACTTATTAAAAAAGGCAAGTATCCTAAAAATAAAATTGATTCATTATTCAATTCATATTTTAAAGAGATAATATTATTATTGTAAATTGTTAATGAATTTGGACAATGAATAATAATATTTTCATTAATAAAATTAATTGAGAGTACTTTTTCACAATTTGGATTAATGAATATTTTATGAAAAGATATAGTTATTTCTTGTTCATTATTTTAATCAATAACTACAAAATAATTCTTCGACATATAATTAAAAGAGCTAATAAATTATTAATTTCCAATTAAATCATTCAAAATCAATTCAATTTTTCCAGAATTTAAGTAAATATCAAAGATCTTATATTCACAAAAGACTCTTAATGAAATATCATTTTACATCTAGAATGACTTGATTTCACCAATCCTATCATCATCAATTTTACTCAAATTAAATTTATTTTAATTAATCATAAATTTTGTTGAATTAATTTCTATAATATAGTAAACAAACAATATATTTAAATTTTCCATAAGGATTAATTTATTATCCACTTCTAAACTATAGAAAGTAGTATTGAATTAGGAAGTGATCTCTAAAATATCTAAAATTTAGTTATTTAAATCAATTAGTTTGAATACTAATATATTTTCATTTCTACATTCTAAAATAAATAAATTCTATACAAAATTATATAACTTTTAACAATTAGTTTGATTAAAAATGAAATAGTGATCCTAAAAAACTATTAATTAATTATTGACTAAATAATTCATAATTTTGTATTTGCATTCTATAGTAGTTATTTTTACTAAACAGATATAAATCTCATTTTAATCATAATTTTAATAAGTTATAATGTTTGATACACTTTCAGTTAATTAATAGTGTTTATGACTTTCAATCAAATTTTTTGATATTTCAGATATAGCATTTGAAAAGTTTGGATTTGCAATTGATGTATTTTTTTAATTCTGTTCTTCTATTATGATTGCCTTCTTTTTAAAGTAATAATATTCATTATCACCCATAATAATTTCTCGTTATGCCTTTATTAAAGTAATAAAAGGGAAAAAAATGATCATAAACATAATTGACAAATATAATTAATTTTAATATAAATATATAATCAATAATATATGTATGTATATAATTAAAGTTTATATTTTTGGATTATTCTACATAAATTATTTAATCAGAATTTTTAATCTAATTCATTCAATAGATTAAGACATGTTTTCAAACTAATTAATGTTTGTTTTGTCTCTTTTCTAGATTTCTAAATAAATTGATTTTCTTGCAGTAATTCATCCACAGAATCAGATTTATATAAAACTCCAATCAATTCTCTTTCACATAGATTTCTTGACTGATTTACAAGAAATGTAATTATAGTTTTTGGAATTGAATCACATATATTCTTTTTTACTAAATTGAAATATGAAACAATAAGGTCTTTAATCATATCCATTTCTGTTTATTCTCTTTTACTTGGTCTGTCATTTAGTTTAATAACATTTGGAACACAAGGTAATTATCTTTTTGGATCGTTTACATAATACTATTAATTAACATAAGCAATTTTATTTATTACTGATTACTATTATAAAATCTAACTTTCATCTATCTATTCAAGTTTTTTAGATTTTAAATTATTCTGTTTCCTTTTATTATTTAATATATCAAGTTTACTATCATATAATTCTGTTTGTTTGTTATTTTTAAATGGCCAAAAATTTAAAAATTTGCCAGATTCACTTTCACTTTAAACAGGTGATTTTTCTCTAATAATTTATGATGGTTATTATCTTTATTCATCTTTATTTACTAAATCCATTCCAGATACAAAATCTGGATGACTAGTATTAATATAACCAATCTCAATTTCTAATAAATTCTAAATTATTTCATCTGTTTGAATTAAACATTTATTAAGTAGATTTTCAATAACTTCTTAAATTCTATTGGATAACATATCAAATCTTTCAATTTCAGGTATTGAAATTTGATTGATTACTCTTCTTAATTCTTCAAAAATTATATGAGAACATTCAATTGAGGGCATACGTAATCTTTAGATTTATTATCTAACCAATAATTCAAATGCTCCTTAAGGAACAAATAAACTAGGTCTAATTCCATTAGCATTTTTTATTGCTGTTCTTATTTCATCATCACTTAATACATCAAATGGATTCATTTTTTAAATTGTCCTTCTAAAAGTTTCATTGAATACATATATTATTCTTGATCCACCAATCAACTCTTTACTTGTTATATCTAAACATCTTCCTTCTAACATATCTTTATAAGAGTTAGAAAACTTAGATATTAGTGTTAATACTAATAAATTTTTTGTTTCCTTAGATTCCAAATTATCATAATCACCATATTACTTTAATTCATATTCCTTCATCTATGCTAAACTTATTATTGTCTCTCTAATTACAGGTAATGCTCTCTTAATATGTTAAATAAAATTCATATTTAAAGTCTTTACTAAATATCCAATACCCATCTTCTCAGAGTATTTCTTATATATTTTGTGAGTCTCGAAAAATTATTTCTCATCTTTTAATTAATCCTAAATTGTTTTATTCTTTTGAATATCTTTCTATCCTCTCATTATCACACCAACATAACCTAATTGCAAAGGATAAGTTTGATTGAGTAAATCATTTAGTATATCACATCCTTCATCCATTAAATCCAATTAAGTTATTACTCCTATCGTTCTTAATCCATTCGGATCTACACTTCGAGCTAATTTTAATCCATCTGATGTTGCCAAATCATCTGAAGCTTTTGAAACCGCTAAAATCAAACTATTTTAGTTTTTAATAAAAGGTAATACAATATCCAAAACCTTTTATTCGATATCTTAAGGTTAATCTCCAACAGGATTCTTTGTTATTCCTGGTAAATCAATCAATTGCAAATTTAGAATATCCTTTGAAAAATATTTCACCTTTATAGGTATTGGAGATATCCCTTTATTCTTTCCTGCCACTTTATCCGTCTCTTATTCGATTAACTTTCTGATTTCATCTGACTCAAAAATTTTCTCTCCTCTCTTATCCATAAATTCAAACCAACTCTACTCAGCATCAATAACCTAATGTAATTATATCTCTATTGGCCTTCTTGTCACAATACCTTTCCCTCTTGGTAAAAATTCTCTTCCCACAATGCTTTCAAGTAGAGATGATTTCCCTACAGATTAAGATCCTATCACTACAATTGATGGCAAATTCAACTCATTACTCAAACCAGCCGAACTTAATATATCCTTATTGTTATTAATATATGAATAGTACATGTAAATCATTTATAAAAGGTATCAATTTCTCCATAATTAAATATTAATTCTTATAAATAAATTATTAAACTTTATAATCCTAATAAATCTCAAATTCCAATATTTACTATTTCTATTGTTTCTTTCTTCTTTTAGATTAATTTGATCTAAAATTAAATTTAAATGTTAAATATGAATTATATATCTTAATATTATATCTATTAATATTCTCAATAATAACAATCTCTATTTAATCTATATTATAAATTTAATATATAAATAAGTATAAATATATTCAAGTCATTTTTGTAAGGATTTTATTTTAATTTTTGACGATGAAAAACTTTGACCCAAAGTGTCCAAACTTCTAGCCTTATCACTCATTTATTAATTTAATTGCTTAACTATTATAATGAGTTAATATCAATTTATAATATAGAAAATAAATTAAAGAGTAATTTAAATGTGTTATAAAAAATATGATATTTGGATATTAGTCATTATTTAGTCATTAATAAAATAATTCTAATTAAATTTATAGATATCTTTAATTTACAATTCAATTAGCGTTTATTAAATTTCTAAAGCACAGTGCAAATTGATAATGATACTTATATCTTATTTTTTTAAGGCATTATTTACACTAAGAGACATTTTAAAATGCATTCTAATATTTATCTTTATTCCTTATACATTATTAGATTTATTAATCTATAAAATATTATTTTTCAATTTTCAATTTAAATTTGATTAATAATAATTAATTTATAGATAAATAATATCACTTTTTAAAGGTTTTTATTTTTTTTTAAGATGTAACTTGAGTTTTCATTTCAAAGATTGCCTTTCTAGGAGAAGTCAATAAATATACAGAATATTTATTTTATTCTTTTTTTGAATTAATTTATGGTAAGTAAATTTATTTTTAAGGCCTTGGAGTATTGATTACTTTTATTGAAGTGCAGGATTATACAAATTATTACACAGTTTTATTTACATTTGTAAGCATAATACCTTCAGTAAGTTTGCGATTATGCATAGAAATGTTTTTTGTTTTAATAAGTGGAGTTTTTAATTATATAGGTTTTTATTAAGAGACTTTTTGATTTTATTCATCACTTGAACTAGTTCTTGATTCATTGATAATATTTTTAAAACTATTAAACCCAAAACTTGGGGATTTAGTTAGATTAACGAATGAAATCAAAGCTGTTTCATAAGTTTAAGAGTGTTATGATATTTCCATGATACCTTTTGACTATTTTAATTCATTTTTATAAAAGAACTCATAATTAATTTGTTAATCATCTTTAGTCAAAAGTCTTTTACATTTTTATAAAGCCTCTGATGTTCTAGTACTCACTAGTATGGTTTTGGTTTTTCTTTATTTATAATTGTTATTGATGATTATTGTATTGTTTTATGAATCTCCAATATTTAAACTCGTAGAAGTAACATAGGTACCTTTTCTTCTTTACATTCTTCGTTTCCTCTTTTTACAATGGTGTGCCCTTATGTAAGTTTATGGATGTAAAGCATTTTATCTATCTTAGAAAGCACCTACATTTCCACACTCTGAACATCTACAACTTTATCTTCTGAAGGGTTTATTACTAGATGTTCTTCTAAGGGAGGGGGAGAGAAAACTTCGTTTTTTGTTAACTAATTGTAATAATTCCTATCTACGAGATCTATTCATTATTTATATAATTAAATAGTAAACTATTATTAAATAAAATAGGAATCAAATATTAAGAAAATATTATTATGTTACAATTAGTTTAGACTTTTAAATTTAAGGGAATAAAAAAGAAATTTTATATATGAAAAGATTCACTCTTTGGTATACGACAAAATTAAATATCAATAAATTCCTTTGAATGTAGATGGTGTATTTTTTCTAGAATGAAATTGATGTTTTTGTTATTTTTGATTGAGTTATTCTGATGAAATACTTTTAATAATTGTTTTGGGTGTTTTTATGAATGAAGTTTAATTAATACTATCTAAATGATTTCTCGAAGTAATATTATTAAAATATGGAGAATGTGGATGTAAAGAAGTTGGACTACATTCTGTTTAAGGAGTGATTTTGATTAATGAAGAAAAACGGGATGATTTTAGTTCATCGTTTTTAGAAAATCTTAATGGTTAAATTGTGGTATAGGAGTTGATTGTTATTTTATGAATTTTGGGCAATATTTATTAATGTTCTAATTTAGTTATTAGATAAGAATACCTTTTTCATGTAATTTCTATTATAGATAAACT
Source organism: Paramecium biaurelia (assembly GCA_000733385.1). NCBI lineage: Eukaryota > Ciliophora > Oligohymenophorea > Peniculida > Parameciidae > Paramecium > Paramecium biaurelia. The sequence goes on from JPFL01000052.1 coordinate 94,833, forward strand.
CTGATTGATTATCTTTATTTATGTTTGCTATCAATAATTTTAGCTTGAATTGATTGTAAATGGTGATTTTTTTAATGTTGTTTATCATCATGTTATACATTATGAACTTATTATTATTATGAAGGCATAATGGGAGAAGAATCAAAATTGATTTTGGTTTTAAATCTATACATTTTTTTATGTTTTTCATTCTTTTTTGATTTCTTTTTTTTATCTATTAAATAGATAATGCAATAGACAGCATTTTAGAATCTTTTAAGTAATCTGAGTTTTCTTAGAATGGACATTTGGGTGTGAAAAACAGTATATTTCTTTTAAAGACTCTTAACTTTTTTATTGGCTTTTCCACATTGAAAACAACAACAACTCTCATTATCATTAAATTAAGAATTCTATGAAGTTTCCGATCTACTTTAGTCTGGGAGGTTACTACCTATCCAAGGAAATTAAATCCAGATTGTTGTAAGTCTTGGACATATGATCTGAATTGGAAGGAGGTATGGGTTTGGAATATGATGGTGTGTTTAAATTATTTTCATGTGCTATGAGGCCGGTGAAACTTTGAAGACAATATGCTGAAAAGATGTCATTATGATCCATGAATATTAATTATTGTTAATTATGATATCTTAATTTGTAAACAAATATATGCTAATAATATATCATAATCATAGATAAATGTTCCATAAGCATACAGTCCCATCATAACTAGTTGTAATAACTTATTTTTAATCACTTGTCCAAGCTACCTTCGAAACTCCAGAAGAATGTCCTAAATATTTACCCAAAATAGATTAAGTTAATATTGAAATCAAAATTAGCTAAATTTAATTATATTAATATTTACCTCTCCAGAATCTGATCCTGTAGCTAATATTTTACCATCTGGACTAATGGCAATTGAATTTAATTTAGATACATCTATTGATTAGACTGGTTCTACAATGTCAATATCCCAAAATTAGATGGGCATATTAATTCCACAAGTGACTAGCATTTAATAAGATATCACAATTACTTAGTTCTAATTCATTATCTTTTCTTTAAGTCATATCAAGGAGAACTCCATTTCTGGATTAGTGTTGTATAACCTTTTTGTCTGTTTTGAGATCATAAGTATAAATAGTTTTATCAGCTGAACATGAATGAATAAGATTAGGTTTCATGAGATCTGGAAATACTTTAGTAATTTCCTTAGAGTGAATAGATATCTAAGTGATTAATTATCTTGCTGTTTTTGACCAAATTCTAATAATACTATCCTCACCACCTGAGAGATAATAATTTTGATCACTATACAAACTTGTTACAGCTCCTTTATGAGCATTAACAACCTCCCATTTAATTGGAGATACTGGTTTATTAGTTATCATATATGCTCTTATAAAACCATCTCTCCAACCAGAGATGACAGTTCTATCAGGATCCAAATATACTGATGATCCTTTGACTCTGTTCATATTAATTGGAATACATCTAGTTATAACAAGCATTTCATTCATATCCCATACCATAACTACACCTTCATAATCAATGGAGACAAAGAGATCACATGCATTTAATGGAACTGATAAACCAACTATACTAGACAAATGTCCTTCAGTATGCACAGCTGAATCTAGATGTGCTGTATTGATTCTATAGATTCTACCATTAGATGTTCCTGCCAATAATTCATTACCATTTGGATCTGTTGTTATTGAATTCATCCTACCTTCTAGACATATTTCTCTTTCTAAATTCCATCTAGTATCACTACCAGTTAATTTCTTTACTTTTCCATCTCCAGAACCAACAAAAAGGCTTTTTCCAAAAATATTTATACTCAAAACTCCATTATTACTTACAGGTATTGTAGCTTTGAATATTCCTCCTTATTATGAGGATATACTGAAAATACAAATTTCACCAGCATGAGTACCAACATATAAATAATCTCCATTTGAATCAATTACTGCTTTAGTGTAATTTCTTACTAAACCACTACTAGGCAATTAACATGGAGCTTATTTGAGTTGATATTACATAGAAGCAACATCAAAATCCATTGTGTTTAAGAAGATGTTTGAACCTTGAGAAGTAACAATTAAATATTAAGAGTGTTTAGTTGATGATCTTCTAGGAGGACACCAAGTAACCAGATTGATTGGAACTTCCAATAACTTATTATGAACAACAGTATAATCTTGACAATTCCATATTATAAGATTATTATTAGATGCAGTGGCTGCTAAGAATTTATCATCACTTGAAAAGGAAAGATTTGTAATTTCATCTCTCAACCCTCTGAATATTTGCATTGGTTTTCTAGCATTAAAATCCCACATTATAACTGGTGCTTCTGGAGTCTTTGCACTTCTAGAACCCATTTATCCAGATGCTATATATCTACCAGTCTTTGATAATGTTAATGCACTAATGTCCATATCATGTCCTCTCAAAAACAATTATTAATGTTTATCATTCAAGTTTTCTATTACAATTAGTCCTGCTAATGCATATACAATTGTGGACTCCTTTTGAGGATGCAAGTGAATCACATCTCGATATCTCCCAGAAAACCCATTCATATGATCTAATTCTATTGCATCACTCTACAAAGGTAGTTTCTATCCTGTTTCAGGCATACTCTACTATACAACTTATGGAAGAGTTTAATTGTAATAAGGATTCTGGTACTGTTACGGATTTTGAGTATATTATATGGGAGGTTATGGGTATGGTTGCTTGTAATATGGTTGTTAATTCCCTCTTTAAGCATAATCTATTGGAGTATTTGTTATTGGATTTATTCCATTCTTATTCTAATGGCCTGGTTAAGGTCTTAAATTCATAATTTAAATTATTATTTCTTTTTTTCAATTATATATATATAATAGTATATGTATAAAATACTACTAATTAATGAAAATTTTAATTTCATTTATGTCATATCTCCTTCATAAAATTCGATATGCCTTCTCTGTTTAAAGGATACCAAATGGAACTCATTTAATAGTTGGATTGGGAAATCCTGGCAAAATTTATGAAAATACTAGACATAATGCAGGCCAATTATTCATTAAGCATCTTGCTAAAGAATTTGACGTAAAAATGAGTAATGGATCTAATGGATAAATTGGATCATTTCAACATATAATATTGTTCAATCCTCTTTCATTTATGAATTCAAGTGGTCATCCAATAAAAAAACTTGCAGATAAAGCTAATATATCAACTAGCAATATTATTATTGTTCATGATGACTTAGACAATTTACCAGGAAGATGTAAGATTAAATAAGGAGGGAGTGCAGAAGGACATAATGGATTGAAATCCATTATTTAATATATGGATGATAAATTCATTAGATTAAAAATTGGAATAGGAAGACCTAATTCAAAAGACCCTGCAGTTGTTAGTGATTATGTGATGAGCAAATTAGATTATGAACCATCATAACAAGCATTCAAATAAGGAATCATGCTTGTAAGACAACTTTTTAAATTTTGATGATCATCTATAATTATAAGGTCATGCATCATTCAATATAATTGGTTTCATCTAATAAAGTGTTGAATTCTGAATCTGTCAAAATATCAGAAAATTAACATTTTTCTTATCTCTATCTTGCATTCTTTCCAATTCTTCCAAATTCTCCTTTACTACGATTCAAACCAACACCGATCATCAAAAATATCATGCTTGCTATCAATAAAGTGATTCCCTCTATCAAAAGATCGTTTTTTAACATTTTTTTATTTTTATAATACTCATTATTAAATACAAAATAATTATTATTATCTCTAATTCCCAAATTACATCTAAATATCAAGATGCATCCTTTATACTTTGAGAAATTAAATAAATACCTGTTTTAATCTAATAAACAAATATTAAAGACTATTAATGATTAATTTTAATGTGTCTTTATGATCTCTTTTAAATTCTCAAAAATAAAAAATAATAACTTATAAATATGACATAATTAGGTATTTATCTAGACTAACATTCCAACAGCCCTACTCATTAAACAAATATTAAGTAAGAATAAGACATTTTAATCAATACCTAATTACTGCAAATAACATTAAACTTATAAAAACAACTGTTTTTAATAAGGATGATATATATTCTTCTTCCGTATTAGTAAGAACAAAATTATAATAATCTCTATTACTAATAATGTAAAAATAAAATATATATATCAAAATTTTTAACTTTTAGGTAGATAACATTAGATCAAATTAACTTAACAGAATTTATTGAATCTTAGAAATTTTATTGAAATTATTAACATTCATTCACTTATTACTAATCAGTATCAATCTTTTGTTCTTTAATCAAAATTAATTTAAAAAAATGAAAAATTGTACCAGTTATTATTCTTCTGAACTTATCCGTTTCTCACTTCAATTAATTAACATAATCATTTTTGTTCCAATAACTTATTTAGATAAAGGAGAAATATAAAATAAACTGTTAAATATTCACCCATCTAAGATATGATACTCACCTCTAAATTTATCTAAACCTGTGCATTAAATAGCTAACTTTGATTTAATTCTTTGTATTTCCCATCTCTAAACGTTCTCACACTAATTATTCCTCTTAATTTGAAAGTAATAGATAGAAATTGTTTTTAATTAATGTGATTTGTAAGTATATAATGGTAATTCATTCAATATTAAAATCTGTAGAATTAACTCTTACGTATTATTAATGATTAAATTTGAAAATGATCATATATACCTTTAGTCTTTGAAATAAATTTGATTATGGATATATTTTAATCATGTGATATTTTTTCATTAAAAATGATGAAATATAGATAAAATAGAATTTTTAGAATATATTAATTTTATTATATGAATAGATAATTTGAGGTAATGGGACTGTAATAAGTGAATCAACACTTACTATGTTCAATTTGTAGAGAAGTATTTTATAATCCAATCAGAGCAACTTGTGGGTATAATTTGATCCAAATTATAGACATACATTTTGTGGTACTTGTTTAGTTCGTTGGATACAATAAAAGAAGAGTTGTCCACTCTGTAGACATCAGTTAGAACGCAATTATAAATTTGATAAGGATATATTAGCAACTAAAATAGTTGGAGATATATAAGTCAAATGTTTGAGATGTTAATAATGGAATGGAACATTGGCAGCATTCAAATAACACAAGAAAACACAATGCAAATTTGTTTAAATAAATAATGAAATACCATAAAATGCAATTGAAATTGAAGATGATGCCGAAGATATCACATATCCATTTATTATTATTGATACACAAAAAACAGTTAAGATTGCTAATTAACCTATTTTAGTATAAATAGATGAATAAAGTGATGAATTAGATGAAAATATATATATACAATAAAGAAGATAAAGTAATAATATTTAGAATGATAATTCTCAAGTAGAATTAAGCCCTTACATAATAAGTGATTAATCTAATCAAATAATAATTGAGACTTAGGACAATGTATTATAAGAGGAATCTAATTAGTAAGAATAAATAGTTGTTGATTCAAATAATGAGTAATATATAGATCTAGACAAATAAGATAACTAAGATAACTAATTAGAATAACAAATGAATCCATAAGATTTATTAATTACTATTAATGAATAAGATAATCATTGTGAACAACCATTAGATATTATGAACAATTATCAAAAATAATAGGAACAATATTAAAATGAATAAGAAATTGAAATATTAGAACCTTCTTTAAGAATATTGAATAATAGAGAAATCAAAGAATTAAAATCTACTAGAAAGTTCAGAATAAACATTTTAAAAAATGCTGTGAGTGTTGTAGAACCTCTAATTGATTCTATGAATGATGATTTATTCTATGATTTTATAAATCATATGAAAAAGGAAATGACAAATAAACTTAATGATCTATTAAATACTTTGATTTATTGATAATTATTATTATGTATCTCATTTTACATAGTTATTAATATACAATGCACAATTCCTTCCTGGAGCCCCCATTACACCTCCACCAGGATGAGTTCCAGAACCACACAAGAAAAGTCCATTGATTGGGGTTCCATAACTATTATATCCATGACTTGGTCTATTTCCATACAATTTGTCAAGAGTCAAAGCACCATGGAAAATATTACCTTCTGTCATATTTAGAAGTTACTCAATCTCTTGTGGTGTTACCATATCAGTGTATAGTATGGACTTCCTAATTGTAATGAAAATCATGATACTTAAAATTTGGAGCATATTGAGAAATGTAATCAATAACTTACTCCTTCAATTATTATTTGATTTACTCATTCCAATTAGCTTTATAAGGAGTATATTAAACAAGACATTGTACAATATGTTACCCTTATGGAGCAATAGTTTTATCATGAACAGTAGGAACAACTAAATCTACAAATAAATTATCACTAAATGATCTATAAGGTAAATAATTAATAAATAATACTTTCCATTTATACAATCTTAATATGCTTATCTCAATGTATCTAATTTTTCACATCCTATATGAGTGGTACCAATTAATACAGATTCAGGCTTTTCATATTTAGTTCCTTCGAAACATTTAAATTTTGGCATTTCAGATACAGCAAAATTAAATTTAGTACAAGCTCCATTATATTCCATATGTTTAACATCATTGAAATATTTAGGATTATTTGCTTGTTAATCCTTAGATAAGAATTTCTCAAAAGTGATTCTTGGAGTTACACTGCTTATTATGGTATCACTATAATAAGTGTTATTATCTGAACATTTCACTCCAGTGACCTAATTATTAGAAGTCAAAATTTGATCCACACTTATATTGGTCTTGATTTCTACTCCTTTCTATTCATTCAATTTAGTTAGGATCTTGGATATAGATCCCATTCCACCTTCAACAAACGCCCATTCTCCTTTTGAATTTGGGAATATCTCACCCATTACATGATGCAATAAGATATATGCACTAGCTGGAGTATCAATAGATATCATTTCACCTATAATGCCATCTGTTATGAGTGTTCCTTTTAAGATGTCAGATTCAAACCATTTATTTAAAAATTAACTTGACGATTATGACATAAATTAAATGTAATCGTATATCTAATGAAATTTAAAAGAATATGTACTTTATCTTTATTTTTCCATCCATCTTAACCCATCTTCAATAATAATCCAAGATCATCAAAACTTTTCTTTATGTTTTATCCTCTACCTTTAGCAGATGTGTCATAAGGATATTTATCTTAATAATAACTCCATAAATCTATAATTTCTGATAGAAATTAGTTATATTCATCATAGACTTCACTATCTCTTTTGGAAAATTTGGCTATTTCCTATTTACAAAAAGTTGAATCTGAGTTCATCAGAAGATACTCTCCTTTGTTCTTGCTGACTGTTATACTGGAGATAGGTCTTCTAAAGAGTTTCAATCCATGTGAATATAGATTCAATTCATTTATTATTGAAGGACGCATCAATGAAAGTAAATATGAGAATCGACTGAATTTAAATCCTGGATAGATTTCTTCTGTTTAAGCAGCTCCTCCTGTTATGTGTCTTCTTTCTAGAAGTAAGATGTTTTTATATTTAAGATAGCAGGCTGCCACAAGTGCATTGTGACCACCTCCTATAATAATAGCATCATATTTTTTCATATTTAATAAAATCAATTTATTGAGAATGTCTTGTTTAAGAAAATAGAGTGTTTCGTTTAGTGATTAATTTTGGTACTGAGCTTTTCTTATAAAAACTCAATTATGAATTCGACTATTATGTTTTAATTGTTCCGATCATAGAACTTGTTCTAATAGATTTACGATTTTTAAGATAAATAGAGTGTTAAGGACATATATTGTATGAACGTTCAACACTAGTCTCAGTTCTAGTACTTTGTTATGTTTTGAATCGAATCGGTTTTATTTGTCTTTTCCTTTGATTAACTCTATTTTGAGCTGAGATAATATAATTTTTGATTGTTTCTCCAATCTTTATATTTCTATGGACTGCATAATTGTAAACAGTTTTGTTTTTTTCATTAGACAACTTAGCTATGTTGATTTGATACTTATTATCAATGTCAGGAATCATAGTCTAATTTCTGGAGGACTATCATTACATTCCTCATCAAATTTTGATATGCACTTATCACTTTTTATATTTTCTGGTAATTCAACCACTTTCGAATCAATTCTTAATCCATAATATTTTAGAATATTTATGTTATCAATAAAATTAATGATAATATAAATTATAATTTAATATTATATTTGTTAATACAGATGCATAAACTAATATTTATAGATGTAATTGAATTAGAAATTATTATATTTTTACTTTAAATGATTCTTAGAAAATTATATAAATTATTAGTTTTTCTTTTTATTGACAAATTAATTACTATTTATTATGGGATATAATTATAACACATTAAAATCAACTCTTTAATAAATATTTTTAAATTCTTATATTGCTACTAAATAGATTCATATTTTACTTAATCTAAAATAGTTTTTAATAACTATAAAGAGAAAATTATAATTATTAAGCTTAAATGTTTTTGTAATTTTTAAGGTTATTATTAATTTTTTTGATAAGATTGAAAAATAATGAATAAGTGTTTAGTTTATAAATGAAAAAATAAGATTCATAAATTTAATTATAAATTAATAATTATAGAAAATATTAAACTACACATAACCAACATTAATAGATATCTTTCAGTTTTGTAATTTCTTAAAAATAATTTCAACAAATAAATGATTTTTTTTTAATTTAATTATAGAAATTTATAAATGATTAGAAACATTAAACATTTTATATATATAAAATATGAAGCCAATGAAAAAGTAAATAATCTTTATCTAATTTTCTAAATAACAACAATTTTTATCATAATATTAATTTGATTTCTTTATCCATCGTAGAGAATAAACTTTTATTATTTTTTTAATCCAAATAAATGGGTTCTTGTAGTTCTAATGTTCGTAAAAAAGTTCAAAAGAATTCAGAGATCAGGTAATTCAGTTAGCAAGATATCCATCATTTTTATAAATTAGGATAAGTAATTGGTCGTGGCAATTTTGCAACAGTTTAAATTGGTTACAAGATTGATTAGGAGAAAAGTGGATTCAAGGGAAAGTGTTATGCGATAAAATGCATAGATAAACTGAGAATAGGTTTCGAATAGATCTAAAGAGAGTTAGAGATTTTATCAAGACTTGATCATCCTAACATAATTAGAGTTTATGAGGAATATGAAGATTTAAATCACTTCTACTTTGTGATGGAGTACTGTAAAGGTGGAGAACTCTTATAATAGATCTTAAACAATGGAGCAATAAGTGAAAGAATGACATAAATAATCATGAGATAATTGTTTTCAGCTGTGGGGTATTTACATGAAAGAGGAATTATTCATAGAGATTTAAAACCTGAAAATTTGATGTTGGCAACTGCAGATAAAGAATTTGATATAAGAATTATTGACTTTGGATTGAGTAAGCGAGAACATGTTATAAAAAAGCCTTAACAATAGAGATCCAAATGCAGACATTAAACCAAAGTTGGAACTCCTATTTATGTGGCTCCAGAAGTATTAAAAGGAGTGTATTCAGAAACATGTGATGAATGGTCTTTAGGTTGCATTATGTATGTACTACTATTTGGTGAACCTCCATTTAGTGGATAGAATATACAATAATTAGAATAATAAATAAACAAACCTAATCTCAAGTTTAAATAAAACATTTCTACAGAGTGTATGGATCTAATTATTAAATTATTGGAACCTAATCCAAATAAGAGAATTACATGTTTATAAGCATTAAAGCATACATGGATGATACGTGATCCAAATTAGTATAGATTGTTGACTACTATGCAAAGTGAAGAAAATAGTTTAGAGATTGAGAGAATCATTGAATTATTAAGATAATATAGTGAGAGTACTTAATTTAAGAAGGAAGCATTAAAAATTCTATTATCATAATTAACAGATTTGTAATAGAAATATTTAAAACTCAAATTTGAAGAATTGGATAGGGATAATAGTGGAACTATTAATGATATTGAATTTCAGGAATTTTTAGAGTAGTAAGGAAAGATTAAATTGTTAAAATAATTACCAATAGAGAAGTTTAGTAAAAATGATTAAGGGTTTTATATTTCATATACAGATTTTATGGCTGCATTACTGAATCAACCATTTTATTTAACTTAAGATAGATTAGACAATTTATTTAATTGGTATGATGTTAAACATAGATAATATATATCAAAAAGTGATTATGGAATTGCTATGAGCAGAAGAGGAGTAGTGATTAGTTAGGAGAAGATTGAAGGGATATTTTAGGAATTAAATTTGGGGATGATTAGGTATGATCAATTTAAACATGTTATGACATTCAATTCTGTAAAGTAGAAGAATCGAAGTACAGGTGAAACTAAATAAAAGAATGGATTAAAGTTTATGAAGATGGCACCATGTGTTGGAGATGATTGTAAATTTTTATGATTTTTTATTAATTATATAAAAAACGGGTATGAATCGAATTGGATTTGGATTGTTATGTATAATGTTGGTGACAGCTAGTAGCAATGTGATGTTATAGACAGCAGATCATAGTGCATTTAGTGAAGTGTTTAAAACTTATGTAATGAGTGTTGGTTTACTAGGAAACAGTCTAAATAAAGTGAATTTGGAGGAAGATTATTTGGAGAGTTATTGGTGATGGTTCAGAAGGGTGAAACATTATAGGGTCTAAATGATCATGTTGAAGAGTTGAGAAAGCATTTGGCAGATGATTAATCAGAAGATGAGAAATATTTCAATGAAAAATAAGAAGAGATGGAAGCTACATTTTAAGGATTGGCAAATGAAGTTGAAGAATTAAGAGTATCTGTAGAACAAGCTGCAAGTCGAATTTAAGTGTTGAATAACTAATAAACTATTATTGATGGATTATTTGCAAATGATTAATAAGCATATTAAAAGAGAGTAGGTGATTAGAATGCTATTTTGGATGTGATAGGATAATTATTAGAACGTGTGAATGAATTATAATAAGGAGGTGGACATAGTTTGATAGAAAAGGATAACTTATTGGATGAAATCAAAGCATTAGGAAGAGGAAAACATATTGAAGTCTTGGCTTAAGTAATTATTTATTGTTTACATATAGATTACATCTCATTTATAAACTGAGTAAGTTGAACATATTTAAGAATTGTTGAATAGATTAAGAGATGCTGTTTTGAATAGCTTGACAATTGATGAAGAGAAGGAATAAGAAAATATTAGATTATACAATAAATTGAGTGGAGAAATCAGAAGGTATTATATTTTTGTTCTATTTATTAAGTTCATTGGCTTAAAGTACTAGAATACATTAAGAATTGGATGGACACTTTTAGGAGTAGGAATTTTAATTGAATACTAAGAAATTGGCAGTTCGTGAAGTAGGAGAGACATTATAAGACAGAAATGATTAGAGGTAAATAATTATATAATATGAATTAGATAGTTTATATTGGATAGAGTCTAAGAAGCATAAAAATTATTGAATGATAATTTGGATAGAATTGCAAGATGGTCAGTTGAAAGCGAATGAAATGAATTTGGAAATTTAATAATTTTTAATTTAATAAAATAATGAACGCAGTGTTATCAAAGCTTGATCCATTAATTACAAGATGTGGACTTGATAATATAGATCAGATGGAAATACTACAAGGACCATGCAAGAAAATCGGAGTTAGACCTGCTTATGTAGTATTTATTGGTGGTTCTGTTGCACTTTTCAGCATATTGTTTGGAATTGCAGCACGTTTTCTCTCCACATTCATTTCCATCCTCTATCCAGCTTACAGAAGTATTCAAGCCATCGAGTCTTAAGGTATATTATTTCCCTACAATTTAGGTGAATCTGATGACAAGCAATGGCTAACTTATTGGATTCTATTTTCAATCATCACTTTGGCAGATGCTACCATTGGATTTGCATTAGAATTTATTCCCTTCTATCACATCTTAAAGTTAGCACTCTTTGTTGCTTTATTCCATCCACAAATTAAAGGAGCTGAGAAATTATATGATTAGGTACTTAAATATTAATATCTTTTTTAGTTTGTTCATCCTCTTTATGAGAAACATCATGAGAAAATTGACAAAGGTTTCCAAAAGGTAACCGAGAAAGTTAAATAACAAGTCAATGAAAAATTTTAAAATTGATATTGTGTGGCCACGTATAAATATAAATTTGTAATCATTTGAATGTTCCAGTGGCTCTCATTTTACATTCTCCTAATGATTGAGTAAGATACTTGATTTCTTTTCTTTGTTGATTGTATTTGAACACTATAGTCTAACGTAGAAATGATTCCTCAACTTAATGAAAGTCAAAATGAATCATATGAACACTTCTAAATTCTGTTGTTTAATTTATTTCCAATCGAGCAGAACCATCTAACATTACTTAAAAAATGGCTCCATATCTAAAATAGATATAGATCATAATACCCATTATAGTTTTATTCAACTTTATTTAAAGTCGCAATTGCTATCTAAGCATAATCCTTAAATGGCATTTACAAATTTTATAATGCTTTTATCTAAGTGAAACCATTAATTGTGGCTTCATGATTAAATAAAAAGAACAGATCCTTTTCTGAACTTATTTCAATTTTAATTGATTATGGATTACTATCAATTCCCCTTAATAAAATAATAGCCTTACTAATTGTAAGACTCTGAGACGGATAGGTTCTGGTTAACTAAGTTCTTAGACTTCTGAGAACCGATCTTAGAATCGAATATTAATGTTTAAAATGCGATCATAAAGGATTTTGTGACCATCCTTTAAAGCTGGATCCAAATAATCGATTTCAGCAAAGTCAAGTGGATTCATTTATACAGCATTCAACCAAGAACTGCCTGATTTCATATTGTATTTTGAAATTATTTAAAACAGTTAATAATTATGAATTAATTAGTTTAAGTCATTCTATTTTTGAATTGTACAAAATTGTTCCGAGAAGAGGATTCTAATGTTTTTAACAAAATTGTTGTAAGTTATATAATCAAGTTTAGTATAACATTCATAATAATTAATACTCTCAAATATCAGAATTATTAAGCGATATAGCAGATTATCTGAGTTAATGTGAGAATGCTGAGATAAAAGAGAGATTGAATTATGAATTAAAGAGATTAGGGTTAAATTGAGAGTATATTTAATATATATATATTTAATATATAAATAAATATGTAAGACTCTGATAATGATTCATAATTGCTTTATCAATCAATTGCTGAATAGTAATATGATTTAGAAGATAAACAAGTTATAGTAAGTAGTCTTACAGATATGGCAGAAGCATAAGATGAATCAATTCAAATTAATTTTGATAAAGAAATGATCTCAAAATTGGAAGAAGAGATTGTATTATTGTAAAGAAAGAATATTTACCTCACTGATCAAATAAAAGATAGAGACAATTAAATTTATTTACTTAAAGAGAGATTGTAAAAGTAAACTGCTATTAATGAAACTCATCAAATTGCTGAAGTATAACTAAAATAATAAATTGAAGAATTTAAGATAAAGATAACAGAACTTCATTATCAAATGGCCATCAATCAACAAAAAATTCAAACTATTCCTAAAATTAATTTAGATTTTAGTTGGGTTAATCATATTGAAAGAGATCATTCTCATGATGGATTATTAGAACGTTATGATCGTATGAAAGTTGCTAAAAGACTTGTCCCCATCTAAGTTAAATAACCTAATTAAATACAAAATAGTCCATATTTTGAATAGTTATCTGAAAGGAAACCTATCACATAAAGAAAGCGTCTTAATAATTAATGATTTTTTTATGTTATCTATATTTACTTTGTGTTATGATTCATCTATTTAACTAATTGCAAATACATTTTCTATTAGATTAAATAGATGATAGTTATTTAAACATTATAATCATTTACTAATTAATTATCATATATTGACTAGATTAATGAGTATTAGGTTTATAATTTCTAAATACATTTTTATAACATATGTATGTGTAGCATATAATAAGTACATGTCAAATAATGAATTTTGAATGTATGCTATAATTACAAAATATAACTAAAAACCATTACATTTAAATGATTTGGATAACTTATTAAATGTTTCTATTTGTTTTGATTATTAGTTTGCTATTGCCTAAAGGTTAGAAAAGTTTCTATTATTATTAATTTTAATATTTTGTTTTTGATTCAATATATTATAATTATTCATATAACCTAATCATCCTGGTCTAGCCCAACTCTTAGCAGGTGGTAATTCTCTTAATGATAATTTATCATATGGAGTGGTACGACTATTTGATTATTAATATTTTTTTACGGTTCATTAGAATCTTTCTTGACTACAGAATTCCATGAGGATACTTAAAATCCTTACCAACCGTAAGCAATGAAAATGAAGAAAATCCAAGGTAATATTCTAGTATTCATTACTGGAGTATGAATATTGAATATTCCATTTCTTTCGAATGAGGTTGTTCTTCTAAACCAAGCCATTGTCACTGGAGTTCTTTCTTTGCTTATCAATTAATATTCTTACATGTAATAGCAGTCCTCATTACCAATCCTTCAATATTTTTAGGAATCTCAGGTTGTACTTCAAACTTTCCAACATTAGCAGCCAAGAAATCACTTTTCACTTGAATTATCAATCAATCTCATACATTATTGTAATTGTCCAAATTCTGGGCCAACTTTATCATACTTATTAGTAAAAAGAGGATCAAATTTACCAAAGGTCTTGGTCTCAGGTATGAAATTACTCATTATTTTTATTAATCAAATATTCTTTATATTTTTAGATACTAATTATTAATATTTGATAATACAATATTAATCACTCATCATTTCTAACTAATGAATTATATCAATATAAATAACAAAATTATTAATGAAATAAAGAGATTTTTATACCTCATTTATAGAATATCTTTTTGTTTTATTAATTACTTAAAATAATAATTAATATATTTTCTCTAACACATTATAAATGTAAAACAACAAAGAAATATCACATTTTCTATTTGAAATTATTAGATTGTTAAATTATAATTGATATTGATTCCAATTAGTTGAGGGGTTAATTTTTTATTTTGATAAGTATATATTAATTGAATTTAGGATATATTTTATTAGTTTTGATTCAGACTATTATAAAAAGAGTTCAAGAAAAAAAGTATAAGTTAGAATATAATTGGATAGAATAGAAAACTGAAAAAGAAATTTAAATATTAAATTAGTATATCATCCGTTACATCTTATATTATTTTTAAATAATGTATAATATTTAGTAGATAAGATTATTTTATTTTTCGTTCATTATTTAATATTTATCTTTAAAATTTGATGGAATTCCAATATTTTAAGTAGCAGTGACAATATATTTAAAATTTATACGATATAATTATAGATATTTCATTTGCTTTTTTTCTAATAAGTTAATGTCTAATATGATGATTGTAATTATATATCACATTAAAACAGATAAGTTAGAAATTATATTTATATTTAGAGCATGAAATTAATAAAATCATTATTCTAAATTTTTTAGATGAAAAATATAACAAATCTACTTTATGCCAAAAATGAATTAAGAATGACTGTTATGTTTAAAATTTCAAAGTGAACATACCTGCAGAGTTGCTAATGGCAATATAGTAATCTGATATTTTTTATAATGTTGTAATCAGTTTGATAAAGTATAAATGGAGTTTATTAATGGTTAATACTTAAAAATGGCTTATTGTAAAATTTTAAATTTTAGAGCAATTGTGTAAGATTTAAGCATTTACTGTTGAGGAGCATGTTTTAGCAAGAACCCCTTTAATTTTAATGAGAGATAAAATTTAAACTGGATTATATTCTAAAGGAAAATTATAGAGAATACTATATTTTAATTGTATAATTCTTTTATATTCTTATTTCACTAATAAATAAATTTTTTAAATCTTTTATTAGAATTTATTTTAATTATATAGTTTTTATATACTTTTTGGATTTTGATCAAAGGAAGGAGTATGTCTAATGCAATTCATACTGTCTTAATTAGGAAATGATACTAAATTTGAAGGCAGTAGGTCTTTTTGGGTTTGTATATATAAAGAATGAGGGATGAGACTCCTGGTAGAATAGGAATCAAGGGAATTTGATATTCAGTTGAGGATTTTATTAAAAATAATTTATGTTGATTATCATAATTACTTATATAAAAAATTTCAAATGAATAACTCTTAATCGAATGATTTCTAATATGAGGAGTACAGATTTAAAGAAGATGAGGATTACATTGATTTTGAAGAATTGGCATAGAATGATATGATGAGATATGAAAATGATCAGGAAAAGTATGAATTATTTTAAAGTGTTTGATAGTATAGACTTAGTTGACAATAGAGATTAAAATGATGAGGATTTGAATTAGAGTGAGATGTTAAAGGTATCTTCAACACTTTGTATGATGGAAGATGAATCGGATGAATCAGAAGAGGAATCCTAACTTTAGGGAACGTAAGTGTATATAGATAATATAATTTATAGTCAATCTAGAACATGTAATTCTGGGACAGTGTAGAAATCTATAAGGAAGAGAAATAGAAATAAAGAATAACCTGTAAGATATGAAAGATTAATAGTATGTTTGTAGAAAAGGAAGATTAAGAAGTGGAGTGAGGAAGAGGATAAACATTTGGAAGATTTGTTTCAAATTTACAAAGGAGAATGGGAGATTATTGTGAAATTTTTGGAAGGAAGAACAGTTTCATAATGTAAATAGCACTGGCAACGTTTGAGTGGTGGGCAAGAGAAGAAGAAGAAATGGACAGAAGAGGAGAACTAGATAATCTTATCATTTACAAAGGATAATCCATAGTTTAATAATTGGGCTTTGATTGCTTCAAGTATGAAATATTGATTAAAGAGAGGAATGCAGGGTAGGAATGGGAAACAAATAAGAGAGCATTTTATGAATCAATTGCGTCCTGGGATTAAAAATAAACAGAGTTGGAATGAGGAAGAGGACAAGTTGTTATTAAGCATGTAATAAAAATATGGTAGTAAATGGTGTTAGATAAATAAACATTTTGAAGGAAGAACAGTATAATATATATATAATTAATGAAGGAAATAATGTTGAAGAATAGATTCAATAAATTGTAAAAGGGAAACACCTATATTGAATACTTTCTCAATATCGATGATGAACCACAATAATAATAATCTCAAACATTCTCTTTTAATTGATTATATTGTAATAATTATTTATAAAAATGGGATCAATTTGTTAATCGCATTCTTATTCAATTGAATACACAACTAAATTAAACACAAGTGTTTACTTCCTCAAACCAGTAATTGATTATCAATTGGAATTAGAAGATGAAATTAGAGAGGAGTCCCCATCTCCTCCAAAATTAGTATAGGAATTTACTACCACTAAGTTCATGGAACTTAAATCTTTGGATATTATACAAAAATCGCCTTAGAATTCTACTACTATTAATGATTCAACTATGATATCAAAATTTCATATAAAAACAGATGATTTTGTGAAGTTTCGATATCAGAACTTCTCTGATTCTTATTAGATTGTAAGATCTCTAAGTTCTGGCAGTTATGGAGAAGTATTTATTGTTAGAAATAGACAAACAAGTATATTAATAATAATTAATTATTAGATTAATTGAGAGCAATGAAACAGATTAAAATATAATAAAATTAATTGAATAAGAAATGTTTAAGAGAAATGTAAATTCTATCTAAGTTAGATCATCCATTCATAGTGAAAGCTATTGAAGTATTCCAAAATGATCAATGTTATAATATGATTTTAGAGTAGATTTGTTTAATTAAAGTAGGTTACTCTAAGGATGTGATCTAAAAGAAGATATTTAAACCAATCATAATTTCACAGAAGATAAAGCAGCCAAAATAGGTTATTAATTATTATTAGCACTATTTTATATTCATAATCAGAATGTGGTTCACAGAGACATTAAACCAGAGAATATTCTATATTAATCTAACAATGGCAACCCTTTCATTAAGCTCATTGATTTTGGTATCTCTGCTGAAATTAAGAAAAATAAAAAACTTACTTCTCAATTAGGGTCAGTAAGAAAATTAAAACTTATTTAAGATGTACTTTATGGCTCCTGAAATTTTCAGCAAAGACTATGGCAAATAAGTTGATATTTGGGCTTGTGGAGTTACTTTGTTCTATATGGTCCATAAAAGATATCCATTTATAGGAAAGAACTATGAAGAGATGAAAAATGCAATTTAGAGTGGAAAATTCTCATTTGATAAATATATTAGTCCAGAACTATAATGTTTGTTATGTAAGATGTTATAAGTTAATCCAAATGAAAGAATTACTGCTTAATAAGCATTACAAGAAGATTGGTTTATTAAACATAAATTTGTAAGTCAAATCAATTAACAATTGATATTTAAATTAATAAACTATCATTCAACAACATTATTTGAAGAATTGATATTCTCTCTTATAACTTATTATTGTCAAAATTGTGATGATCAGGGCTCAGCCATTTAAACTTTTTTATTTCTAGATACAGATTTGGATGGCTAGATTTCAAAATAAGAATTCAAGAAATCCCTATCTACACTATCTAAACTTAATATTAATATATCAGACTAGCAGATTGATGATCTATACATAACTCTGAATAAGTAATTAGATGATACACTTACTTATAAGGGTATTGCTATATTATAAAATATAGAATTCTTAGCCGTATTAGTAGTTAAAGATAAAATTTAAACAAAGAAATGCTAAAAGCTTTGTTTTTAATTAATTGATCATGATCAAGATGGTAAGATATCAGAATCAGATATCTGTTTTCTGATGAGTAAGAATAATTCGAATCTTTGGCATCTCTTAAATCCCTCGAATAATTTATATATAACTGAAGAGGAATTTTACAGTATGTTCAATAAATGATTGTTACTCTAATTAACTGTTATGATTATGTTGTATTCTACTTTTGCCATAAATATAATTAAATTTTTTATTTATGTTTAAAACTAATTTCTCAGGGTAATCCAAATCACTTCCTTAAGATGACTTTGAAAAGTATATCAAGACATCCTTATAAGAAAATTATTATATGACTTGTTTAGATACATGTTTTACTGATTACTCTACACCCATTTGTATGAAAATATTTGTATTTTCAAATAGCAGGATAAGAGAAAGTATGTTTAGCCAAATGTCTTGACAGAGCATATGATTCATTAAGGGCTGTACAAAAGATTATTGATCCCTTTGATAATTTGAAATAGAAAAAGTTTTATTATAAATTAGATGGATAGAATGTATTAGGTTTAAAGAAAGATTAAATGTTGTGATTATAAATTAATAATGAAAATATTGTAACTCTTTGCTTTTTTGATATTTGCTTAAGTTGAATATTGTAAGCAGGATCTTATCAAATTACATAATAGACTATTATCATATAGCATGTTTGAGATTGATATTGTGAAACCTATGAATATGGTTACACTTATATTGTGATCATTCTATCAATATGAATTGATATATGTTTAATATCTAATGATTAGTTATGAAACAATAATTTTTATATTTAATGTTATTGATATTTATTTTCATTGTGCCTCTCTTTGGTTAAACATGTTTCAGTAATAAGGCATCAATTGATTGTGGAAATTTGAAATGTTGTACTAAAGAAGGCTTTTGTGCTGTATAAGAGAGTGAGTGTTATTATAGTGCTGATAAATGTAGAGATTAATAAATTTTAATTAGACTCATGTGATTATGCTGACTGTGATTATTGTTGTATGTATAATGGATATACTGTTGAATGTGGAACTCAAGATTAATGTTTGTCTTGGATTTTCATACTATTAGGTTCATGGTTATTATTGACATTAATTGCAATATTTATAGCTATCAATCGTAAAAGAGATATTACCACTAGAATGATTGTTATTCTTGAGAAAGCTTAATTGGTTGCATTAGAATCTACAAGAAAATCTATTGTCTTATAAATAATTGAACCAGAAGACTAACATGGAAAAGAATTTTAAGTTAATAAGGATAATTATAATTTATAATTATGATTTTGGTTTTGTTTTTCATTCATAAAAATTAGAATTCTGTTTTTGTTATTGTAAGATCTTTTCCTTACATTATTGCATTTTCTAAAATAATTCAAGTTTGGAAGGATTGACTTTATTTTCATATACTTTCTCTTCAGTTGTTTCAACTACAATCTTTTATGAGATCTTCACATCAGTTTATAATAAATCTAATGTTTTCCTTAAAGAATTTAAATCAGTAGATGCTCTTTGGGATTTAATTTGTTCAGGAGATTTTGATTTTTAAACCGAATTTTAAATTTAAACAGTGTTCTAAATTTGTAATGATTATCTTAATTATTCTTATGGTGATTTTTTTAGTTATACTTATTTTTCTATAGGTTAAAACTTTGTCTATTATTAAGCTATAGGTTAAACATTTATCTATTATTTAACCTATTCAACTTTAATTTCTTTTTTAGCAGAACCATTTAATTCTTTTAAAATTTCTATATTTTCTCTATTTTGTTATGATGGCAAATCATCGCACTTTTCAATAATTGTATAATTGAGATTAAGAGTCTAATCCATAATTTCGGTATAATTAACTTGAGATTTATTACATCTATTTTGTGTTTCAATTTCTATAAATTGACTCACATCCAATAATTATTATTACAATTTCGATTGACGGTCTTCAGTCAATTATTAATTTTCAATAGATTGTAGTATCTTAACGAAAATCAATTTAATTATTTTAGATGTGGTTGTAACTAAGATGAAAGAAATTTGATATCTTATTTCTGTTAGGACCTTATCAATTTAAATGTTCTGGAGATACAGAACACAATAATTCAAATGTTGGAATTTCAAAAATGTGAATGTCAACTATGTAATCAAGCATATCCAATAAATGGAATTGAAGAACCCTAACAAATCAAATATTTATTAGATGAATATCAAGGAAAACCTAAAATAATTAATTGCAAATACCATTAGAAAATCAGGGCCTGTGCATTTTATGGATGGATGATTTGTACTACAGTCTTAGCTGTTAGGAATACAAATAATAGGATTTATACATTGTTCATAATTAATGTTTAGAAATTATTACTTTTGGAATTTATTATATTTTTTTTATATTGTACATATTATATGAAACCATAGAAAAACAATGTTTAATCACTATTACATTATATATTAGGAATAGAATTATAAAGGAATAAAAAATAATCCTAATTACCTGGTAATAGTTTATGATTAGAATTTTTAATTATAACAGTTAATTTAAAAATCAATGAAGTCGAACAACGAGAACAATTATGTACGAGTATCATACAATAACTTTGTAACCTCACGAAATAGATAATTTGGAAATGAAATTACAAACATACAACGACTACCAACACGATCTACATCACAATTCATATGTTCTAAACCTATGTTGAAAATTGAAGAAGAAATACCTCTTCCTATTCCTGAATTTGTAAATCCATATGTTGCTGATATTTTTGAATATCTACGTATTAATCAACATAAATTCATGTGTTAAACTCCATTCTACATGAACTTACAATTAGACATTACTAATTAGATGCGTTCAATACTGATAGACTGGTTAATTGATGTTCATCTTAAATTTAAGTTACAATCAGAAACACTCTATATGACTATCAATTTAATTGATCGTTACCTTGCGAAAAATACTATCATGCGAAATAAACTCTAATTAGTTGGAATTGCTTCCCTCTTCATATCATCTAAATTTGAAGAAATTTATGCTCCTGAACTTAAAGATTTTGTCTGTGTTTGTGACAATGCATATACAAAAGAAGAAATACTTGGTATTAATCACCATTTATTATATCAGAAATGGAAAGTAAAATTTTACTAACAATCTAATTCCACTTGACATCTACTTCTCCACTTAAATTCCTTGAGAGACAAATTTCAGGGGCCAATCTATGTGACAAAATCAATTTTGCTTCCAGAATGATTCTAGAACTATCTCTCCTAGACATCAAATGTCTTAAGTATTAATAACCTATCTATTTTTTAGATTTTCATCATCCCTATTAGCTACAACTGCCATTCTCTTAGCAATTAACCTACTTAGATCACCATAAGTATTACCTTCATCCCTACATTATGTTGATAACCAAGAAGATCTTAGATAATGTTTATAAGAATTCCTACCAGTCATCAAATTATTACAAAGTAGTAATATGACTGCAATTAAAAGAAAGTATTCTCTTGATAAATACAATAAAATTGCTGAACAAATTATGACAATGTTACATAATTAAAAATGAATTATAATCAATTAGTTTATATACTATCATTTATAATAACTATTTCGAAGTCAAAATTAAATTTAATTTTATCTGATTTTTTATAATAAATTACCTCAAAAAATTGAAATACTTTCTCTCTTATTTTGTTATAGATATTCAATTTAAATCTTCAAGGAAACTAAAATTTACAAATACATAATAATATTTTAAACATTCAATTAGTACTTATAAATCTTTAAGTTTTTATTCATCTTTTATCTATTCATAAACATTATCCATATAAGCTGTTATCTAATTGCTATGGATATTTTTATTATTATCAATAGTACTTTATTGAATAGTTTAGAGAAATTGATTTATTTTTAAGTTATTTAATCAACTTTTAATTTCATATTATTGAATACTTTATTAAAGTTAGTTATAATACTACTATTCTTGAATAGTTAAATTTTATAATGATCATTATTTTACAATTATTGAAGTTAATGATCACCTATATTTTTGTAAATATTTGTCTATTCTTCTTTGAAAAATCAATATTCAATTGAAACAATAAAATCAACATTAATATTTTGAATTTTAAATTTAAAAAGGAATAGTAATAGACTCTTTTTTTATTTAAATTTATTATCTTAAATTTGATATTACTCTTTTGAAGATGAAATTAAGAGTCTATCTATTCTTATTTAGCATTCAATTTTCCCAAACATTTTTAACAAATATGGGTATTACTATTGAGTGAATTAATAAAGTGTATTCTTATATTGAATAATACAATCTACTCATTATGT
This sequence comes from Paramecium biaurelia, assembly GCA_000733385.1. NCBI lineage: Eukaryota > Ciliophora > Oligohymenophorea > Peniculida > Parameciidae > Paramecium > Paramecium biaurelia. Next base: position 118,035 of record JPFL01000052.1, read on the forward strand.
AATCATAAAAATCAATAAATAATATATGATAACATTAATGATCCGTTGAAAATTCAAGTTTTTATTTTAATATTACTGTTTATTAAACTATTGATAAATTATATATAAGTTATTTAAGTCGGATTGATAATTACTCTTCATTTATTTTTTTATTGTCAATGAATTTCTCTCAATTTTGTTTAGATATTTGATTTTTCTTAGTATTAAATTCAATTTATCTAAATTTAAAGTATAATCATCAAAATGTCTTTAAATTAAACTTATAATAAAAAATGATATAAAGTAATTAACTTATTTCATTTGATTTTTTATCAAATAATAATATTTAAGTATGGTTAATAAAGAATAGGAAATTAATTCTTTAAAAGGTTGGATAATTTTTGTAATTTTTGTGGATTAGCCTGAGTTTGAATTTAATTTTATTAAGTCAAAATATTTGAATTACTCAAGTTTATTGGAAATGATAGGTTTTAATAAAGGCAAGGGAAAGATGTAAGAGAAATTTCTGGTAGTTCTAAATTTGGAATATTAAAAGAATAAAGATAGTTTTTATAATATATTAATTTCTATCGTTAATCAACAATAATGGCATTTTCATCCAAAATTCTTGTAACATTAATGAATAAATATTGATTCAAATCTCTTTAGATGTTGAATAATTTATACTTAAATAAGTTATATGTAAAAATTGAAATTTAAAATCAAAACACCACCCTTCTCATTGAAGTCTGTTGTTTTTTTCAAACTTATTTATAAGGTAATCATTCCATAAATATAGTAAATCCGTAAAATCAGACGAGTGCTAGCTGTATTTCTTAATCATGAGATTATTCTCTTTTTTCTCAGTATTTTCTATTTTCTCATTATTGAATTTTAAGTATGATGGAGATTTTTCAGGGGTATGTTTAGACTTGAGGTCCTCATCCAGATTATCGACATCACCAATTATTATTAATGGAGAAAGTGAATTTTAATGAAACTACTGCATATTTAATTAATATATAAAAAAGGAGGAATTTAAAGAAACTTTAATAAAGTCTTTTTTTATATATAATTTCCATTATATACAATTTTGCTATTTTCTAAATAGTACATAATTTTTAACATTTCATATCTTCCGATAATTTATATAATTAAGCTAATGAATGAATTATTTTAAATAGACAAAGCAATATAAAAAACAAATACTCAGTAATCACAACTATTTTGGCTCGAATTTCTTTACTAAGTAGTCATTCCACATATATAATTGCTCAGTAAAGTCTTAGGAGCGAAACTTTTTTCTTCTTCTTACTGTATTATCCCCATCCGAATTCTTTCTTCCTGATTAGATAAATGTATTGTTTTAAGGAGATTGACTTGATAATTCAAAGCTATCTATTAAATTGATTGGACTATTGTCCCCTTCTATAATTAAATGTTTCAAAGGACTCTGTGTTAAGTTTTGCATGTTTAATTTTTATTAATAAAATGTATATGCACTCCAATCTCATTTTAGAATAACAAAATCGTCCATCAGAATTCTATACGTTAAACCTCTCAAGAAAGGTAATTTTAGGTGTTAAAAGAAAAATTTTAATATTTTTGAGATTGGACGATAATCAATTATAATAAATATAAGATTGCTACAAACACCTCATTTGTTCGAAATTCAAAGAAATTAATCATAATATGATTGTAGAATTTAAACTCTGTCAATTTTTAGGGTCTAATAGAAAAAACCGTGATTTAATTGAGTGAAGTTGTACAATCTTAATAGTAATGAATTAAAATCAATAAGTAAATAATCTGTAAATATTTGAGAATTAATGATCAGACATATATAATATATATTAAAATACAATAATGTTATATATGTATGCTTAAAATGGCAACTCTTAAATATTAATTATTTATATTTTAATAAAATATTATATTTTAATTCGAATGATTTATAAAATAGTAATTTTTTGATTAATAAACAGATGAAAATTTTTAAGACTTTTATTTGAAATAGAACAATTAGAAGATTCATTATGTTAATCTCTTCATTATCATTAATTATTTAATTTTAAATCTGTTGAAATAATTGAAACTTCAATAAAATAAATAAATTTACCTAACAAAATATACAGAAATTCAATCTAATATACTTCGATATATGTACTAAATAATAAAGTAAAAATACATATATAAAAGAAAATTATGATTTATGAATGAGGAGACCTTACAATGCTATATTTGATTTTATTGCATTTCTTAATTATTTTAAATACATAAAATTTAATATTAATTTTACTACTTTTTTTTGAAATGTCAGAAGATTCAAATTCAATATTAACAACAATAAAGTACTACAAAAGTATTTTAAAATTTCCATCTTTTCCAAAATAATACTAGGAATTAGATGAGACCTAAGAATAGAATGAACTTTTTTTTTGTAATTCAAAATAGAGAAAGGAGGAAAGTTTAAAGTTATTAAAAGAATGGGCTTAGGATAGGATGGAATTATTTGAAAGGAATAGAGAAATTGTAGAAGAATTAGCAAATTCTTGCGATTATAAAATTCGATTATCAGTTGATTTTCTTCAAATTGTTTACAAATTTTTCAATGAGAAATATTTTCATGAACAACAATATGCTCAATTTCTTATCACAAAACCTTAACCGGCATTGAAATAAAATCCATTAAATTAATAATTGTATTCTACTTTAGGAACTTCAATATCAACATTTGAAGAATACAATTTGAAAAGATTAGAAAAAATTGCAAATTTTGCTCATACAATTTAAACTGAAATACTTAAAGCTTAATCCTTTAGTGAATTGAGTGATATGGATAGATAAATAGACTTGCTCTTATGTTCAATAATTACATAGAAAAAGTTACTGTAAAATTACATTACATCAGCAGGTTAAAAATTGAATTTAATAATCCAATAATTTCCATAGCATCATGCACCTTAAAGATAGCGAAAACCAATATTTGATGATTAATAATAAGAATAATAATAATAATAATAATAATAATAATAATAATAATAATAATAATAATAAGAATAAGAATAAGAATAATAAATCAGAACTAATAAAATTGGATAAAATATCTCAGCACTAGGAACTTTTTTAGTGGGAGCATCATCGTTATATGGTGCAGTTGGAAAGGACCTTAAGTAAAAGGTGAATGAATAAGAAAAATAAATCAATGAATAATAATTAAAAGAAGAGTAAAGTTTAAGTAATGAAAGTGAATTATAATAAGAATAAAAAGAATAAGGATAAGAAGAATAATAAGAATAATAATAGGAATAAAAAGTATAATAAGAATAAGGATAATAAGAAGAATAAGTATAATAATAAAACAAAGAAGTTGAAAAATAAGATAAAAGAATAGAGAATGAATAAGAATAGCCATAAAAATTTGATAATCCAGAATAATTCAAAGAGAATTAGGAGTTGCCATCATAAGAAAAATTACCATAACAGTTGGTATAACCATTAAACAGTGCAGAATATTATAAATAATAATAATTATTAAAAGAAAGATAATAATTTGATTAGAATAAGCTCAAATCAAAAAATTACTAATCTTAAGGATAACCGAATATCTAATAATAAATTAAAAATGAAGATGATGGAAGAAAATAAAATGGTCCACAGGTGGATGTGTATAGACTTATCATTAGTTTTGTGGCCACTCAATAGTATGCTAATAAATTGTTGAATCAATTGGCAGACAAAGTAATTTAATATTTGAAATAAGTATTACTCATTAAATTATCATTAGGTCATTGCTATTGAATCAAAACGAGCATAATGGGCTAAAGATTCATGCTAGATCTATAAAAAGGGCATAGCAGAAGTTCATAATTTATAAGTAGAATTACCTGAATTGACAATTGACGTTGAATAACATTACAATTTAAAAAATTTATTACCAAAAGAGTTTTAATAATTTGAAGATGGACATCAGGAAGAATTCCTTCAAACTTTAGTTATAAAGGAAGTAGGATGTTAAGCAGCAAGATTATTATTGATCAAGGAATTCAAAGTACATGTCATTGATAAAACTAATGAATTATAAGCTATTCTAGTATTAACAATTGATAAATATGTTGGCTGTTGGTTAAAACATGATGATACAATAGAAGGTATTCATTATTTTTAATTTAGCTATTGATAATCCAGTTCTTCATTATCCGATTAATGGTATGGCAATACAGAAAGTTAATGAATTAGTTTTAGATATCATGCCCTCAAGACACTTATTGTTTTTGAATGTATTATTAATATATAAATTTAGATTGCAAATGACAGATAGAAAAGTAGAATTAAATTCCAAACAGCTGATGATATGGAAGAATTTTGTACAATATCATAAGCAAAGGCTTGATTATATTGAGTGTAGTATAATGATATTTAATTGTTTAATATAAATAAAAATTGTTATAGTAATTTCTAATTAAGAAGAAAGTTGAATTTATTAAAAGATTGAATAAAAAATAAAAAAAATGATTATATTAAATTTTAGAATCTTATTAATGATAATACTTCTATTTTATTTAATATTATTTCAATGCTCCACATATGTTATTGTGTTTTTCAAACCAATTAAAAAATTGTATCTTAAAAAAAATCAAATTTATCATTTTCAATTATGTGGAAAGAGTATTTAGTTAACGTTTCAAATAATTCATTTTATAATGAATTTTCATTCAAAAACAATATATCCTTAAATTAAAAATTAGTCAATGCCTATTTAATGTTTAATTTAAAGTTCTCATCATTAATTCCTTATTTTATTATTACCAAAATAATTATCTACCTAAATTTACCAATCCATTTAATCATACTTTACAATTTTTTCCTCATTATATTGATGCTTTCTAAATTAATTGGTAGTAATATTGATGAGATTTAATGTTGGAAAGCAAAAAGTATTGTTTACATTTAGGGAATAAATATATCTCTTTCAATCAAATCATCAAAATCAGGGAATTCTCCTGTAAAAGCAAAGTTCAATTACACTTTATTGTGTGTAATTTATAAAGGTTGATTTAATTAGCATGAGATAGTCTAAAACAATAATTTCATTAGGAATTATTATTCTTAGTCTTCTCTACTTAAGATCAAAATGAGAGGTATCTTAGTCTCTTTGTCACTTGATATAGTCTTACTTTGTTAATTAGTACTTTCACTAATAATATTACTTATATCTTTCTAATTCTATCTCAAATTTGACCATGAATATGAACTTTAATCTACACTTAATAAATAGACAATTTATTGATGTTTATTTTAACCATAATTCAAGTGTTTAACTACTCTATGAAACATTCTCACTCAGTGAATTAAATGAACATTTAAGAGTGTTTAAAAATAGATTAACTTCTTATTCATTCTTTACCATATGATCAAGAAAAGAATTCAATTAATTATTATTCATTATTAATACATCTTATTCTGAAATTTCATACTTATTTCTTAATCCATTTTGAAGATCCATTATATATCTTATGATTTCATTTAGTTATTCTGTAGCAGATAAAATTTAGACTTTTCTATTTTCAAGAAATTCTAACATTTCAGAAAAATAATGGATATTCTATTAGTGATTATGTTTACCTTCTTATAAACATTTGAGACATAGTAATCTGGATTCACGGCAAAATTAATTAAGACAGAAATGTGCAGGTTTATTATGTATAGGACATTTAAATTAGTGATCATCTACCTAACCAATATTTGAAGAAGCTAAGTTCATAAAATAATTATTACTATAAATGTAATAAATATTTTATAGAGCTAATAGATTTATTAATAAAATATAATATAAATAACTTTATTAATTTCAAATGGTGAATAACCATAATATTAATTCAAAAATTAAAGTTTTTTATAAAATTAGAAAAACTGAATTCTTTAGAATATATGCAATGATTAAAAATTAGTTAATGATAAATAATATGATCTTAGCTTGCCAGGTCTGAGCATTAAGTATTTTTTATAACATAAAAATATAATATCAGTTCAATTCACCCATAAAAATATATTATTTTGTATGTATTACAACAATAAAGTTATTTTTATAATTGCAATCTCGATCCTTTTGAATCTTTTGGAGAAGAAGTTTCTCTCAACCAAGATTGGTCAATTCATTATTAAATTCTCCATTTTTATCTAACATACCATAACTAAGTCCAATCTAATGTGTAAATTAGTAATTAGAATACATTCAGAAGTAAATCTATATATTTAAATAGAGCTGATTCTGGGATATACAATATAGATTGTGATTTAGTAGATACTCCCATTAATTCATCACTTCAAAACCATAATGACAGATTAGTTGATGAAGAAAATTATGTGAAGGAAGAGGAAGAAGAAATTAATTTCAGGTATTTAGGAGTAAAGGGGAGTTTGATTCAAAAATATACTTATTATCTTAAAGACTCATTAGCAGGAAGATAGAGAAGGATAATGAATATGATCAATTCAAATTATAAGAGAACCAAAACCAGAGTATAATTCATGAAATCAATAAAGGATTGATATTGCTCCTATATTCAAGGGAGTATTCTATCTGTGATCAAGTTTAATTAAAATTTAAAATTACTTTAATAAGTGGTTCTACCATAAATAGTTCTATCTATTTTATTCTAAAATAATTGTAAGTGTATTATTTGAGTCAAATTATTATTTATAAAACAACTTCTAATTTGATTAGTTTTATTAATGATAAAATAATAAAATATATAGCAATTATTCCCTAACTTATAAGAATAATCTTACAAGACTCTCCAAAGAGTGTATGAAAATATTGCTCTATAATAATTCCATGTCTTGGTCTAACAAATTAAAACCAAGTTTCCAATTCCAGATTAAATAAATGCTGTTTAATTTCCTACTTAGGAAAATGTAATTGAATTCTTTTAGAATTACAACCCTATCATTTTAGATTTAACTCACGTTTAAGATGTTAAGATTAAACTATATAAAAATGCAGCATTCTATGGAACCTTGGTTGATGGCTTGAGACAAGGATAAGGCATTTTAATAAAATCAACATTACAACTGTATGAAGGTTCTTTTCTCAGAGATAAAAAGGATGGCATAGGATTTGAATTGTTGAAACAAAATCAATTTTACTATGGTACTTACCTTAATGGGTTACCACATGGAGAAGGAGTCTTCTGGTCAAAAAACTAGAAGTATATTGGTTAATGGCATTAAGGGAAGAAAGTATTTAACAATTCTATTTTCAAAGCATGGAATTGGATGGTATCAAGGGAGTCATTCTGATTATTATCTAGGATAATGGGAAAATGGAAGATGTTTTGGACATTGCATTTACATCAATGGAGACATGTATAACTGACTAATAATTTTAGATATGTTGGTTATGTTACCAATGATCTCAAACATGGCAATGGTTAAGAGTATTTTGAAAATGGTGATTACTTTGTTGGAGAATATAGAAATGGTAAACCTAATGGTTATGGGGAATTTTATTGGAATAATGGTAATATTTATAAAGGAGAATTTGTCAATGGTCAACGAAATGGCTAAGGAATGTGGGAAAGTAAAACCTAAGAAGGATTAAACATATATACAGGTTAATATGCTAATGATAAGAAATGTGGACAGGGAGTATTTGAATATGCAAATGGAACAAAATATGAAGGTTATTTCGTTGATGACAAAAGATGTGGATATGGAGAAATTAAATGGTAAGATAGGGCTACTTACAAGGGTTATTGGGTGGATGGATTAATGGAAGGAGAAGGAATCTATACATACGACACATTAGTGTTGAAGGGTAATTGGAAAAGCAATTAGTTATAAACAATAGACAAGGTTAGAGTATCATTGAATCAATTCCCATAAGAACATAACTTAAAAGAGATAAATGAAGATGAAGAGGTTAGATCATTATTGGCTGAAGAACCAGACTAGGATGAAATAGGAGATTAATTTCAAGCTGAAATCTTAGCTTCTAAAACAGAGACTAATAATGCACCAGCTATAAACACTTCTCATCACACTAGTCATAATGAGATGTAATTTCATTAAAAATTACCAATTTTGTAAAGACAATTTGATTTGCTTAGTCTTCTTGATTAAGGACTTCACTTTTAATCTTTAGATGCTTCACATAGATAGAATAGTTCTAGTGTAGCCATATAAACTGAAAGTAAAAAGAAGTTTCTTCCCAAATTGGCACTTCATAAGAAAATCCCAACTCAATATAGTAGTAGTGTTGATCATAATCAACATAATGCAAATAATAAATTTAAGTTTGATTCTTTATCAAATTCTCCTAATACTAGAGGAACTGATTAATCAAATAAATCAAATAGAGAATAGAATAAAAAGAAACCAAATAGATCTGTTTAATATAGAGGTAGGAAAAATAAACAAGTACTATTATCAAAGAAAGAGTAAAATATTTGGACAATAAAGATGAATAAATTAAAATTAAGTCCTGCAAAGTATACTAAATTGTGGAATCATGAAGTAAAAATATAAAATTCATATAGATTGTAAGTGAGATTAAATAATTTCTCTATCCTCCTATCTGGAAACCTCCATCACATTTAACATGAATTATTATTCTAATTTTTGATACTTTATTTTTTAATAAAATATATATTTTTCTATTTTCATTAATATTCAAGTAAACATATTATGGATGTAATAAAAATAGTATAACAAATTAATTTAAATAAAATAATTTGATTTTGAATGTAGTTAAATAGAATTGATAGAAGTTAAAATTTAAAGAATAATAAGTATATAGTTTCCATATATACGTAAGTACGCTTGAAAAATTACTTATAAATATAATTATTATTATTGGAATGTTTAAATACATTATCAAAATTTGAAAATAACAATATATAATGAAAAAGTCTTGATAATGAGATTGAAATCTTTTAACTTAAATAGAACCTGATAATAAGTTTGATGTAAGTTTTAATAGTAAATTAGAATTTAATAAAGTAATAGATTAACTGAAGAAAATACTTTGGATATGAATGTATTTGTTTATAAAATAAATTATGTAATTATGTTAATTAGAAAAAACTCATAAGATCTCTAACTAGAAGTCTTTTTGTTATCACAAATAGACAAAGGATACATATATATTAACTATCCAGCCTCCTAGTGAGTTTAATCGTTTACTTTACCATTTGAATCATCCAAATTTATTATTAGTATAAGAGTATTGGGAGGAGAGAGGACAGATATGTTCTGTTTAAAGATGTGAAACCATCAATGATTTATAAGAAGTAAAGAAATAATCTCATAATAGATTATGTAAAACAATAAATTCTCTGAAAATACAATTCTTACTATATTATATTAGATCATATCGGCAATGTTTTACTTGGAATAAGAATTAATACCAATAACAGTATCATTGAATAATGTGTTTCTGGATGAATAATTATAGGTGAAGGTATAATAACAATAGTTATCATTAGATAGATGTTTTAAATATCGTGAATGCATAGCTCTCATTTGCATCTCCTGAAGTATTAAGGAAGGAGATTGAGTCATCTGGAATTTGGAGTGCAGGGTGCATAGCATATTACTTAATGAAATGTGAGTTACCTTTTTCTGGAGCAAATGAGAGAGCAATAGCTTATAATATTATATATAGAGAACCACCACCAAGTGATTTTTAAGAGTTTCCATTAGTTAGTGCCTTGTTAAAAGTCATTTTCATAAAGAATTGGAAGAGAAGAGCAACTACTAAATAGGTTTTATAATTTTTAGCCTCTAAATCAGCAACAGTGTAGGAACCTGTTAAATTATTGAGATCACCTTAATCATCAGTTATCAAAAATAAATCTAGTATGATGCTTAGTAAAATTGACAGAATTGAATATTCAGATAAATAAACTGACAGTATGAAAATGGATGATAAATAATCGCCATTTGCTAAAGTTCTCACATTATAAGAATTTGAAGAACAATTGTCTCGCATGAAAGGAAGACCTTAATCTTCAATGATAGATGAATCTAATGAAATTATTAACAAAATTAAAAGAATGAGACCTAATTCTGCTATAACATTGTCTGGAAAAGAGTTTGTTAGAAGGAATATAAAGGAAGAAATTAATTAAAGAAGATAGGTTTAAAGTTCAAAACCTCTACTTGGTAAAAAGAATACTGAGAACTTAATAAAGCATCATAAAGAAGTTTCGATTGATTTGGATAATGCAGATAAATTATAACATAGTGATACTATAAGAGTATACAATCTAGAATATTAAGACAATAAAATTTATCCAACTAAAAATAATAAGGTATTTATGAAAATATTGAAACCAAAAATGGTTTCTGCTGCAGATTATCCTAAAGAATAAATTTAGGGAATATAAATGTGGAAAACCAAAATGAATTCAATGTTAATTTGATTGTATTTATATTATTTTTACATTTTCTATTGATAATATCAAATTTAATAATTCTTGTTTAGTAAACTAAACTTTTGTTTTTAACAGAAATTTGTTAAAATCTTTTTATCTACAAAACAAGCATAATATAGTAAAGTTACATTTTGGATTCTCGAATAACTATATTGATATTATAATCAAAATACAAATTTAAAATAATACGCAATTAAATAGATTAATATGTAGCAATATAAATGTTTAGCATTGCCTGGATGGTTGAATGATGCTGATATAATGAAGGGTTTAATGGCATAATTAGAAAAGTCTTTGGTTTCAATAATAAAGTTTGAATACTTAGATCCCTCTTATGATGTTAGCAAGAGTATAACTCAATTACCATCTACTATATCAGTTCCATAAGGAGTAGGAAGTAAGAAAATAATAAATTTATAAGAAACACTTTATAGATGGGGAGATATCCATCTCGATCATTCATAAGATATAGCCAACTTAAGAGCTAAAATAGTTAATGATCCAACAATCGTAGGAGTAGTAGGATTTTCACATGGAACATTATTAGTGACAGAATTAGGATAACTAGCCCTTACTGATTTAGAATTAAGGAAAAGACTTAAATTTTTGATGGCTTTTTCTTGTCATGGAGTACATGCTAAGAAAGAGATTTTTTCTGAAAAAAGGTTAATCACTATTCTAGCAATTTAAACAGTTGGAACAAGAGATCCCTTATAATTGGAATCATTAATATAATCAAGTAAGTTTTTGAATCCCTTAATGATCTATACTGATGCAAGTAAGAGTTATTTTTATAGTAGCACATAGAGTTCCCATTTTTTCATTCGAATAACTTAAGAAAATTAAGAAATTTGTATCATCAACTTTAGAATAACCTAAATTATGAAAATTTATTAATCAAACAAAATTTTCTAGACTTTCAGGAATATCATTTAATCTAATTCCTTATTCTTTTAAAAGTCCACTCATTTCTATTTCTACTTTGTTTAGAAGATTATGAATTTCTTAATCTCCTTATGCATTTTTGAGACTTGCAATTTAATCCTCTTCTTCAACTCCAAATTTAGAATAAATCAAATCTTGTACTATTATGTTGATTATAGTTGGCACTAGCATTACATTTTCTGATGGCTATGACTATAAGTTTTTAGTATACAATTTGATGTAAAATAACATGATATTCTTAAGGGAAGTTCTTTAGAATATGTACACTAAATTAAATAATGTCTTTCATTTATCTTAAATTCAATTTCTTGGTTGATTCAATTTTCTCTTTAATCTTTTATTTTACACTCGCTTATAACATATATAATTGTTAAAAATATCCCTGATCCATTCTCACTAATACACTCTCTTCAAATATTTCTTTGGGCACATCTAATTCATATAATAGTTTTTTTAATGCTTAATCTAAGACATCTTCCATATCCATTATGTATTAAACAATACTATCCACATACAATTACTAATTTGATTTTCGTAACCTTCTTCTCTGAACTCTATTCTACTTGCTTAATTTAACAAAATCTTCTCCTGCAATTTCTAACTACTTTGCATATATATCCACAATGCAACTAGCCTCTAGACAATGATCTTCACTATATTTAATTTCAATATCATTGTTAGTATCAAGTTTTTAATCTATAGATCTGTCATTTGTATCTAAATATTAATCTAAATCACGTTTCCAAAATAATTTCTCTAAGTTATGTTTCTCTTTAGAGTTCATTTGCATATAGTAGGCACTTCAAAATATTGAATAAACACTTACCAAAAACCTACTACTCCTATTGAAGTTAATACGACTACTTTATTTTTAGATATCGTTGATCCCATAATTAATTATATTATTATTTTTTGAATGAATTATTATATAAAGGTTAGTGAGATATGTATAATTTAATTCCTGACAACATTGAAAAACTATATAATTAATTAAAAGGAATTTCAAATTTAATATTCTTATCAAATACTATTTGGAGTTTTTAATACCAATGTCACTATAGAAGGTTTAGCACTCTAAATTTAGTATAATATTATTAATTCTTTTTTTAAGTTAAGAAAAATCAAAAATTCTATTAAAATTATCAATTAAAATCAATTTTTATGAAGAATAAATATATTATGTATTTTTGTGACCCCATTTGAATTCATTTTAATCTTTGCAATCAACTCATTATTGAATTATTCATGATGAATTAATTTATTAATAGTTCATAAGAGGATAGGTATTCTCAATAACTTAATTTATTATTTGTAGATATTCATTAATCCTTAGATTAATAATTATATTTTTGAGACCTAGATAATTGAACCAAAAGGTTACTTACATTTAATTAAAACAGAGGTAATTTGGAAATTGCGATATCCATAGTTTTATTTAAGAATGTTCTATTTAAACATTTTTAATCTCAAATTATGAGTCTATACTATTAAGTATTCTTATAAATATTGATTTAAATTTAATGATTACTACATAATTGCAATAGAAGAGGGAACAATTTGTTATATAGATTCGAAAATAGGCTAGAGAAGAAATCTTTTATAGAAAGAGACACACAGATTTAACAAGTGAATAAGAAGGGATGTTGAAGTGTTTACCAGATGGAATATTGAAGTGCTTACCAGATGAAATGATTGTCTAAATTTATAAAAGTTTTATGCTCAAAGACTTTAAAACTCTAGATAATTTACTATTTAGATATAACGAACAATTCCTTATAAATATAGTAGAAAAGCAATACGAAAATGAAGGCATTTTGAATCAATATATAAATCATTTTAGCATAAATTAAGAAACAACTCAATTATTCATGTAAATATTGCAAATGTCTGACGTTTCATAAGAAAATAATATAGATGTTGCAAGATTACTTTGTATAAATTAAGTACTTGTGATATTGATCAATATTACTTTTGTAGATGATCCATAAATTCTTAATAACTTATTTAACCATGATTTATTGAATATACTTTTGAATAATATATTAAGTCGTATGAATACAAGACAAAAGTTAGCAAAGAATTATGATATTTGGTAATCGATACTTGATAGTGTAATAATATTACTTACTTGCAGCTCTGTGTACTTTTTATAAATTTGTTACTTGATTTGTAAGATTAAAGAGGAGTCTAAATGAAGATTGAATTATTGAAATCACCTTTCTTTAAAATATGGCAATACATCTACAAAGAGTATCCACCATAAAGACTTTGGATTTTAATGATATAATTATAACATCTGATATTTAAAAAACCAGAAATTCCAACCATTCATGTTGTATCATCAAATGTATTCATTATTATATTATTACAATATAGAGAATTCTTAAATAATGTGATTATGTGATATCAGAATTTTAAGTAGATGACGATTTATACCAGAAAGCATTGGAATTAATTGTTTATTGTTCTTAATATTAACCTGAACCTACATTAATTTTAACAAAACATCTTTTGCCAACAATTCTAGTAACCAATAAATGTCCATAATTGATGTATGAAATATTCATCAATTTTACTTCTATTAACTATAACAAAGATTCTCCAATGTCTGAATTTGAGATAAAAAGTCATTTGATAGATATTAATTTATTGGATAACATGTAGTTTTGGTTAGAAAAGACTCGAGATGTGAAATTAGTAATTCAAATATACAAATGTTTGAATGGCATTCTAAATTTTCAATATTAACCTCTGGCTATTGTTGTAATATGTCATTTCATACCCTTTCTTAATATTTAGTTTGAAGGGACAAATTGTTTCTAAGTAGATATGGTGACTGAATATCTTTTATTACTCAAAAACCTGATTACTTTTTAGAAATTAGTTTATGAAAATGTTATAAAATTATTGTAGGAATTAAATGTTATGATGTACATAAAAGAAATGTAAATATTTCTAATTAATCTCTAGATTATTATAAGGTTGCTTTAATTCTAATTAACTTTTGGACTTGTTTGAAACATTTGATCTCTTATCAATTGAGTTAAAATTGAATTTGTTAGAAGAAATGGGAAAAAATCAAATTGTTGAAATTTTCAATCTATTATTAAGCCAAAAATAAATTAGTGATTATTAAGCAGATAGTTTATCAGAGCTTATGGCAAAATGGGATGCAGAAATTCATGAGTTGGTGAAGTATTCATGATATTAATAATTTATTAATTTAATGCTTAACTAACCATTCAAACCAAGCAACAAGGTTGTATCTCTTCATTCTATTATGAATAATATCAAGAAACAAAATAAATAAAAGACAAGATCCATTAGTTACCATTCAAATCAAATCAAATCAGAAGGACAATCTATTCAGTTAAGAGAAGATGATTCGAAAAAAATTAATGATTAGATCAAGTAAAAGGATGAACTCATTAATTAATTGTAATCATAACAATAATCATTTCGAAAATAATTAAATGAGATATTTGAAGTCAATCATGATAATGATGAATCACTCATTTTACACATATATTCATCTATCATCCAATTCAAAAAAGATAAAAATCAATATTTGCAATAAGATGAAATTAATAGTAAAGTCATCCTCCATTACAAATAGCTATTGTAATGTAAATCTGATTCATTTATTTAGAAAGCACTGATATTATAGCAAATTAAGAAGAATAGTTATCAAATCAATAACAATTATTAATGACATTAACTAACTAAATTAAAGAAAATGAATTATTATAGCATTTGAATACCTCACATTAAGAAGTATATCATCATCTTTTAAAAATAAGAAATAATACATGTCCAAAATTGAATCTCTGTAAAGTTAAATTGACAAATTTAGAAATGCTAGTCTATTAACTACATTTAGAAGGGAAGATTCTTATCAATATAATAAATTATATACTGTATGCAAATTACTATCATCCAATTCAGACGATATAGAAGAAGAAATTCTTTAATTCATTCGCAATACCTTCTAATTTTATTAAGCTATTGGAAACCAATAAAGTAATCTATATTCTAATTTAGTTTATGCTTTTATTAAAAGTTAATTTGAAAATGAAAGGATTCAATTGACATTTAATTTAAATTAAATTAATAATGAAGTTATTAAAGTGTTGATAAACAAATTTGATTTAGACAATGATATCGAATAGGAAATGGAACAATTAATTCTATTGAAATAAATTAAATCTCATAATAATTAAATATTATAATTCATTGATTAATTGGGAGAGTTTATAATAGTTAAATTATAAAATTATAAAAGAAATGAAATATCCAGAATCATGTTAATACAGAATTTAGTTAATTTGAAAAGATAAATAATAAAGAAACTTTGATTTTTATATATTTTCCTTATAATATAAATATGAGTATAAAGTATCATAACATTTTAATTGAAGATTATTTAGTGAATCTTCTCTTTGATACTTGTGGATCTGCCACATTAATGTTATTATTATTTATCATATTAGCTATCATTTAATAAAACTTTTAAACTCGATTCTTTACAAATAATTGCAAAGGTCTTAATTTCCTTTATTTGGCGATGTTTTACAAATTCTTCTATTGATCATAATCTATTAACGGTGAAAACAATTAAGATAATTAATTATTTAGAGATTTCAGTGATTCAATTTCACTTTAATCCCAATCCTTAATGAATGTATTTTATTATTTCATATGTAAATCAATAACTGTATTATATATATGAATTAACTTAGTTACTGTAGAATAAAGAGAATATTTATTGTATTAATCTTGAAAATAATTCTTAATAAGTTTATGTATTCTTTCTAATTCGATAATTACTGAATGTAATCCAAATTATAAACAACATTTTTATACTAGATGATGTGGTAATTATTTATAATGTTAATAGAAATCTAAAAAAGGTAAATTACTTTCTTTGTATGAAATTTCATTTAATTCTACCTCTGGTGTCTTAATTAAAGTTTTGAGCAACATCTACTTAACAAAAAAACAGGATTCAGAAGCAGCTGTAAAAAATGATTCAGCCGTCACAACTCCATCCCCAGACATATATGATTCTCTAAAGAGTGAACAAACCTCTTAATCTGGCACCTCTGGAAAATTACTTTAGAAGATTTTCTTGAAATTCTTAAAAGTAACCCCACTCTTGCCTGAACTTTAAACAGATACACAAGCACTAAATACTTCTTTAAGCATAGCTAATCTATTCCTCCTTTCAGTCCTATATAACTCAAGAAGAATTCTCAAAACGAAATGTCCATCTACTATTGTTCCTTTACCTTTAGTAATACTACTCTCAATTATGATTTGATTGATTTAATTGTACATTGATTAATCATATTTCTATAATATTATTTCTAAAATTTATTAAACCCAATTTAATTGAACATATATGACTGCTTCAAAACTATACCTTTGCTAAAGTGATAAACTTCCCTTAAAAATTAAGAAACGTGAATGTAAATAATAATAAAGTTCATCTGGAGAACTCAATTCAAATAGTAATTCACTAATAATCAACATACATATTACTTAAAAATAATGACTTCATGTAATTTACCTAACTTAGGACTTAAGCAATCTAAAATAAAATCAGTTCTTATTGGTTCAAGGTACTCAAAACTTCTATCATTAATCATTTCTATTTATCTGGACTTAGAATTTATAATAAAAGTGCTTATCCATCCATATACAAAATCTGCAAATTTAACAAGTGTATACTGATTATCATGATACAGAAAATCGTTGTATTGGGAATCTAAAATGGCTCTGATTGTAGCAAAGAATAGATTACTGATCTAATGAAATTCAATGTTCTTATAATCTTACTCCAAATTCTTCATATTTGATTCATAAAATAAGAGAAAACTTGGACGAGGATATGAGAACTTATTCAGAGAATCATTGTAAATATAATCATAACGAACATGTTTTAGAAATAAAATCGTTGTTTATTCTTAATCACTCAATTTAGTAA
This sequence comes from Paramecium biaurelia, assembly GCA_000733385.1. Classification (NCBI taxonomy): domain Eukaryota; phylum Ciliophora; class Oligohymenophorea; order Peniculida; family Parameciidae; genus Paramecium; species Paramecium biaurelia. The sequence goes on from JPFL01000052.1 coordinate 135,384, forward strand.
TATTGAGTTGAGTAAGTTCTTTCATTATTTTAAAGTATTGTTTATCCTAAGAAAAATTGTAAGTAAGTCTTAATAATCTCTATTCCTACTCAGGATCTACTCTTGGTACTTCAGGTCTTTTACTCTTTTCAATTTTCATCTTGTCAATTTCATCCTAAAGCAATAACAATTTCTTTCTAGATTTGGCTTCTTCCCTTAAGAAATGTCGATATCTAGAGAAATGAGCTGTCAGATCTTCTTCTTACATCTTACATAACTCATTCAAATGTCCATTGTCACTAACTAAGTTATCATATGTCTTTTCAATATGACTATATTTTCTTTTATCACTTTCTAAATAGTTCTCGAGAATTTGAATTTAGCTATCCTATTTTTAGATTACAGATTTCAATTAAATAATAAGTTGACTATTTTTGGATATTTACTTTTCTTTGTTGTCATTCAATATTAGTAATCGATTTATTTATTCATCTTTTATCTAAGTAATTCTATGTATATCCTCCTTCAACTTGACAACATCTTGACTCTCTTCTATTTCTTTTAATCTAATATCGAATAACATCTTTGTACTTATTTGATAACTATTTTATTTCTATTGCTAATTTGTTATTCTAGACAAGTAAAGTATTTACTCTCAATTTGTCTATTTCCTTGACTTCCCTCAATGTTTTCGACTCTTTATTATCATCTCGATATTCACTCTTTAGCAACTGTAACATTAATCGTTATAATGCTTAATAGCTCTTATTGATATTGTATAATTATACTTGAACTAATAAAGGAGCTGCATCCATTTATTTGAGTGCACTTAAAGTAGTTGATGCTACTTATTTGAATTATTCCTTAAAATGAGATGGCATTTCAGCTTACAATTGAGAATTTAAAGCAAAGATATCCAAACCTATGCGTTCCTATGCTTATTTATCCATACTGTTTGATTTCTAATGGTAGTTAGACTTTGATAGAAGGAATTTGTTTAATTTATCTGTAGACTCTATTCTAAATTATCTCATATAATATAAATATATATTCATTATTATTATGATTAGATTATTACTAATTAACAAAGTTATAATTTAAATATCGAAATCTTCAATTTAAAAAAGGGTTAATTAAATGATTCCATAAATAAGTTATTCATCCAAATCTAGTATTTTAATATTATTATAATTTAAATTCAATAATTACTATTAAATTCTGGATGTCATAAATTGATGTAGAATTTTTGGAGAAATATAATCTTCAATCGAAAGATTAAGCACTTGCTACCTTAGTAAAAGGATCTTAAGAACATATATATTATACATTATTGAAAATCTTGAATGAAGAAAATTAAAACTTAAATGATGATTAAGTAAAACTATTGTAGAATATTGATATTCATTCAGATAATTTTAGGAATATTGAGTTCAGATCTATGATATTAGAATTTGAAAGACTTTGTCAAGAGCCAGAAACTAAAGAAAACCAGGTCAAACGACAAAAACATATGTAAATGATCAATGACAAGTTTTTGAACCTTTAGTTTAAAAATAAAGTATAAATTGATGAGTAGTTTTATTTTCAAAATGCCGAAGAAACTTAGACTAAGGATGAATAAGGGAATCGTTAATACAAGTCTAAATTGGATAAGCATAATGTTTCTTTAAATACTTATTTACAAAAAGCTTATAAAATTGAGAATCTAGACAAATTTTCTATCTATGCCCTTAGATAATTAGATTTTGACTAAATTTTGAAATGTAATGACTAATGGATTTATAAATACTTAAATATTCTAGCCAGTTCAAAAGCTTTAGAAGGGTACTTTAATATATTATAGAAGTTTGGATTTTCTCATTCCATTATTTCAAAGACTAATAAAAGGATAATTCAGATTAGGATTAATTTTTTCTGCTATAAGTTTAAAATAGATGGAAGAACTTTCAAAGCTTTATGAGAATATGAATAATAATATAGATTTCATAACACATTATTATGAGAAGAGATTCAATTCTAAAATTGTTTATGATTAAGATCCTTTTTAATAAAAAGACCATTTGTAATAAGTTGATGAGTGGCAAAAGACACTACCAAAATAGTTTTAGTTTTAATCTTTAATCTATATAAATTAATTAAGTTTAAGTATATTTATGATTTATTTTAGATGCTAAATAGAGTAGTTATGATATTAATCTTTATATCTAATATCTTGAAATGCCCTTAAAGAATTATCCTGGTATCAATCCTAATATAAGAGATAGCTTAATTAACATTAAATTTGAATTCAATCCTATCTTTATACCTTTCGATCACGATCAAATTATTTATTAACATCTTGAATATTTTATTAATCAAGAAATAGAATTAGGGTAAATAGAAAATTACTTTGAAGAGCAGTATTTGAAAAAAACCTTAGCTTTGTAGTATTTATACTCAGGAAAAGTAGTGCCAGATATAAATTCAATATTAACAGAAAATGAAATCTTAAAATTATAAAATGAAAAACTTATTGAATTTGATGAATCTACTAAATTAAAAAAATTTAAACATGGTGAATCAGTAAAATTACTTATTTCCTTCAAGAATATTCCTTAAGTATCAATCAAAGTATTCTAAATAAACACTTTAAATTATTACTTACAAGGTGGTCCATAGAATTTTCTAGATCTCAATCTAAAAGGTTTAATCCCAAAAATGGAGACTTTTTTTGATTTCTCTTAGAATTTCAGTCCAGCATAAAAAATACTAAAGGAAATTGAATTTCCAGAAATAAGTTAACTGGAATAAGGGATATTCATAATTGATTTTTATGGAAATGGTATTTCTTCAAGAGCATTAATATAAAAAGGCAATCTATAATTAAGATAAAAAAAAATAGTTTCATCTGGATATTGCTTTGAAATTCTGAATGAAAACTTAGAAGTTTGTTGTTCTGATACTTCAGGTCTTTGGTTAGACAAACAGTTTTATAGAATAGATAAGGAAAGGAAGGAAATCATGATTCCATTTGGGAAAACATCTTAAGAACATAAAGTCATAGTTGTCCACGAAGGATTTGCTAATTTATAAAGTATAAAAATTGAATCAGAATCATATAATTTAAAGTGCACAGGAATAATTTCAGAAGAATCAATGATCATCGGAAATTAAGCAAAGATTTTCTTATTTCCTAAACTTTTTGGAACTTCAAATATAATTAGTTTAAAACTATTATAAAATATTACCATTTCCATAACAATACTTAATGAGGAAATGAATCCAACTGTTTTTACATTTGATAATGTAAAATTTGAAGATCATATTCCTTATGAAATCGAAATCCCTATTACTAAATTTATACAGATTCAAATTTAGATTACTGCTTAAATCCAAAGTATGATTAATCTAAATTAATTTATTGATTTAAAAGAAAATTATTCAATTCTGTTCGAAGAATAGCTAGATACTGAATAATTTGATAATCAATATCTATATCACTCTGAGGATGAAGGATATTCAATATACGTGTTAGGAAAAGGAGGAGAACCTAAAAAAAATGTTAAGCTAGAATTATCATTTTCAATTTAACATTACCATTCATACGACGAAATCTTTTAAACTGATGAGAATGGAAGGATTAAATTAGGTTTCCTGGAAAACGTTGAATAAATTTGTTCTCAACCTTTATAATCTTAATCTATTAATAATAAACCAAGGTATTGGGCTATTTCTTACATAGATACATCAAATATTCCCAATAAAATAAATGTTCTAGCTGGATAAAAAATCACTTTACCAATTTGTATTGAGAAAGACAAAATTTTATTATAAAAAACTCATAATAATTAAGTAATTAATTCTTTGTCTTAACTTTGTGTTCTAAAGAAGAATTAATTAAGCTTTACTTTAAATGAGCCTGGAAATTATGAATTAATATTAATGGTTACTAATAACTCTATAGTAGTGACAATATAAATTTTTGAAGGAAAATAACAACAAGATAGTGATGCATTTATAAGCAAGAAGGCATTAATTTTAGATTCGTAACTAAGTAATTTAGTCTCAATCCATAATGTTTCAAAAATTAAAGAAGAGTAAACCACAAAGATAACAGGACTGGTATGTTCAAATCGTCCAGTAATTCTTTTTGCATTAGTTGAATCATTTTATACATCATCTATTATAATTGGACAACAAATCGAACACATACTCTAATCCAAAACAAAAGAAGAATTTCAAATTTATTAAACATATTTTTAGTCCCTAACTAATACATAAATTTCAGATGAAGAATAATATGTAGAAAATAGAAAAAAGTATGAAAATTTTATCGGAAATACTTTAGAAAAACCTAAACTATTGCTCAATAGATAATTAATAAGAGAATGCAAAAATGAAACAGAATAACTCAAAGATGAGAAAATATAATAACCCTAAACTTTATTGCCTGCCAATTAAAGCAATAAGCAGAATTTCTGGTTAAGCGGAGACCTTCCTAATTTGACATCTATTTTCTGTAGATTCGATTTTTTAAAATATCCTGGAAAATTAATTACTCTAGATATAAATGAAATCAAGGAAAATGAAGAAGATAGAGAATTCTCTTTTGAAGTTCCTAATTACTATTCCAAAATTACTATTTGTGCTTTCAATGATTTTAATTACTCACTTTAAGAAGTTTATTTATCTTCTTGCGGAATTAGCACAAGAAGTCTTGAACATCAAACAAATCTCAAGATAGATAAATGTTATAATATATCTAGGAATTCTTAAGCACTTAGAAAGGGGGAAAGTATTTTTATTAACGATGTAACAGCTACATAATTCAAGATAATAGATTCTTTGGAGAAATTATATAGGGAATTAATTTCATTAAATAACAATGGGAAAAATTTGAGAGAGAAAGATCTCCAAAATTGGGAATTTCTTGTTAAGTGGAATTTAAAGACTTTAGAACAAAAACATTAGCTCTATGATGAATACCAAAGTGATGAATTGAATTTGTTTTTAAGTTTCAAAGACTCCCCCTATTTTGAAGTTTATGTTCTAAACTATATTAGAAGCAAAATTGAAAAAAATTTAATTGATCATTTTTTATGCTAAGATGATTCAGAATTAGAAAGTTACCTCTCTATTAATGCCTTTAATAACTTAAATCTAATCGAATAAATCTTATTACTGATACATTTTTAGGAAAGAAAGTAAAATAAAATTCAATCATATAATATTTATTCATATCTCAAATAGAATTTTGATACCCTCACCTTTGATTAAAATTAATTGTAGCGTCTCTTTGATACAATTTTAACTTCTTAGGAAGCAGAAGAATTGAGACAAAATAACATAAATAACTAAAACAATTGTTTTTCGCCTCAAATTATAAATCAAAGATAATCTATTGCATAAGGACTACCACATCCTCCTCCACCTCCTCTATCTTCAGTGGGATTATAGAATCTTGGTGGGCCACCGCCTCCACCTGGAGGATGTTTTCCATGTCCTCCTCCGCCTGGATGTTCTTTACCTCAAAATTCATCTGAAATTAACGAAAAAAGAAAAAGATAAGAAATAGCAGTATTTTATTCTAAAATAATACCAAATGATCGGTTTCAATTGTTAATGAACAATAAAATAAACAAGGATGATGAACACTATAATAAATGCAGAAATTAGTACATCTAAAACTATAAGAATGTTGAAAAAACTAAGGAATATGGAGAACGACATTCCTTTTATTATAAAGATTAAAATCTTCCAATAAAGCTCAACAAATTTTTTATAGATTTAGTAGAGTATTCATTTAATTAAGGAATTTTAAATACTTCTTCCTTCATTACTCCTGATATCATTCATTATACTACATTTTCTGAATTCGTTTTCATACTTTCTATTTTGGATTTACCATTCTAAAATATAAAATAAAACTATAATTAATTCTAAGCAAAGGGTATGTAAATCGTGGCCAAAACTAATCTAATTTATTATAGCTAAGAAATTAAAGAGGTAGATGTAAAATTAAGAAATGATATTCTCATAACATAATTGTTCTTTGATGAACAAAATAAAAAATAGGAATTTTTGTCTTCAAAAGAATTTTTGACAAATCATATTTATGGATCATTAATAATAGTTTCTAATTTCTCTAATGAAAATATTAATGCTTAAATATTTGTAGAAATACCTAATGGAGCTATTCCAATTAAAACCCCATTTTATTCAAAATCCATTAATATCTCATGTAAATCATTATCTACTGAAAGATACTCTTATTATTGGTATTTCCCAAAAGAAGGTACTTTTACTATTTATCCTGCAAGTTTGACAATTTTTGATAGAGTAGTTGCTGTTTCTAAACCTTAATAATTTAATGTTGTTAATTTTAAAGTGAATCCTAACTTAGAAGTAATTGAAGACATATTAGGTACAGGGAATAAGGCAAACATTTTAAAGTTTTTAGAAACTAAAAATATATTTGATGAGAAAATTTTTAAACCATCTTAAATATCTGATCTTTTTGAAGATAAAGACTTTTATCAAAGAGTTCTAAAGATTTATAGAGATAAAAAGTTTAAAGACTCTGAAATTCTTAAGTATGCAGTTTACCATGCAGATTTAGAAGGTTTAAAAGACTTCTTCTAATAAAATCTAATCTTAGATAAGTTCAACTCTATTAAATATTTCAAATGCTCTCTTTTTGAAATTAGCAACATAAAAATGTTAGAGTATTATCCATTAATTACTAAAAGGATTCACAAACTAAAATCAGATGAAAAGGGAATTCTTAATGTTGAACTAAGAAACCAATATAAGAATTATCTCTAGTATTTAGTTGAGAAGCCAGTTCATTCTACTTAGGATAAATTAGTTTTTTCATATTATCTCTTATTGTAAGAAAGGATATCAGAAGCAATATAAGTTTTTAGTTCAATTTAATTACCTATAAATGTTGGTAATTCGGAATTGCAATATGATTATTTCTCAGCATATTTTGATTTCTATGAGGGCTATCCAAATTTTCAAGAGGCTAGAAGAATATGTGAGAAATATTTGAATTATCCAGTTATATATTGGAGAAATCTGTTTTATGATATTGCCAATTTGTTAGCAGAATTTGATGGTGATGATGATGAAAAAGATGTAGGATCAAGAAAAAATTAAAACCAATAATAAAAGCAATTAGCCTTAAAAGAGGAGACTTTATCATGTGATATTTAAGGGAAGAAAATCTCCCTTACTTATTCAAATCTAAAACAAGCTACAATCATATTTTATAAATTCAATTAGGAGATATTATTTTCTATTGATCCATTTTAATTAAATAATAGCAAAGACTTTTCAATCATAAAATCTAATCACGAAATTAATGTGAGATTAGAAAGTGCAGAAGAAGGAGAGTAATTAATTTTTGTTATTTTAGAATATATAAATAAGAGATTGAAATCCCATAACATCTCTAAAAAGATAATTTATACATCCAAGTTAATGGCATCAATAAGAAATGTTTCTAAACTTATTCCTCAAATGGATTGATTGTCAATGTGATGGAAAATAGCGGATAGTTGAAAATATGCGATTTAAGTGGAAAATATCTGTCTAAAGTTTATGTTAAAGTATATGTTAAATAGAGAACTGGAGAAAGTTATTTCTATAAGGATGGGTACACTGATTTAAGAGGTAGATTTGATTATGTCTCCTTAAACTCAGAGGAAATCTCACAAGCCTAATCATTTGCCATTTTAATTCAAGATGAATAAAACGGTATTTATTATTTAATTAATTTTTAAGGGTCTGTTGTTAAGTAGGTCTTAACTCCATCTTTAATAGGAAAATATGAAGGTGATGTAAAACTTGTATCAACATTATGGCAATAAAAAGCACAAAATTATAAGGTAAATAACATTTCTAAAAAAATGCCATGATTTATACATAAACCATTAAAATTAAGCTTTAGCTATGTTTTTATTATTTTAAAAATAAAAAATGAATTTGTTTATAAAAGTTTCCTAACTCTGTCTAGAAATATATAAATATAGTTATCTTTATTTATTCTCCTATTAAGAGCTGTATAAATAGTTTTTAGATACCTCAAGAAATTCATTAATACGTCAATTTAGTGAACATCCTTTCTTTCATAGTAACTATACCTGACTATTATAATTAAACGCAACTTACATTGCAAGGTTGCCAATACTTTCAAATAATCAAAATCTTGAACAAAAATAGAATTTCTATATGTTTCAAATTTAAATGGACATGTCATTACTTAAAAGTATATATCTCTTATATTTGTTGAAATCAAAATTTTAGAAAGGAAACAAAATGTTGATGTATGGTTGTTATCTTTTGAAAGTTTTTGGAATAATGTTTGAGAAATCCTCTAATCTTTGTTCAATTCAAATACAATCATTTTAATTTATAATCATTAGGTTAAAATCCTTGCTAAGCAGACTGTTATTCATTCAATATACAAAATCCTATTGTAACTAAATGGTTTTTCATTCTACTAAATACTAGATATTTTACTTATGGATCAATGAATTTATTTCAAAAAAATTTACTATATTTATTAACTTAAAGGATGAATGTTATATTGTGTTACTTAATTAAAAAACCTTGATTTTATAATCCTATCGGCAAGTAGGAAATTTAATAATAATTATTAATTTTCCTCCCATATTATTATAGAGATCTAAAAACAAATATAGAGGTCTTAAACATGTTATGGAAGTTTGGAGAGGTTTAAACAAAAATACTGAATGTAAGGCAACTCAAAAGGTTTAAACATCTGATTGTAGTTGCAGAGGGTTATGGTAGAATGAAAACCTGAATAGAAGAGAATAACTCTATAAAAAATGAATATGTATGTTTTTGCTAATATATAATCTTTGAATTTCAACTATTCACTGAATGAACTTTATTTTGTGAATTTTTCTTTATCCAACCAAAATCTTCCATAATTATTTTTATAATTTTATATATTCCATATAATCCTATAAAAATTGAATAATATAAACTGCATATCCCAATAGATAATCCATACATCAAACACAGAAAATGTTTGGTACGGTAATATGGAAGTTAATTCTTCATATTTCCATTTACATCTTGCTTTCTACCTTTTGGTATTAAATAATATGCAATAAAAATCATAAAAATAAATTCACTTACTAACCAAAGAACAATCATCCATATATTGAAGGGGAAAATTTATAATTCTGGATTGTTTGATAATTTGGCTAACATCATTATTGCTATTAACATTGCAAATACTGTCCCAACAATCATTGAAGAATAAAATGTTATTTCTCCGCCTGGAATATTAGGCATTTAGTCCTCCTGCGATGGACGCTCTACAATATCTCCTTCTTAAATAGATTTTTCTTTTTCCTTAAATTTTATAAATTAATCCAAATTAAATGTAATATCAATAAATAAAGATGTTAATGAAATATCATAAAAAGTTGATTAAATGTTATTTAAGTAAACTTAAATAGAGAAATAAATTAAAAGAATTCCTGATTAGAGAGAATCTATCAATTTATAATTATATATCCTAAGCTTTATTTCGTTCTCCCCTGAAATAATATATTTCTTTTCAATCACAAGTATTTACAAATGGAAAATTATCCAAACAATAAGTGTTCACAAAAAAAAATAAGTTTTATTACAATTGAAATACCCATTCTTACATCAATTCTTGTTTTTTAATTTCCCATCCCAATAACTTTTAAAACCAATTCGCTAATATCAATTGTGGACATAAAAAAAAATAGAATTTATTAATATTATATCAAAATATATAGGTTTTTAAAAAAAACCTTTAAGTTTTGATTATTGAAATGGCAGTTATCTTTTACAAGTTGATTCAATATCACCAATTATTTATATACATTCAAAGATTAAGTGCTTTTTTGAAATAGAATATAATAAATGTATTAGTATTAATTTTAATAAAATGAAAAAATATATTATCATTAAAAATAAATTATTATAGATTAATAAATTTTACCTCAAAAATTACACGTATTAGCTTCTGATAACTTGCTCTTGACTATAAAGTGTTGTGTTTATACTTAAATGAGCAAAATTAATAGGTATTCAAGTGATTTTTAAACTTTATCGATGTCATAATTTAGTCTCCAAAAACTCAAAATTTAATGCCACAATAAAATAATTAATGAATAAAAATCAAGGATTAAAGTATAAAATAAATTTGACAGTTCCTTAAATATGAGAAGGACATATTTATTTTATTAGAATAAAAAATGGTGAAGTCTTATTCATTATTTCTATAAAATTATAAAATTATTAAATAATATTTTTGTAGATTTGAGTCTATATTCAAAATTAAATACAGAAATTATATGTGTAATAATCCTTTTAGAACAATGTCATGCCTCTAGGTGGTATGTTGGAGTAGCGTGATATACTTAATTCCACTTAGTATCTACTGATAGTGAGTATTAATTAAATATATATTAATAGTTTATAGAAATAGATAAATTGAAATAATCTGAAATACTTAGATTTTATTTTTAGATCATACAGAGGCAACTATTATATAAATAAATAACTAGTGCATAGCTAAACTATTCTTGACATTGATAGTAGGTTTCTTATTAAAGAACTAAATAATTCTTAAATTATACAAAAATGCTCAATTAAGAAGTTTATTCATAAAAACATATATTTATTATAAATTAAATAAAGGTGTTTAATTAAGAAGTATATTCAACAAATACAAATATTTATTATAAAATGATATAATGTTATTTAATTTAGAAGTTTAGTCATTTAGTAGAAATTTATAGTAAAATTATATAAATGTGTGTATTTTTTGGGGTTATTTTTTAATAGAAATTTATTATACAATTATGTATCAAATTATTGATATTTATATTTTAAATTAATTTGTAATTTCTTGATAAGATTATCTACTCAAAAATTAATTAAATTTCACTTTTAGTAATTCAAAGAATAGTTACAATAAATTTATAGTGTTGTATTACTTACAATAAATAATAGTGATATAAATGATTGGTTAAATTTTTATTAACATTATAATAATTAATGTTTTTTATATAATTCCTTTTACTTAATGGAATACTAACAGAATAAATTCAATAATAAGAAGTTAAGAGATATTCAATTATTCACGGAAGGATATCAACTATTTAAGTTCCAATTTAGGATGTATTCAATGTTGAAATACACTAACTAAATAAAACTCTAAATAAAACAAAAGAAGGCGAAGAACCATCGGTGTTGTTTGCTGATTTCTGTTAACCTAAGAATCCATCAATTTACTTAGAGCATATTCAATCAATAAATGTATGTGCAGATTAATGTAAAATAATTATTCAAAATAATAAAGTAAATTTAATTGTAAAGAATAGATTTATAGCTTGTTGCCAGGTTATTTAAAAGTATTGGAAATGAATGATGAATAGGGATTTACTTTTTTTAGTGAAACTTTGTTATAGATCTCATAAAACCTCTCTGATATACTGATTACAATTAATACTTAGTAGGATAATAAATTAATAATTCTTGATGGAGTGAACTTATTCATAATAAATATTGATTAAAATGACGAAATAAATAAACCTATAATATTGCATACATCAATTGAGGTTGTTTCATAGATAATATATTACGATAATTTGATCTATGTTTTTGGTAACAACACTTTAGAAATTTATATAATTTAAGAGAAACAAGTGGAGTTAATGTAATCAATAAATCTATCAAAATTTGAAAGTTAGAATCAGATTATTATGGGTGTGAAATTAAAAAGTGTAAATCATATAATTTGGATCACAGAATAAAGTTTAGGTTATGTGTAATTGGATTCTTAATTCTAGCCAATTCAATTCAATTCGTTTATGCGTTTGGAAGGCAAAATAATAGATGTGGAAATTTTTGAGGAATTGACTTATGTGATCTAGAAATTGAACAATAAACTAAACTTTTAATATGTTTTAGAATATGAAGGGGGTCAGTTAAAATAAAATTTGAGTCTCACTACAAAAGTTCGTTAAATATTTTCAACTTAGAATGTATATAATATTTAATAGTTAGTACATTATCATATTATAAGAGAATTTGATTTAATTGGCTTTTGCTAAGATAGAGACGTAGTAATTATTTAGTAAGAATATACTAGAGAACACAAATAGGATTTTAAAATATGATTAGGGGTAGTTAATAGTGCAATAATAAAATGAGATAGTTCAATATGAAATAAAGCAATAGTCAGCTTAATTGGTATGTGAACCGAATCAAAACTATTCAACTGGCACTTATATGATGGAATTAAGGGCTGGGTATTTTGTTAATGAGACAAAAGCATATCATAATTAACTTGTGGAGATTAACGTTTATTTTGAAATATTTGAGAATGGAAATGTTGGACTTTATGTTGGTTTAACAATTGGATTAGCAATGACTTTTATGACAATGATTATATTTTGTGTATTCTTTTACAAACTAAAAGCAAAGTATCAATTAGTAAGAGAGTAATATCGTAAAAATTAAACTGAATTTACTATTGAATGAAGTTGTTTATTATGTATGTATATATTCAATATTTAATGGTTGAGTTTCATTGATTTTGATGAGGGGTTTAATTCTCAAGTGTTTGGGTATTGATCGGCATTTCTATGGTTAATTGTACAAAGTACAGAGATGAAGAATAGAAGCCACGAAGCAAACATGACAAACAATATCATATTTATTATTATTATTATAATTAATTAGAGTAATTAATTGATAAATTAATATTCATTGTACCATAGTCATTATATTATCTTATAAGAATCTGAACTTGAGTTTTTCATTCTTTTAAATAATGGACATAGGTATCATATTTAGCATTCCTTTTGTCATCCATATCTAAATGCTCAGTTTTGTCAAATATGGCATCCATATTATGAAGAACAAGATGATCCAAGCTATTATCAACACAATAAATTTGACAACCTCAATGTTTTGGGCATAACTAATGTAATCGTTTGAATCTGAAATGTAAACATCATTAAGAGTATTAAAAGCAGGTCGAATATATTTTACAATGTCATTTATTATTTAGAAAGTATTTCCATTTATTAGAGTATATTTTGTATTATTACCAGATATCTTTAATGAATCATTTGAGTAAAGTGCTAAATTGATTACAGAAGTTCTTAATCCTTTTTCTAATATTCCATTCTGAACTTAGCGACAACCTGATTCAGTTAGAGTAGCACCCAAAGATGTCATCAATGTAACATTTGAACACATATCATTAAAGTTGAACCAGTCATAATATTATTTATATGTATCAAAGCCAGTCAACGGAAACTAAAAACATTTTAATTAATTATAATTACCGATTTATAAGATTCAAATACATCCCTCTCTGCATCATAAATTAGAGTATGATATAATTATTACATCCAAATATCATCAATTTTAATAGGTTTCTCTTAGATTATATCTTCTACTCCATAGACGACTCTATACATCATTATATAATATCTTTAATGAGATAATTTGAGATGCTCAAATAAGAAAGTTATGTTATTTAAATAGGTTACTTCAAGTACTAATTAGGCTACAAAAAAGCCAGTAAATAATATAAAGAATAACATGAACTTGATAAGAGCTGAAGAATCATTCTTTTCATTAGATCTTTCTAATTTTTCTATGCGTGTTCTTTCATCTTCAGTCAATTCTATTTCTTAAATATTATATTTGTGTTTCTTTTTCTTTTTATGTCTCAAATACCTTTTTTATTTATTTTCCTCTTCTTATTTCTTTCTTTTATCTTCTTCCAACTTTTCCAACTTTTCCAATCTCAATCTTTCTTTCTCTTCATCTTCTAATCTCTATAGTTCCTTTTCCTTTTCCATTTGTTCCTTTTATTTTTCATCAATGTGCTCTTCATTATTCATCTCAATATAATGCTTATCCTGTTATTGTTATTATTTTTTATTCTCCTCCTAGTTTTTATTATTAATTCTATTTTCAAGTTCCTTTTTCTCATTAAAATCTTCAATATATTCCTTTAAGAACTTTTCGCATTTATCCGACAATTCCTTAATCTCTATAGGTGGTATCTATTTAAATAAATAATTATATTACTAAACCAAACATGCTCAATACTTTATTATTTGCTCTGTCTACTTTTAATAAAATCGGTATTACAATTGCATGAGTTATCATTAAAATTATAATACTAATAATCATCAAAGCTAAGAATGTACCAAACTTATTAGAAATTAGATCTTAAAAAAATGAATAAAATTAATCTGTTCTCATTTCTAATCCTAATCTTATATTTCTTAATCCATTGTAATTAATGAAAAAGAAAGATTATTGAGCTGGAGTAATGTAATCAGCGCTTTTAAAATTCTATAAGTCAGTTCCAATCAATATTACTAAATGGCTAAGGGCCTCTCTTATTGAATCTATTAATGTCAATTCAGTATCTTAATATGAGTTATCAATCAATAGTGATGTAAAATTGTAATAATATTAAGTTGGTACTTCTACATTAGATTTTTATAAATCATTCTTTACTTTCAAAGTATCGAACTGCAATTATTATACAATTTTCAATCTGCATAGTAACTATAATATTATATATTTACACTTACATCAAATCTCAAAGATTAAATTGTAAATCCATTACTATTGTTATACTCTCCTTTGCCTAACAATTCCAATATTCTAGAGTGAAAAGTAATTGTCGACATTTAATTTGTTCTCCAGTAAGCATCTGACAAAATTTAGGAAGAATATTTAAATGAAGTATTTTATATTCCCTTTAGTACCAAGTCAACAATTGAAACAGTCAACAATATTAATGTTAATGATAACATAGTAATTTAAATTGTTCTAATATTTCTTGGTACTTTCTTTTCACTCATTAAAGCCTTAAAATCTTTTAATCGACGCATATCATCATTCAAACTAGATTAAACTGAATTAACTGATGATCTATCTTCATTTAAGTAATCATCATTGACTTATTAATCTGCTTTCTTTTTAGTAGCAGATGAAGAATATTTAGTTTATTTTGATTTCAATTTTATCTCACTCTAGTAATAGTTACCACTTTTTGATGCCTCTTAAAATGCTGTTGCTTCTGTAAACTTTAAAATAGCCACTTCTAAATCAGTGTATTGTTATTTCTCAACTGTACAACTAATTTTGTAGATTTTGAATAAAGATTCCTTTTTAACTGAAGATTTCAACTGTTCTGCGGCTCCATTCTAATTTAATATATTATTATTATTATTTATTTCACCTTCTTCCATTAAAGATAATCTATCAACTGAATCTTCCATAATAAATTATTTTTATAATTTTGTTGTATCCAATTAGAGTGGAAACGCAGTTTAAATATTTTCTTATGAAATTTTCAATTTCTCTACTAAATGATTAAAATCGAGAATCAAAATTTCCATTGTAAAATCATTGGAATGAGCATTGTTTCCATATGAAAAATTGACTGGTATACCAAATGAATCTTAACAATTTTGACTCAAACCATATATTAAGAAGCTTGTTGGATTAAATAAGATGTAATAATTAGAATCATAGTTTTCCAATACCTTAAAGAAACTTACCATTCTTAATCCTTTTTTTAATTATGGTAAAATTTTAAACATCAATAAACAAGGCACAATGGAACCATTTTTATGTTGACAATATACAGTTCTCTCTTTTCCCACAATTTTACTTTCATTTGTTTCCAAATACTTGGTCATAAATTTATCATGGCTATCAGCATAACATTTAGGCATCAGACGAGTAATAAATTAATTGATCAATTCATATTTATGATATCCTAATTTTTCAATTTCTTTGTTACAACTCTGTATCAATCCCAAAGATTTAGTCTCAGCTGAACATGTCATGATACAGGTATTACTATTCTCTCCATACTTCTCTGTTTATGTTTCATTTGAATATGCTTATTATGCGTTTTCTATTTGAGTTGCTTTTTCCAAGATTCTTAAACCCAAATTGTCTGCATTTATGACTTCATTTTGAAATTGACCAAAGATTCTTAAAGTATTTATATGATTAGGGTTGATCTCCATTAATTTATCATACAATTCCTTTACATCCTCAACTGATTAAGTGATTTGACTACCTAAAGTAAATAACTTTTAAATGTCTGGATTATTTTCTTATAATTCACACCAAAATTCATAATGTCTTTTAACAGATTCTTCTAAGAGATTTTAGAATTATCCAAAATATTTCTGAAATTTAACAACCTAAAGCACATCAATAATAATTTCTGCTTTTTGATCTTCTTCTTACATAATCTCTTCAAGTGTATGTAAATCTCTATATGATTGGAATTCTTCTTTCAATGAAGTTTCTAAAGATTTGATATGTTAGAGTGAATAATAACATTTGAATTTGTTATTTAATTTGTTATTCTATATATATGATTACAACAAATGTAATTTACAACTTTTAGGAAATTTAGTGATTGATAAATCAATCATTTATATAATAAATTTGTACCATATTAAATCATCTAATTCTTTTGATTTAGATTCACTTAAATATTAACATTAACAATTAGAACTTTGACATGTTTCCATATGCTATACTAATATTCCTTCTAATAATAAATAATTCTAAAGATTATCCCTTCTATCAATGATGAATATTAGTTAATTATACAATTATTCATGTTAATTTGGATCACTCAATTTTTTTATACCTTTAACTTAAAAGTAATGATTCTTCTTATGACCAATCTAAATAGCGCAATAATAAATAAAAGGAATAGCTGCCAAGATAAAATAAAATCCAGCTGTATCAGGTGCACCAGTATCCAAGAATTTGTGAAGTGTATATGAAAATGCTAAACTAAACTAAATTACATCGCAAGCAATCAAAAAGTTATAGATATCAAGTTAAAAATGTTAAGGCTCATAAATTCTAAACATGAGCAAAACAAAATATAATATCAGGACAAAGATTATATAAGTTTAAGGATTTTCAGCCTTATAATCAATTGTTATGAATAACAGTATTGCACATTTAAATAAGATCTTCATATAATCATATCTACTCTAAGGTTATGCAAAAGGTACATCAGAAAAAGGTCTATTATATAATTTAGTATGATTTACTTTAAATCAATGTAAAATGTTGAAAAGTAATATTGAATCACAAAATATAAAAATAATCCTAATGCTGCCATTACTGTATGAAGAATATATACACCTGAATAACATTACACATCTTAACTATATTAGGAATCTGGATAACAAATCAGAAACACCAAGAAAATGTTTATGAAGCAAACATGCAAAAATGTATTGAGAATTAATGCATAAAAACTAATTGCTTTGAATGAGTATGAGGTGACTGTTGTTATTTTTTTCTATTTCATAATTGCTTAAATACCTTCTGTTTGACAAAGTTCACACCAAGTCCTACTAAGAACAGGAGAGTAATTTATATACCAAATGCTGTGTATAGTAATATAATGGATTAGTTTTAATCCATTGCATCTAGGACGTAGGTTAATTAAGAATATTGAATCACTTATCTAAAATATTGAACAAACACTATGTCTAATTCAAACTATAAAATTGGATGCATAACAAAATAGATCTACTTATAATCAATAATATATACATTTTGCATCAATTCAACAAAGACAAATAATTTATATACAAGTCCAGAGCAGATGAATTAAGACATTGTCTCTTTCATTATTGTGTAGCAATATGTTTTGATAGTCGCTTCTATTTATTCTAAGACATTCATCAATCAAATAATTATTATTCAAATACTTTTCTTATATACAAAATCAAAGGTTTCTTTTAACTCTAATTAATTAGAATGGGTTCTAATTCTTTATCCTTTTTATGGGCAATATTGTCATGTATCCTTTTAAATACTACTTAACAATCTATAATCTATTTATTTCTCTAAGTAATATATTCATTGATATTCTTATCTAATGTAAAGTTGCTAATTCTCTCTCTTTATTTCCATTATAATCTAATGCTTTTCCTTTTCATTTCCAAATATTTATGTGTGATTGTTCCTAAATCTCTTAATTTCATCTTTGGTTATTGTATTTAACTATCTCTTAACAATATGCTTTCATATTTTATTACTTAACTTTATTCACTAATTACTTACTTAATATTGTCCTCAAATTATGATATATCCATTTTCTTAATTAATTTATTTTTTTCTCTTTTTAAAAATGGAAAGTGTAATCTACTAATAACAACTTAATTCATTGTTTCTTATTTTTCTCCTTTCTCTTATAATAATCTTTCAGATAATTATAATTATTATATAATAGAGATTCTTAATTATGAATTGTGAGGTTCTAAATGTCCATTCACATATTTAAAATGAAATATTCTAGCTTTCTTTTATTATTACAAATAGAATAATGACATTCCCATTGATTCATATATTTAAGCCTCTTCTTCTTATCCATCACTCAACCAACTATAAACTAATCCATCTTCTAGTATTTATAAGGATAATTCATATTATTATCCTTATTAACAAATTTTAGAAATAAATAGCATGATTCTAGATCTCTCCTTATATAAAGACAACATTTTGCTTATAATGAATAACTATCTAGATAAGAAACTACTTTTATTATAATCTTTCATTTCTAAATAGTATGATCCAATAACTAAAGTAAATCGAATCAAAATAATTGGATTTTATAATAATTATTCTCCTAAATCACAATAAATATCCATCAAATGATTGAAATGTTTCATTTACATTGAAGCAAATAGTTCAATATAATGATTCAAAATAATGTTGATGTAATAATCTGTTGTTCTCTTTCTTAACTTATTAACCCATTATTCATATTTCCTTTATTCATTCTCATCTATAAGAAAAAGAGTTCCTCTCCTTTATATCTTCCTATTTTTTGGTGAAGAATTTCTTGATAAAATTATAGATCTCTTCATTATTTATCCACCATCAACCTATCCAGGAGATTAAAAAACAGTAATATTATTGAAAAGATTAACTTAAGCAGTTTTAAAGCCACTCAAATCTAATTCAATTGATTTATCCAGAAATAATGATGCTTCAGGTAAATGTAGAGATTTTATTCGATTATTAAGTATAAGTGGTTATAACTCAACTACTTCTGAAATTTTTCGTTCTCTAAAGAAAGTAGGTGAAACTATTTCAGTTATTCTTTTCCTATAATTTATTAAATTTTATTGCATACTATTTGAAATTAATATATATTATTTTTTAATATCATTCTTGTTAATTATTCTCAAAATATTTGATAAATCAATATTTACTTCTTAAGAGATAAGGAATATCAAGAATTACAATTAGGAAGGCAATTAAATGTAAGGTTATTACTTTTATAAATAATCTTAATTTAAATTAATGAGTTAGAACTATCCTCTTAATATTATAAATAAAATATCATTTTAAAAATATAGTAATATTAAGAATAAAATCAAATAATATTCTTAGATTTTTGGTTTATAAATCACAAAAGAAAATCATATAATCCAATATAATTGATAATAATTACTAAAATAAATAATATTTTGGGTTCAACATAAAAATAGTAAAAAGTTTAATTAAATTAAATTAGAAAATGATGAAATTATACATAAGATATCAAATTTAATAAATGATTTAATAATAATAATTCTTGATAAAGAATTTCAATAATTGATATTAAAATTATTCAAACATAATTCATCACACAATTCTTAAAACCCAATTCAGCCTATTTAATAATGGTTAGTATTCTTTTTTCTTATAAACTTAACTTTCTTGTTTTTCGTTATTTAAATGATGAAGTTCTTTTAGGTTTGATGAATTGTTCTTAAGGGAAATTATTAATCCTGATAGATCTTAATTTTTATATACTTTCTTCAACTTCAACTTATGCTTCATCATTATTGTCTATCTGTTTAAATTAACTTTTATGATATTTTTTATCTTATCTTGATAATGCTTTCATTAATTAAGATTAAGAATGTTGTCTCATATTTTTAACTTAATTCATTCTGTTTCTTTTAGTTTGAAGTGGAGATGGTGAACATTATTATTAGATCTATTATTGGGGAGCTTACAATGAAAATATGGTTGATAGATCATTCTTCTATTTGATTGCTCCAAGAAATGGATTGTGTAAGATAGCTTTTCTAACTCTAGATAATTACATCTTTTTTTATTATACTCTACTTTCCTTTTCTTATTAGATCTATTTCAATTTAATGTCTGCATTAAGATTAATACTTAGAATGATTTCATCTATATTTCCTTTTGTAACATAAAATTCAAACTATTTAACTTAATCAATTTCAAAATGTTCTGAATCCATAAAATTGTTATCTATTTTCTATTATTAAGTTTTGAGTATCATACTCTATCTACCTAATAAATGTAATTTCATTAATTTTTGATGTAATTTCTTTAATGCTCTTAGATGTGTTTAATCTCTTAAATATTTATATGAATGTTTATGTTTAATTTTAAATCTAGGTTTTGGACATATCTCTTTATATGGTTAAAGAAATAGAATTTATTTATCTATGATGAGATGTGCCATTGGACAATTCAAAGCCAAATGAAATTCCTCACAAATGTAACATCTAATATCAAGAACAGAATAATCTTATTCAATTTCAAGATAGTATTTGATTTGATGATATTTCTCTAGGTCATTCTATAATTGTTTAATAATCATAAGGAATGGTTCTTTTTTTAATACCAATAAATTAACAAAATCTTCAGTTATGATTGTGGCACTTCTAGTTTATTCTGAGAATAGACATATCTCTCCAAATATTTCATCTTTACCTAGATTAGCAATTTTAGTTTAAAAATACTTAACTTAGATTGAGCCATTTACAATACAATACATTTCATCTCCAAATGATCCTTATTCAAATATAATTTCTTCAGGACCAAACACCTTCTCTTATAATCTATAGGCAATATTACTTAATAGATCTTTAGAGAAAGTTTCAAAGAATGGTATTTTTTCAATAATTTTACTATTAATTAAACAGATGACTTCACTTTTGAGATTTGCTGATAGACTGTCAATAACAGTTGATTCATGCTATTAAGATTTAGCATATGAAAACTATAACCATTCTAGATAACTAGTAACTCTAGATGTCAAAGAGACATCTATTTTCTTTCTTTTTAAATAACTTTTAATGTTTTATTCTCTTTCAATAAATTTATCATATTGATTACTAAACAATTCCATAACAATATTAGTAGTATAACCAAATACAGCAGATGCTAATAACATTAAGAATATTGCATAGATCATCTCTTAATAAGAATAAGCATGAACATCACCATATCCAACAGTTATCATAGTTGTCATACTATAATAGATAGCTGTCATATATTTGACAGTCCAATCTTCATCTTAAATTTTATATTTGGCAGCCCAATTAGAATCTTCACCATCAATAAATAAATTCCATACACATGCACACCAATGAGCTATACAGAGTATTAATATTATTAGTTTTAACATTTAAGTAAATTGAAATAATGATTCCATTACACTTATATATTCTTCTATTCTTCCAAATATTTTTTTTAATTTTAGTGCTCTTAATAAACGAATTACCTTAATAAATTTAATGAATCTTAATAGTTTAATTACTTAAGCTTTACTTTACAATTCAGGTGAATCAAATATGATATCATATGGAAATGAACTTATTACATCTATCCAAAACCATAATTTTAAATATTCTTTGATAATTACTATTCTATCCTATACTAAATTACCATCAATATAGATTGCCGTATTGAATTGTAGAAGTATGTCAACATAGAAACTTCCATTCACAATCCAATCATAAATTGAGACACCTAAAGTATTGATATCAAATGATAATACTAAAGGTATTAATAGCATTTGACTAAATATTAATATCATAATATATATGTTCCAAATGACTAATACAAAATCAGTAGGCAATCTTACCTTAACTATCTTCTTGATAGCATCTAAATTCTAGACAGTTTCAATCATTTTGGATTCTTCACTCTAATTAGGAGGTTGTTCTTATTAAATTAATTAGTCTTCTTATTCAGGGAGATTCTGTATGAAATACTAATTGCGCATAAAGACTGAGTTCACAGTAGCTATGTAATAGAGTCTCTTTCTTTATTGATAATGTTTGCGAGATTCAATTCTTGAATTGTCAGCTAAGTCTTGCATTCACAACATTACCAATCATTTAACTCCATTCGGTTCTAATAGTTTCAGTATCTGCTTGTCCTTTACGTTTCATAATGGTTTTCAATTTCGAGAATAGATTCAATTTAATATACTTTCCAGTTTAATTATTCATTAAATATAAAAATAAGTAATAAATTCATTTTGGTTTCACTTTCTGCTTTTTATTTCCTAAGTATAGTAAACCAAGAGATATAAGAATGAAAATAACAACATCTAATATGACTAGAATACTAAAAATATGTTATATTTAATGTTCTGTGAAATCTAATATAAAAATTCTCTCTACATCTCTTACATTAAATACAGTAATCAAATAAAGAAATGCTGGCATAAAGAAAAACAATTCTATACTCTTCATAATAAAGTTTTGCACTTAAAAAAATCCATTACTCTATTTCCTAAAGTATAAAAATGATAATTCAGGTGGAATAAATATTTAATAAGTCTTTAAAAATAATAACTATTTTTATAATCTATAGATTTCTTTTGTTTGCTTAAAAAATTGATCTTCATCAGATTGATTCCTTCTTATTAGAGAATTAGTATCTCTTTCCAATTATCTAATTTTCACTTAAATATCTTCAAACCATCTCAAATAAGTTTCATAAATCATCTTTACAGATTTATCTTTTGTTTATTCACCTATATTTAATAACTTATAAATTGATAAACCAAACAAAATTCTTGATAAGAGAAAACCTCCTAATGACCACCAACAAGACCATTTGCTATCCAAACTGTATACTATTGTTTGTATAAATGTTATAGTTAAGCACATCACTCGAAATACAATGTTCAAAAATATATAAAAGTTAAATGCCAATCTATAAAGTCTTTTAGAATTCAACAATTTTATAAGAATAGCAGATGTCTCCAAACTACATCTCTGTCTCTCTTACTTTCTTTTAGGTCTAGTTCGCTACAGAATTAATTCCAAACGACTGTGGAATTACTTACTATATTGTTTCTTTATTAATAATGGTTATTCTATAATAAATGATTGATCAGATTCTTTTGATTTATCACTTCCTCTAAAAAAAGAAGAACTATCTTAAACAGCACTTTTTTATAATTAATTGTTAATTTGGATAGTGCATTGATTTCTACTCAAATGATCTGAGTCATAATCTATAAGAGATTTAAAAATGTCACTTCCTTCTTCATCAAAGTCTTTGAAACTAGAACATGACTCCTCTAATTCCATTTTAATAATATTTATTATGATATATTTAAACTTATTCTATAAAAATTTACATATAATCTAATTTTTATTAAATGGATACTATAGATACATTGAAAATAGCTTTCCTTGAATTCATCAACAAACTCAATCCACTATTACCAGATTAGTTACTTTCTATTATTTCAGAATTTAAAGAATTCTTATATTCAAAAACACCCTCAGATTTGTATGATTTTGTTTAGCAAATCCCTGAACTCAAAAAAAGTGATTCCTCTTCTTGTAATATCTCTCCTGAACCACTACTAAATAAAGTAGCATCGCATGGTTATAATCCACTATCAATATGTTCATAAAAGGATTCAGATGATAGAAGTTAAAGTTCATATTCAGCTGAAAAATATTAATAATTGAAAATAGGTATTATATAATTAGATCTAATGTAGAAATAAATAAAAATTTCTTTCTTAAACCAACCACAAAATTTAATACAAATACATAAAATAAAGTTTCGAAAAATGTAGACATAGAAGCTAAAGTACAAAGAGAAAATATTAAATGTAAAATATATATAATGTTTCTTGTATAGTGGTTGATACTTTAAGGGATATGCCTAAAATAAATAGAATCGGTTTTGCAGAAAGAACTGGTTTATTAAGTTAGATTTCAGAAGCATTACATCAATTTAAAAAGGATAGTATTACAATTAATACAGTTTATGAGAAAAGTTCTGAAATCAATACTCCTTAAACTCCTAATGAGATGAGGGTTGGTTAATAATAATATTTCTATGTAAGAATAATTAAATTAATTTTAGTATTAACAATTTCCACAGTAACCAGTGTGTTAATTCAAAGGATATAGTGTTTACTCAAAGAGAGGTTTTATGTAACCAATTCAATTTGATATGCAGTTCTAATTGATGCAGCAGCAATTTTAAAATTAATTAATTTATAAGAAATTATACTTTTGATTAAATAATTTATATCTATCATATCTCCCTTTATTTCTTGCATTATCTTGCTAATATAGTAAAAGCAAAGCTAAATAGAATCAATTCCAATAATTTTAATGGCAGACTATTTAATAATGCAATCTATTCTTCTATCATTTGATTAGTGTTAAGAATAGATTACCTATAATTCAAAATCTAATATGAATCTAGAATTAGATTAGAAATGGATGAAATAATCAAAGCACCTACAATTTTATGTCTATCTTAATTAAGTTAATTAAAAAACAAAGAAGCAATTCCTATTATTTAACATCCAAAACTACCAATGAACACGGAAAATAATGATGGTCCAATGTCAAACTCTTTAGTGAGTAAGATCATTGAGTTCATATTGATTTATTATTAACCTTTAAATATTTAATGTTCAATTTTAATGGGATTAATTGCATTGTATAATATTTTAGAAATAAGTACATTCTAACCAACATCTATAAATTGCATGAGCATAAATTATAATATAAATTAAATGAAATTTTTAGAGTAATTGAGTTAGAATATCACAGTAACATCTGACAATATAAAAAGTATTGTTAGATATAATGCCTTCACTTTTCCTTTATTAAAATACCTAGGATCAATTACACAAAACAAGATGATTACATTGATTAGACCCAATAAGAGAGTCTACTTTAGTTCGAATTCATTTTAATCCAAAAAGAAAAATACACAAACAGCAAATTACGAAATAATCACCAATGTAAATAATAAAGATATTTTCCACTTAGTAAAAATCAATCCTGAATGAATGAAGTTCTGGTATTTAATTGCTAAAATAATTATAAATTGAATCTCAATAGATAACAGAATATCTGGAATATACCCCACATTATGAAATTAAATAAACATCAACAATAATAGTATCTTTAGAATTAATTTTAAATTATATTCTCTTCTCAGAATCACTAACACTAATAATCCTATAATCATAATCTAAGCATTAAAAAAGCCAGTTGAAACAATTATTAAAATTTCTTTTAATCCCAAAAGACTTCTCATTGAATAGATACTAAGCAATAATATTATTATTCCAATAAAATAGGATTCTTTTCTTGGTAATCCAATTTATAGATTTTTTTGAACTTAGACTCCAATTTAATCAGCAGATAATGATTTTAATTCTTCAATGAAAGTGGATGATACCTTGAATCCTTGAGTCTAAAGATATTTAAGAACTTAAATTTTGATCCTTTCCTAATCATCATGAATTTCTGATTTATTTGTTTATTTAGGATAAAATTAGGGTATAATTTTTCCAAGATTTTGACTTGTTGATTAATATCCTAAAAGAGAAGTGATCGTAGCTGATATATCAGAGGGTTCATAAATATCATAAATTTACTTCTCTTGGAATAGTCCATTAATTGAGAAGGCAAAAATAAAACCTTAACATTCAGATGATTCTTAGGAACATTAATAATGCTTTCCTCTTTTACTTTGATCATGATCACCAATAACTATTAATAGTTAATTATCTTTTAGATTATTAACTACTCCTTCCAAAATAAAATTAAACATCTTAAATAATTATACTCCTTAATCATAATCTTGGTGTTATAAGGCATGTCCTAATGCATCAAATCCCATCATATGAACTACATATAATTGATAATCTGGTTAATTTTATTAGGAAGATTATTTAAAGAATTAGTATGATGATAGATCTGCTATTTAAATATTATCTAAATTAAAAAATTATGGATTTTCAATATAAGTAAATTCTCCTGAAGTCATTCTTAACCAATCATGTTTCTTACTTGAAAAAAGTGCTGATTTGAATTGTTTTCTTAGGATGGAATCTTCATAAGGTGCTGGATTAGATTTAAATATAATATCCAAATTATTTTGCATCTGTTTAATTCCATTTATTATACTCAAAATAGTAAAATCTGTAGAAGGTGGTACAGCTTTAGTCTTTTATATGAATGTATGGAGTGGATAATTCTTACTCAAATCCTTTAATATAGTAATTGTTTAGAATATTTAATGATCTTCGCTTTCATTGATTATGTATCTATAACCTGTAGCATCCAAAAAAAATAGAACAACTTAATCATACATTGGTTTTCTGAACGAAACTATGTCATTGATATCTCTTATTGGAGTTCTAAACCAAAATGTTGAGAAGATAATTAAGAAGCTTCCTATCACACTTAAAATAAATTAAGAATACATATTGATTAAATTCTGCATTCAATTTGTTATATAAAAATTATCTCACAATCTTGATCTCATTCTCATCATGTGTTTCATTACATTATCAAGTAAATTCTCTTGAGACCAAATCTTGAAGTTTACCTTCAATTCTCTCTCTCCAGCTTTACTCAATTCCTATTCATTATAAAATATACAATCATACACTCATTAATGCTTCTCTCATTAATAACTTTCCATTAATCACACTATTCCTATCCATCTATTCTATTTATTAACAAACTCTTTAAGCATTACTATACATTTCTTCCTTTGTCTTGAACATCTTTTAAGCAAATCCACATTCTACTGCATCTTTAGCCAACAATTTCTCCCCATTCACCATCAAACTATAAGATTTGCTATGCCCAAAGAGTCTTGGAAAAGTATATGATGAAAACATTTCATGACCCTTTAATTATTGACATATTTAATTACCTAACCAAGTTGTATCATTGGAGCTACAAAATAGCAATCTTCTGTTACAAACACTTGATCAAATAGAGCCAACATTGGAAATAAAAACCCAAACACACCATTATGACAACAGGCAATCAGAGTCTTAGGAAAATGTAAAATGGAATTATTTAATTCTCGGATTAATTCCACTAATTCTGTGGCAAATTGAATTCTTTACTAAGACAATATTATATATCGAATACCTCTTCTGTTGATAAAGTAAATAATGAAAAATTCTTCATGTCATTACCTGAACTAAACATTTTTCCATTTCCTTTTACTAAAATTATATCAACCTTAATTTATATAATATTATTGTACGGTATCATCTTCTGCAGCTTTTTTTAGAATTTCAATCAATTGTAAATACATTCCCAAAGTGAAGCTATTTACCTAATTTGGTCTATTTATGGTCACCATTAAGGTTTTTGAATTTTATTCTAAAATGAATCCATCTGGTACTATTGTTTATTCAACTACAGGTGCTAAAATTTAACTCATTTTATTTAATCAGAACTAAATCCTGTCATTTTTCTTAAATTTCATATTTAAATTGATAATTCGTCATTTTGTTGACATAGTAAATTTATTTTCCGCTTTTTTTAAGGATTAATTAAATAACTTATAGAAATGTAAATTATTATTACAGATTAGTCTACTTATATCTATTTTTTATTGTATTGACATCATCTAATATATATTGGTATCATCAATTAACACTAAATTTTTATAATATCATACAAATAATATTTAAGAAGAATTGGTTTATTTATGAAATTATATAGTCTCTAGTAGGCCTACAATTTATATCGTTTCTTCTTCTTAAAATATAAGTAAGTAGCATTATGATTAATAAAACAGAATATAATACGTTATATATTTTTATAAATTATATTATTAAATATAAAAATTAACTTAAAAAGAAAATAATATAGAAATTAGTATTATTATAATATATTCAATTTTCTGGAGAACTATTTTCTGTTTAACTTAATTCACATTACTGCAATTTATCTGTGAATAAAACACCATTCTCATCCCTTCTAATCCATGGGGCTTCAGGTCTACATTCAATTGATTATGCCTATGTTAATATTACAATTAAATACATTTAAAGATTAGATTATTTAGAAATCAAACTAAGGAGTGATGTCTTTTGATTATGCAATTGGAAGTGAGAAATATGGATAAATAGTATACTATGTTGAGATAAATGGTTATAACTTAATTGTATCTGCTAACATAATTTCTATTCCTTATGGATTGTCTGATAAAGTAAATTCAGTTTAATCTATTAACAGATTTCTAATAGTTAATAATACATGTTTCTATTCTGAAATTTTAATTAATTATTCTAATTGAGTATGAGAATATTTAAATTTCTTTAACATCATCCAACAAAACATTATATTATAATTTGTTATATAAGTCAAAGTATCTGATTTAGTCTATTAAATACACCTTTCAAATTCTTATATTGCTTCTTGATATTTCTGTAAGTACAAATAACAAATGCCTTTATATTAATGAAGATATTATTTATTAAAGAAAAAGGAAGTTTGTGGATCAACTTTTTTTTGTAATGTTAAAATAGCTGAATCATACTCATATTTTAGTATTTGTTCATAAGCCATTATCATATTTTAGTCAAATTATTTATCACTAATAAATTCTTTAAATTCATCTGCATTAAATTACTCTAATTAAAATAAACAAATTGCTATCTGTTATTTATGTTCAAGTGTTAAATTTGATTCTTATTTATATGTTTTATAGGCTTCTTCATACATTTTACTGTTGAATAATAGATTGCCAGCACTCAAAAAATCATCTACAAACTAGATATAGCCGTTCATATCATCAAAAGCTAGTTACATTTCTCCTAAATATGAATAACATTTTGATCTTTACAAATAGGCTTTTTGATATTATTCATCAATTCCTAAACATACTGAAAAATCTTAGACTGCATTTAAGATATCTCCATTTAATGCCAAAATTAATCCCTTTAAATAATAATGATCAGCTAAATTTTCATCTGCTTTTTCTATTGTTGCTAGTATTTCTTTGTAGGCATCTTGAACATTATCCATCAACATATATGCTAATGATTTTAAATACATCAATTAAGAATTATTCTAATTATATTGTTATGCCCTAATTAAACATTATAATGAATTATTAATATAGTCAGAATTCTCTTATTTTAATCCTTCTTTTAACAATAAGATAGCTTTGTACATATTGGGATCAATCAAATTGTAATTTAAAGCTTATTCAAATTTGGAATAACCAATTTCAAATTAATTAAAATTAATAATTCCTTCACATATGATTTAATTGTATGGCAATGATTTATTCTTTCTAAAATCCTTCAATGCTTATTCAAAATTATTAAGCATCATATTTAAATACCCTTAATAGGAATGATAGATATCTTGAATGGGTATTGGTATTTCAAGTTATTATAAATTTTTGAATGCTTCATCTGCTTAATTATAGTTCTTTTTCATTAAGCAAACAACAGCTTCAGAGAATTAAATATAAGGTTATAATTATTATTTATCGACATCTAAATATTCAACTCTTAGAAGAGTATGATATAAAGAATAATAATCCTTAGATTCTATTTTAAATTTACTAATTTCTATGATAGCCTTGGAGACAGCATTTCTAGAATTATTGTTTTAAATGGCTTATTCATAATATAATTAACTTTCTAACTTTTCTCCAAGCTTATACAATATTTATCCCTTCAATTTGTTTGCTTCAGATGATTATTCATCTTAGCTTAAATACTAATTAATAGATGATAATACCTAATCAATCATTTATAAAGCTTAAGGGAAATTCGCCATTTCATATAGACATATAGACATTTTTAGAATGATCAATTTAGACTTATCACTTGTATCAAATTATAATGCTATTTAATAATTTTTAATTGCTTAATCTAAATTATTTTAGAGTCTTTAACAATCTCCTATATAATGATATCCTGTTGATCTTTTTGAATTTATTTTGATAGCAGATTTAAATGTTGATTCAGAATCTTAGAATCTTCTTAATTTAAGTTCCAATTTGCCTTTGAATATCAATGCATCATAACATTGAGGATAAAAGTGCATACATTCATCTAACTATTATGAAAATAGAATTATTACTGTTCTAATTGACCAATCTAATTACATTAATTTTTTGTAACCAAGTGCAAGTATGATATATACATTCTTATTGTAATTTGGTTATTATTCTTTCACAAACTTTAGTTCTTTAATGCATTTATCATATTAATTTTAAGAGAAATGACATACTCCTAACATATATCTACTTGGCACATGTAAAGAATCTATTAATATGCATTCGTTATAGTATTTAATAGCTTCAATTAAATTCTTCTCTCTAAATGCATTTTAACCCTATAATTGAAATATAAAATATGATTATATACATATTAAAAATGTGCCATAAGATTACCCATAAGATCACTTGCTTTAGAACCTCTCAAAACACTGCCTGAATTTTTGAACCTTATGTTAGAATTTCTTCTTTTTTAAAATTCATAATCAAAGCTTGTGTTCCGAGATGTCCTTATATTGATTGAATCATTGAAAATACTATACTTTTTGTAGTTCTTTGGACTTAATCTAGGTTATAAACTCATTATATTATATATATAATTTTATAACTAACAATTTTCATTATTTAGTTAGATAAAAAGTAAAAGTTTTTTTCCGTGAATCACTTCTTTCTTTTACATCCTATAGATTATATAAAAGAAATACAGTTTGATTATTATAGACTTCAGTCTAATAATTTCCGAATGCTTCCTAGACGTTAGACAATCTTTTGTTAATGTTCTATTAAATATATAATCAATTTAATTATATTTTACCTTGATTTGAAGCATTCATTTTCTAATCAATGGATGGTTTACTTTCACTTTCATATTCACTCTATTATTCATCTGGTTTTGTAATATGTAATTATTAAAACAATTAAGGATTTTATTCTCTTAACATATTATATTGAATTGATGATAAAGTATTCATGAATTAACTATCAATAATAATTTATTGTTGCTCTTATCTATTTTTATATTTGACTAATTCTTATTGTAATAATTTCAATTAGATCAATTAATCAATACTGAAACATTCCAAAAGATTACTAGATATATTCAATAATTGTGATAATTTCTAATCTGTTTTAAGTTATGATCTCTTTCTCGAAGGAGATGAATTACTCTTTTCTTACTTCTCTGATTCCTCCATCTCTAATACCCTATTAAAATTGTTTTCCAAAATAGTTGCCTATAGAGTAGTATTTTATTTATTGTAATTTTGATCTTAAAGTTTTGAATATAGAATCTAAATTAGTTTAGACACCCTTTCAATATCTTAATGTTATGGATTTTTCAGAAGTTGCTTTCTTATATTAAAACATTCCTATAATCTACTATAGGCATTTTGAAATTCATTATATTGGATATGCAATTTCCCTAGAGTTTCTAAACAAACAGCTGCTTATAGGGAATTCTAGCCAATTATTTATCTCCTTAATTTTAGAGCTTTTTCTAAAAAATCAATTGCTTAATCCCTCTTATTTTATTATTTATAGATTACACCCATGTTATACCAACAATCACTTACACTCTCTATATTAGGATTGATATTAGAACGAATATTCAATGCTCTTTTAAAACATGCTAGAGCTTATGTATAATGTTTATGTTATAAATAAAATGTTCCAACCAAAAAATAGGCATTACCTGTTGGATTACTCTAAAATTATAATAAATTTTTGATACATCTTCACCATGACATTTTTCAATCATTAAAGTATATTCAACATAAGCTAACTCACATTATCTTTGATCACCAGTTTCATAAAATAATTATGCCATTACTTTTAATATATTTGACACTTTAACTTAATCATTTTTTGATGATGTTTATGTTAATAGTTTCACTTACTCAAAAATTGAGATTAGTGTTTTTCTGGCTGTTTCCAATTCAAACAATTTAATTTAAGCTAAAATTGTATTGTTTATAATGTATACCTCTAACTAATAGCATTTAATCTGCAATTTTCTCATAGGTGTCTTCTTTACCACCAATCAATTCTAATTTTGATGCAAATTCAATAGTTTTCTTAATTTATTAGATAGCATCTTAATAATCCCTTTAGGAGAGTAATCTTATTGAAATTTATCTGTAACGATCATGATCCTCTATTAATATGTCTCTTTCATTCATAATCAATTTCTTATCTGATTTAGGTTAAACTGTTTATAAGATTTCAAATTTTTATGGCTTTGTTGCAGGACTCTTACTAATAGTATCATCTATTTATTTATTTTCTTAATTATTTTTCATAGATTGACAAGATTATTGATGAACAGTCCAATGTTGACGTTGATGTTCAACAGAGCAATAAAATACTGATTTACATTATGAACAACCAAATGTTGTTTTAAGTGAACACACGGCACATGAATTTTATTTATTTTACATATTAAAAAATAATTTATAGAATTATTTATTCAAATGTGAGAGTCCAACTTACAGAAGTGTGTTGAATTCAAATTCTAAGAGACAGAGGATTTGATTTCCATAAATAATTTCTTAATCTTATTACAACCATTTAATATTTTATATGAACAACGTTTAACTAAAGGATTTTCTTTTTTCTTAATTGATTCTTCTTTATTATTCTTCTTTTTCTTCTATTTTTTCCTTCTGAATTCTGCCCAAATGGCTTTGGCTGAGGAATAATTTATACCTATAGAATTGGCAGCCTAATATATTAGATATATAAATAGCACAGCTTTGATAGTTTACTTCTCAGAGACTACAGCTCTCAGAAACATATCCTTTATAGATTCTGTCATCTTTAAATATTTTTTCTAAGCTAGACGTGGATCAAACTTTAACATTTCCTTCTCCACCTATTATTTTAGATCATCCAATATTTTCATTACTACACTTTTATTAATATAAAAATAAATATAAAAAATGGGAGGGTGTCTATTTAGAAAGAACAACCATAACAATAATAATAAAAAAGAAAATGTCTAAGTTTATTATCAACTTTCTCAGGGTTCAGAAATCATTAATTTAATTGATGAAATAGAAGATGTGAGAGAGGTGGAGAATATTAAAAATTGGGAAATATTGCAAATCACTTAGATGAATCATAAATGTGTTATTCTCAAAAAGCCAAGCTTATATTCTTTTAATTATAAGGTAATTGAGATTTAAGGCAATGAAAATACAATGTATTTAGAAATTCACAAATAATTATAGTATTCTTTAATATAATTAAGGCAATCTATTAATTATTTTGTTGGAGCAGTGACCATCAATAGTATTTGTTATTTGGTTCTGCGTATCATCCAAGGTTTAGCAGCTTAAGTTTCAGTTTAGGAAATGTAATGTATTTAAATATTATTTTCCAGGTTTGGACATAGAAGAAAATATAGAAAGTACCATTAAAAGTAGATTCGACTAGAAGTTCATTTGTGTTGGAGTTATCTACTTAAATGAGATGGTCATCCTTGTATTTAGACAATTCCTACTCAAGATTAAATG
Organism: Paramecium biaurelia; assembly: GCA_000733385.1. NCBI lineage: Eukaryota > Ciliophora > Oligohymenophorea > Peniculida > Parameciidae > Paramecium > Paramecium biaurelia. The sequence continues at coordinate 169,040 of JPFL01000052.1, forward strand.
CCCTATTATTTAATAATTTTAGACTTTTGATTAAAATACCACATGCATCTTTTCATATGAAAATGTCCTCTATCAATTGATAAAATAAATATGAATTTAACTATAAATTATTAAATATTATTTTAGGTCATAAACCCTAATTTAGAAATCACGTTTTTAAGTAAATTATAATAGTATTGTATCCTATCATAATTACTTGTTTTTGTTTATCTAGAAGGTTTTAATATTTTATAATCCACTAATAAATGTATAATCTAAGTGTTTATAGGATAAATAATCTTCTATCTTACAAATGATATATAGCTTTTCAAAATCCTTTATTATTACTTTAATTATATTTTTAAATCCTCCTCCACATTAGAAATCTTTATAATCAGATATAGTGTATTATTTATAATGATTACAATAGTCAAGACTATTAACACAATGATATAAATAGTTATTATATATGATTGTTAATTGAACCAAATATATGAGATTGTTTATATGAATATATTATAATCACAAAAATCGATAATTCATTATTCTATACTAGCTTATAAACTTGTTATAAAAAATCCTAAGTTACTTGAAAGAACATTTTGAGTTAATAAATTCTATAACATAAATATATGAACATGAATATCGTAGATTTAAGATTTAATAACAACATATCTAAGGACTGGTAGCATATCATCAGTTGCTAATAATAGACTTTTGCCTCTGCCTTTTGACATACATAAAGTAATCACTTAAGACATTTTCAAAATAACTTTGGCTTTACTAGCTGGTCCTTATTTTTATTAAACTTTTTATAATATTCTGATTGCCTTTTAATATGGTTAATATTCATCTAAGAATTAAAATTCTCTTGAGATTCCCATTTCACTTGTAGATAGCTTATAATTTTCAATCATCATTTTCTTTGTTTAATAATATTTATCCTATAAGTCCTCTGATATTTTGTTGAATAGTTTATCATATAATTCCTTATCTTATAGTAGAATATTTGTAATAAAATTAATTAAAGTATCCTTGTTTATTAAACTAGAATATCTGGGTATCTATTATTTGAAATTCAAAATTTTATAATATGAGACAACACTTTAATAAAGAAAATCAACAAATGATTTGAAGGTATCCAAATAAGTTTCATCTGTTTAAAAGGATTCCTTGAAAAATTTAATAAGATGGCTAATCTCATTTGTTTTTATCTGATACTTAATTATGTCTGTAAAATGTGCAAAGTACTCCATACTCTTTTTTGATAATTCACTTATCTGACATGCCTTTTCATGATATACATAAGATTGAGTGTCTGATAAGAGACTACCAGAAAAAGAGATATCATTCTATTCAAGTTATTACTCTGATAGTCCTGTTCTTCTAAAGAATTTTTTTAAATGCTTCTAACTAATAGTAGTATCTTCTTCGGGTTCTTAATTTTCATTTTTGTTTGTTTAAAATTAAGCATTCATTAAATAGATGTCTCTTAGTTAAATCTCCCTAATTGCTTCAAGTGTTGTAATTTAAGATTATATAATCTGTGCCCATTAGAATGATGAATAATTCATGCATAACTGTTAGATTTCCTTTTTCCATTCACAAGTTTCTTCACTTTCTTAATAACAAAAATTTCCCATTTTATTATGTTAATTAAATATATAAAATTCTATATTAAATTTGGAATTCCAGGGATTAGTAGTTTAGTTTTTTTATCATATTTGATTTCAGGAGGGGTTCATATTTTGGTAATCCTTTTTCCAATATTCTTTCTATTGTATAAAAATAAGATAATATCTACAATTATATGATTGTATAATTTAGATAAAAATATATATAATTTAGTGATAATTATTAATCTAATATCTAGTTAAGAAAAAACTAAGTACAGAAGTAAATCTAAAAACAAAATTTATGTATTTTAGATGGAATCAAACGAATTTCCAAATAGAATTACTTTAATTGTATCTTATTAACGCTTCATATGAAATCCAATGTAAAACTAATAGAATTAGGAATGAATCACCATTTCCTTAAGAATAATGAATAGATGAATTATTGATTTCCAAAATTGCAAGTGTAGTCACAATAATATAAAATAATTAATTGATATAATATTCTTATTTTTGAATTTCAATTAATTTTTATTTAATTAGATATTTAACTTGAATCGGTGGTGCCTTTTGTCCGCCAATAAACTATCTGAAGTACAATATATTTTATAAATTGAAATACTTAAGCGTCTAGATTAATATCCAATATTAGAAATTAAGTTAACCGAATAATTATATTATGATAATCAATGATTGGATACTTGTAATTGAAACAATCAAATTATATTAATGAAGAATACTTGTAAATAGCTCAAACTATTCAATGTATAAATGTAGTTTCAATCAGTTTGAAAAAAAGAGAATATCATTATTATTATAAAATATAACAATTTAAAATTAGTATTAATGTCTTAAACTTTAGATGCTTTCTCTAGAAGCATAGTCCTAACAAACATACCTTTGGAAGATTTAAAGTTCGTTTACTCAGTACCATAAATTGTTGATCCTGATCCTATTACATGCATTGTCGAACCTAGTATGATTTAGTTTAGATATTTTATTAGCCCATGAAGAGGGAGGAATATATGTTGGAGGATATGAAGGAGCAAAGGATCTTGAAATGCTTAAGAGATTAAAAATTAGAGCTGTATTAACTTCAAGTTAAGAGACAGCAGTTTAATATAGTGATTTGGTTGTTTAATTTCATCATGTAGTATAAGCACATGATAAGGATGATTATAATATATTGCAATTTGCAGATTAAACATTTGATTTTATTGAGAGACATAGGAAACACACAAATATATTGATTCATTGTTTTCTGGGAATTAGCAGATCTCCAACAATTTTAGTTGCTTATTTGATGAGGAAATACAATTTAAATATGGAGAAAGCATTATGGAAATTGAAATCTAAAAGAAGATAAGTGAATCCAAATACAGGGTTCTTGAAATAACTACTTAACTACGAAAAATTATTGTAATAACAATAATAATAATAATAACAACAACAATAACAATAATAATAATAATAATAATAATAATAATAATAATAATAACAATAATAATAATAATAATAATAATACTAATAATAAGCAAAACCAACTAGCATCTTTAAAATGGTTAGACAATAAGCAATCCCTTAGTAATAGATGCTCCCTCAGAGTCGAATATTACCAATGGATAGTAGAGTAATAATATAGAAATAGCCTTCTTAGTTTATGGGGTCTACTTATTATAAATGATAAATATATATATTTATATTAATATGGATAATCAAAATACAAATCCAAGAAGAATTATAATTGATAAGATAATTGCTGAACTATCTTCAGTTGTATTTGATTAGTTCTATTATGTAGAATTATTGGTTTAAACTGTATTGCAAATAGTGCATTTATTTGTTGTTGGATTCCAGGTGTATTGATATAAAGTAGCCAATGGACAATCATTTTAATACAAACTAGTTGGGTCAGTGGATACACATTTTCCTTAAGCACTGAATTAACATACAGTATAAGTTTTAAGAGACCAATCATAAAATCCTGTACAAGTAGTACTAGTTTATATTTCACAAGTTTTAGGAGCACAGATGTGTTCTGTTGAATTAGCAACAGTAATAGATTACCAATAACATCTATCAGATAATCTCTTACATGCTTTTTCATAGACTGTGGCTATCGTACAAGTAGTTACTTCAACGCATTTACCTTTATTATTCGTAGATGTAACAATCCAAGCACAAACACTGGTTGGACTACCATAATCACAAGCAGTTTGAGTTTTGTATTAAGAACACTCTTTAAGTGAAACACATGTTGATCCATCTTGAATGCAAGTAGATGAATAGAGTGAACATAATGTAACAGGATAATCTTCACATTTCATTGCTATGCATGTACTACTATCCCAATAGCATTTTCCATCTGTTCCCGTTGCAACTGTGCAGGAATCATTTGTGGTATAACTGCTACAAGTACCTTACACAACACAATTTTTTCCATCATAAGTACAAGTAATTAATTAATTATTGCAATCACTATGACTCGTTCCAATTATATCAGTACAACCTTATGCAACACATTTATCAGAAGACCATTTGCATTTACCTGTTTATGTAATAGATCCAGCTGAATTTATTGTTTTTCCAGCTTTATCAATAATGCATGAAGATTTAACAGTATAATTTTTACAGTTATCTAATTTAATACAACCACTTACACCATCACTTGTACATTATCCAAGAGAATAATTATAACAATCATTATGAGTTAGATATAAAGCATTTGCACAATCATTAAAGTCAATACATTAATAAGGAGCTGATGCTTTTACAGTTATTGGTGTCCAAATACATTTTCCAATAGAATTATTATTAATACCTATAAAACAAGCAACTTTAGGTGTTTTAGAACATTTTGTAATAGCAACACAATTAATTCCATTGGTAGTACATTAAGGATGAATAGAATTACATTTTACATGTGTAGAATAAATAAGATCTGTACATTTTGTATATTTATAACATTTCTCTTCACTCCATATACATGGTCCATCTGTCCCTTTTATACATGCTTATTATATTAAAGTATTCGAACATGTTTTCATTATTGTACATTGAAATCCATTTGTAGTGCATTCTCCTTAAGCTGTATTACATGTTTAATGATCATAACCCAATAAATCTGTACATGATCTCAATTAACATGTTCCATTCTACCATGAGCACTTCTATCCATCAAATTATGAAATGCATGCTTATTCTACTTATGCATCTTTGCACTTTCCTTTTGTAATACAACCTCCTCCTTTTTTAGTTGTACAATTGCCTTAAGGATAATAATCACTACATCCTTTTTCTGATTGAATAGAGGAATCAGCTGTATCACAACTTTTATTATAACATATTCCATTCACCCAAGCACATTCTGTCTTATTTGCATTGATTTTACAAGCTTCTTCCACAAAAGCATCTTAACATCTTTTGATTTCAATACAACCATTTCCATTGGTAGTACATGTTGAAAGAAATGCTTAACAATCAGAATGAGTCTTATAAGTAATTGGTGCTTAATCACAACTGATATTTTGACATTAATTAACAAGTTAACACTTTCCATTAAGTCCTTAAACACAAGAATTTGCATATTTATATTAATCACATGGTATATAACTTATGCATCCTTATCCATTGGTTGTACAATTTCCATACTCTCGACATTAATCATGAGTTGAATATGATTTGGGTGCATGTTGACATTCTCTATTATAACAAGATCCATTCAACCAAATACATTTAGATTTATCTTTTTATGCAGTACAAGATACATCAATAGTGTAAGATGAACATGTATCATAAATATCTACACATTATCCTGTTCCTGAAATCAAAACCCATTAACAACCAGTATCATTTGATGTTAATATACAATGTTTATTGACTGTGTAGGCAGAACATTTATCAAATAAAGTTTAACAACCAATTCCACTAGCTTTTACTGTACAAGTAGATAAGAAATCCTTACACATAACATGATTTATTAATGTAATAGGAGCATTAGTACATGCTCTGTCTTCACATTTTAATTTAGTTGAATTCCATTAACATAATTTACTACTATTTATTTTAATACATTATTTATCTACTAATATATCTGTGCATTTCAATGCTCGTATAACACAACCAGTTCCATCTGCTTAAATAGTGCAAGTTGAAAGATACTTACTACATTATTCATCAGTTACATAAGTATCAGGTGCATTAGAACATGTTCTATTAACACAACCAGTATTCCATCCACATTTTGTACCATTAGATAACACTTAACATTAATTCTCTGTTTATACTAAATCACATGTTGTCTATTCAGCAATACATCCTTAATTTGTTAATCCTAAAGTACAAGTCTTGAGCCAACCTCTACATCCTTACTCTGTATTAATTGTTGTTGGTGCATCAGTACAAACTCTATCTTAACATGCTGAAGTAGAAAGACTCCAACTACACTTACTCTCACTAACCTCTTTGCTCGCTGCATTGATAGATACTTTAGGACAATGATCTTGATCTAAAGAAGCACAAGAAGTTGGTTATGTAATACAACCATTAGCCTTAGCAACAGTACAATCAGATCTATAAGTTTTACATAGAGTATCGCTTGTGTATAAACTAGTACTTGCATCAGTACATAGAGCTACTCTACAACTGGCAGGATTAGCATTGGCATTCCAGAAACAAGTAGATCCTTTTGTAGATTGTTTAAAGCATTATAATTTCATCATTTAAGAACAATCAGCAGGTTCATCAACACACCCTGATTCATCAGTTTTTACTGTACAATTAGGTAACCAAGTTCTGCAATCAGCATCAGTCTAAAATTTAGTAGGAGCATCAGCACAAATTCTAGCATGACATTATAATGACTCATCAACAATTGTACTATCAAAAGAGCAATATGTTCCATTGATTAATTTTACATTATTACATTGTTTTTGAGTTAAATTATTGCAAGATGAAGGTTTTTCAATACATCCTAAATCAGGATCACCTAAAGTACAGGATCCTAAGTAACTTTCACAACTATTTGAACTGTCTTTTAGAGGACTAAATTTACATGCTCTATCTGTACAAATTGGGATTGAGGTGTCAGAATTAGGAGTAGGATTTGTATCCCAACTACATTTACCATTCAAACTCAATGTAGTTCCTTCACATTATTACATATCTTTGATATCTGAACAAGAACTTAAGAGATCAACACAACCCTATCCACTTTAAGCAAGAGTGCATTAACTAAATAGACTTTTACATTTGGCATGAGTCATTTATGAAGCAGTTTCATCAGTACATTTGAAATCTCTACAAAAATAATTATCAGAAGAAACATCATAAAAACATCTTGCTCCATTTACTAAGATTGTGTCTCCACATTAAACTTAATTCTTAACTTAATCACAAGATGTAAATTGAGCAACACAACCGGTTTATTCAGCATTTACAGTACATGAATTTAAATATAAATTACATTATGAATGTGTATATGGTTATCCTTGAGTAATAATAGGTGCATTTAAACAAGTTCTATTTTCACATCCATTCCATCCACATAATACTATATTATTTGGATTAGATACTAAACTTTAACATACATCTTTTGATTTATATCCTTTGCATGTTGTTGGTTCATTAACACATCCAGTACCAGTAGAACTGAGTGTACAAATAGGTAAATAATTTCTACAATCAATTTCTGTTTTATAAGTTAAATCAGCATCTGAACATTAACGATCTCTACAAAGTAAATTTTCATTATCCCAACTACAAGTTGATTGCATATCTGCAAGTACTACTCCTAAACAATGATCTTTATTTAAAACTAATGAACATCCCAATGGTTTTGTCATACATATACTTGGATTATCAGCAATTGTACAAGATGGATCAAAAGCACTACAAGTTTAATTTGTTTATGTTCCTTGTGTAATATCTGAACAATTCAAGTTTCTACATACTTTATTATTCTCATCATCATCATTCCAACTACATTTTGTCACATTATCACTTAATTTAATACATTATTATTCATTTAATTTATCACATGAAGATGGTCTTTCAATACATCCTTTAAGTTCTTAATTAACTGTACAATTATTTAAAAATGATCTACATTCTGCATCTGTTTTATATGTTAATGGAGCATTAGCACAACTTCTTAATTAACATTATAATCCATAATAACATTATTTGTTTTAATAATCTAATGTACATTGTTCTTTTGTTTAAATATTTTTACATTCTTGTAAAATACATCCTTTATAATTAGACTTAATCATACAAGTTGAAGAGAATCTTTTACATTCAGAATCGTTTGTTAAGTCTTCCGATGCATTATTACAAAGTCTTTCAATACATAAATTGTTTTAGAATATACATAACTTACCATCTAATTAAGATACACATTAATCTACTTTTGTATAAAGTGAACAAGTAGCCTTTCTCTTTTCACAACCAGTTAAGTCCATTTAAACAGTACAAGTTGGTAAAAATAAAGCACACATATCATCATTAATATTTATTGAGGGTGCATTTTCACATGATTTTAATAAACATTTTGTTTCATTCCAAAAACATTCATCTCCAGCTAAAGTCTTATAACATTAATTAGATGTAGTATATTTTGTACAATCACTTAATTTAGTTTAACAACCTATTCCTCCAGTTTTTACAGTACATGTACTTAACCATTTTTAACATATATCATGATTCTAATAATCATCAGTTGCATTATCACAATTTTTATCTTCACATTTTGAATTATTTTTATTCCAATAACATGTTTAACCAGCACTATTAATTACACAATTATTTTGTATTTTTGATGCTGAACATAAAACTGGTCTATCTTAACATCCATTTAAAGTATCATTTACTGTACATGTAGCTAAATATGTTGTACATAATTCATGTGTAATATTTGTTTATGGTGCATTTAAACATGTTTTTTCTTTGCATAAACTTGTATCCCAAATACATTACTTTTTTTAATCTAAACTTGTAATACATGCTCCTTCTAATTTTTGATTTTCACATTTCTCTCCACTTGCTTCACATCCACCACCATCTTTCATTGTACAAGTACTAATCTAAGTTCTACATAATAAATCACTATTTAAAGTAATTGGCAATAGATCACAAGTTGTTGGTAATTAACATATACTTTTTTCAGTATTCCAATAACAAAACTTCCCGTTTTCATCTTTTACACAACTTACTTTATTTGTGTAACTACTACACTTATCTAATTCTATACACTATTCCCCATCTGTTGTACAATTTATTGAGATGCTTTAACAAGTTTCATTCGTTGGATATTAGTAAGCACTACATCCTGAAAAAGAAACACATTTCTCTGCAACATTAGCACAACCAGGTGTATTCTTACAAACATCTATCCCTATTGAATCGCAATAATTTGTGATGTTTATTGTTAAAACTGTGCATTTTTTGTTATTCCAATAGCATTTACGTTCTCTACATTCTTTCTCAGTTAGAAGTTATGTGCATGAACAAGCAGTATTCGAAACACTTAGAGAATTTGAAGCTGCACATGTATTTTAAAGTAGACTTAACCAATAAATCAAGATCAGAACTTATCCTAGTCTCTTCATTGTTATTTTAAATTATGAAATATGCAAATGATTGAATTGTGTGATACATTAATATATACATATATATATATTATAAATGAACTCATTAAAAGATATCTATCCTCTTATTGAGTAAGAAGAAGTTCTATACAGTATGAGAAAATAAAAACTCATATTAGAAGCTAACAAATTACTCAATTCAAATGAAAGTGATACACTTGATGATTCCATTAAAAATAGCATTTCTAAAGTATCAAATTTAAGGTAGGATGCTATTGTAATGGACAATCAAGTACATCAAATATAATAAAATGCTCATGTTACAATAAAGAGTTTTGAGGCGTTGAAGTAAAAATATCAAGTATGGCAAGAAATCAAAAGAAAAATGTAGAGTTGTTACTAAATACATTAAATTGTTTTTTAGAATTGAGTCGAATTAAGAATCAATTACCAATTGCTATAGAATAATAAGATATTGCATCATGTATTAAATTTGGTCAAGTCTATTATGAGATCCTGCCTAATTTATTGAAAGAATTTTGTCAATCAGATTATCAATTTGTAGAAAATATTATTATGAATTAATTGATACCATTTTAGAAATAGTAATTTGAATTAGCAGTCAAAAATAATGAACTTGAAAGAATTAATTTATGTTCAGGTTTGGCAAGAGTACTACATTTAGAACAATCCTTAGATAAAGTTAAAAATATTTATGGTGAAGAATTACTCAAAGATCTTAGATTATTAGAATAGAATGAATAATAACATTTACCTCTATCTTTTTAAGATATTGTCAACAATAAGTATCATTTTCCATTTTTGAATTATTTTGTTGGTATTTTAGAATTAATCAAACCAGAAAAATTCTCTAAGAATGTTTAATAATATTATGGAATTGAAGGTGTCTTAGAATTAATTGATTATTTAGTATCTAAAATTTCACATCCATATTTAGTTGGTGTCTTAAAATAATTAAATTCCTTTTTTGAAATTGAAAAAATGGTTAAAAATGCAAAATCTGTTTAAAGTTATGATAATTAATTATTATAATCTATTTCTAAAAAGATTAATTTAGATTAAAAACAATTAGAAAAGGTTTCCTATTATTGTGATGAGATCTCAGCTATATCTAGTGAATATAATGGATTTTTGTAACATCTTAAATAGACAGCAGAATTAGAAAAAGATATTACAAATTTAGCTATTGGAGACACTATTACAGAATATTTGAGTAAGTATCTAGAATTCTCTTAAATTGAATTACAATAATAAATAGTATTTTTTGTTTAGAAATCAGAACCTCTTAAAGATTTGTGGAATTTTGATAAAGCTAAATTTACTAAATTGTTAGAATGTCAAAATGTACTTTTAAGTAATGGATATCATGAATGGTTAGAAGAGATATTCTATTTAATAAAATAATAGATTTAAAGAGCTATTTCCACTGAAAATTAAATCATTGCAAGTGCCTTAATCAATTTCATTGGATTCTAGGTCATCTCAGATGATTTACATCAAATCACTCTTTAATTATTTCATCGATATTTAAAAAAAGAATACTTTTCTCCTTCAGCCATAGGAATTGCATAAGAGTAAACAGTTAATAATTCATTCATAATTTTGTTGTTCAATATATTAAGTAATATACCTATGTATTTGAAAACTCTTAAATCTTAAATATATAGTGAATTACCTAAAGGTCCATAATCATAAATGATTGTTGGATCAGTAGAAGAAATGATTGAAGTCAATACAAAAAAGTTTTAGAAATTAATTGAAGAAAAATTAAAAGTATTAGCAGAGAATCTAAAGAGTACAGTAAAAGAAGTATTTGAAGAAATAAAATAATTACATTTTGATTAGAAAGATGTAGTCATGTTAGAATAAGAAAGGGAGTATTAAAAGTACTTCTCTAATTAAATAAAGAATGCTTTTAAAGGATTGAATTAATGGAAAACTTAATTTACATAAGAAAATTATGAATAAATGTCATTACATCTATGTTATTCAATTGCCAAATAATTAGAATAAATTATTATGAATAAGAAATTTCATTAAACAGGAGCTGTCATTTTAGAAAAGGAAGTTAGAACAAGTATCAATTATTTAATTATGTATAATAATAAATATAATATTTTAATAGGATTACCAATCCAAACAATAAGTAAGCATTTGCTAGATTATAATTGATTTGCAGTACATTACTTTTAGAATCATATAAGGAAATGGAAGAGTTTCTAAGCAGTAGTGCAATATCTGAATTATCATCAAATGAAATAAAAAAGATTAGACAATTAAGAATAGATTTGTAATGATATATGATAATATTTTATTGGTTACATTTAAAAAAGCAAATTTTGTAAATTGTCTATTATTTCAAATGATTATTTGTAAAACTTTATTAATAAAATTTAACCATTTTTAAAATACTATGAGGAAGAGACTAGAATCACCATATTTATCTAGAAGTTCTAATGCTAATAAACACTTAACTACTTATAATGACTCAAGAATATTGAAATAAAGTATCAATCCTTTATTTAAAATATATCAAATTGAGTAAAATCATATTTGGTGTAAATCTTGTAAAATGGATGTATTTGAAAAGGATGTCTATAAGCATTTATATGAAGATCAACATGTTCATATACTATAAAAGGATTTCTTGAGGAATAAAATTAAATCGGCATCTAATCATTAATAACGAGGAAATAGATTAGAAATCAAATAGAAGTCGTATTCTTAATAATAGATAAAGAAACATACCGAGAAAGATAATTTGAATAGAAGTAGAGAAATTACTATAAGATAATCTATTAAATCACTTAAATAATTTGTAAGTAAATTGGTGGAAGATTTAAGTTTGATTGGACATAGTAATCTATCACTTGTAGTAGCTTTATTGAGTGAAACATAATGTAATATTAATAATATTTATGAAATGACTTTTTAACAAATAATAGATAGAAATTCTTTTTATGTTATTCATTAAAAAAAAGGGTCTAAGCAACTTTATACAATTAACAAATAAAGAATTCCAGAAGTTGTTAAGTAATTTATACAAAAAAATTTGGGATCAAATAAAAGTATAGTGGATTGTAAATCAAAAACTAAAAGTAATTATTTAAGATCATAGATATAAATGTGTTTCCAAAAAATAGCAAAGGCAACAAAGGAATAATAATATAAACAATTTTTGACAGGATTAAGATTAAATAGCTTAAAGGGTTTAGCTTTGTTAAATTAAAATGATTTGAATAATATATTATAGACAGAGGAAACTGAGAAGGTTTAAATAATTTAATAGAATGGAAAGGAATAGAGAGAGGATATTCTACAACAATTAGGAGATTAAAGAAAACCAAATATTAGAATAGTAATTAAATCAAAAGTGTAAAATTGACATATAATTATAATCAAATTTCATGAGTTTCTCATTTAATTAAATATGTAATCAGGATAACTACTGAATCTGTAGAGATTAGAAAGGTCTTATTTATAAACATTGTCTTAAAATGGTTGGGAGTCTCCACTTGTGGTAAATGCAGCTGTAGAATTTGCAAATACATTGATCAAAGATGGAAGATTACTTTTGAAATAGGGAAATCATACATAAGCAGAAATGTTTTTTAATAGAGCAAAAGAGGTATTGATATTATTAGAATTTATAGATTACCACACCAATATCAATAACAAGTGGAATATTTTATACAAATACATTTGTAAAATCAAGAGGACATGCAATACTATAGATTTCATAATTGTATGAATAATAAGGATAGTTTTAAAAGGCTTGGGTGAATCTAAGAGAAGTATTACCTTTTATGGAGAAATTCTCATATACAAAAAGAGTCAATATTTGTGATGACGATAAGTAAATATTAAAGTTATATACATAATTACTTTTTCATGGTAGTGAAGTTTGTAGAATGATGCATCGTAAAGATGATATGTTAGATTAATGTAATAAATTAGTTGACATTTTGTAAAGATTGGGAATTACATTTGATTCTTTGCGTACTTTAACAAAAGAGGAGTTTCATTAAGAATATAAAAAATGGTTTATGATGTTAGCAAGAGCATTCTATTACATAGGAAAATCTTAATTTAAAGTTGGATTTGAAAGAGAATCTCTAAGAAATTTATACAAGGCTTGGTAAATTTAAGAATTGATATTTGGACCAGATGCACCTGCAACTATGAAAGCTAGAGATAAATATGAAAAATTAAGTTAAAAAATGGAATTTGAAATGATTATGGGATAAGAGAAAGTGGATTTCTAATAATTCAAAGCTGATCTTTAAAAGGATGTTGGATAAGAGTTGTTACGTAAAGTTGTCACACTAAAACCAAACAAAAACTTTGATGTATCATAATCATATTGAATATTGATAGCATCATATGTAGACATAAGTGAAATCATATCAAACAATAGTAAGATAATTATCATCACATTCAACCAAATATCAAATGCCTGAGTATATTAAGAAAGTTAGATAAGAGTATGAAGAGAAATTGAAAACTATTTCTAATTAATAATAGATAGATGAATATTAATAATAACAAGGGAAAGCATTTCAAATAAAGAATAAGAAACTATCATCAAGAGCAGCATCTACTTATATGAATTAATCTTTACTTCCATAGGATAAATTATTCTCTCCTAGATTATCCTTGGCAGCACATTCTCAAAGAACAAGTTAAATGACTGAAAATTATATGGATAAATTAAAGTATAGTGTATTTAAAATGTAGAGTTTAATTGTAAGAAGCTTAACTTAAAACTGAACCTATTGATGATATGATGCTTATGAGACCCTAATTTAAGTCAGAACATCTTTAATTAAAGAAGAAATCCAAAAAATAAGGAGATCTAAGTGAATAAATTAATTCAAATAAGAAGAAAATTAAATCAAATAGAATTATACCCAGAATGTTAAATAAATAAAATACATAAATGTTACATAATAAATCTGATACTTAATAAAGTGAGTAAAAGTTACCCAAAATGTAGACAGTTCAAGATTTGAATATGCAATACTAATTAGATGAAATGAGAGTACCTACTACTGAATCATTATTAGCTTAACAACAATAATCTCCTCAATAATAAGCTCAAATCCCTTTGTTATAGAATATGTAAACTGAAATCACTGAATAAAGTGAGAATCTATACACTGATTTATTGAATAAGTATTCTATTGAATAATTGAATTTGGCTGCAAAAATCATTTAATAATATTTTAGAAAATATAAAAGTACTATAAGGAAACTTAAAACTACTTAAACAATTGAAATGACTCCTATGGCAACATAAAAACCATCAAGTCAAACACTTTTTAGTGATAAATTAGATAATGTTTAAACCAATAGAACTATGATGAAAGTTTCAGTAAAAGAACTCAAAAACTCAATCAGAAAGGGAGGAAGATTTGATTAAATTGTTAGAGAGATCAAAAACAATGAAGCTGAATAAATCAGTACAAATAAAGCTAAAACTGTAATCTATAATAAATATTAAAATATTAGTTAGTTTAGATAATTGTAGATTTCTATAATCTCCCAGAATAAGATATGTACTTCTTGGGTAAATTATTCTTTGATGATGAAATTAAAACATGGAAATTATCCAATATATCAATATGTGCCTTTACTGATAATGGATATGCAGGTAATTAAACTGATGAAGAAGAGTAAATATCATTTGCTAACACTCCTTAATAATTAAGTAATTTTTATCTATAATATTATAGGACATTAATTATAACATATAATGAATATCTTTACTGACTAATAATCTATTATTGCATTATAATTGATTGTCTATTTCTCATTATAAAATGATGAATAATAATACAATGTGAATTTCAAAATTAATAATTTTGTTAGTTATCTTGATGAATATTAGAGATGGTTTTCCAAAGATCGCTTAGAAAATTTCAATGGTCTTTTAAGTATATACTGTAAATAATAAAATCTATATGAACCTAATTCTTGTAAAACTGTAGTATTCTTAAAAAATGATTTTTCTTAATAAATTATTGGCAAATTAATGTATGCTCTTAAAAATCATTACTATCTTATAAGATAAATAGTAGGCTATAAATTAGTTTCTATGAAAGATGCCATAAATAAGAAATTATTAGATTAAATTATTGATAGTACAAAATGTAATAGAAATAAAAAGATAGAAAATGAAAGAAAAAGAATCATGATTCTCAAACAATTTAAAAATGAACCTATCAAATTAATTGAACATCATTAATAAGAACAACCAGTAATTACTTTGTCTCCTTAAAGAAGATTGTAAATCTAATAAGATAAATATGCACATGAATAAAGCATAGTCATTTAAGAATCTGAGGATGACAAATCTGAATATTCACATGAAAATGCTTCTTAATCAGATTTAAAACGTCCTTCTATCTAATTGAAATCAAATGAGAATAGTTCTGATAGAGATTAAGTTAAATATGATAAAGATTAAGTTAAATAATCTCTTATAAGACATCCAAAAAAACAATATACAACTATAAATAATAGAAACACAATGATTAGTCCTAGAAATGCACCTATTATCTCTTCATAAGCATTAATTAGAAGTAGTATGGCTCCTAAAATGGGTAGTTAATTTTCTGAATTTGCTAGAAGATAATAAAAAGAAGCATTTGAACCACCTTAATCTAAAAAGAGTTTAGAAGATTTATAAGAATATAAAGATAGATCTTAATCTGAAGTATAATTGATTCAAGAGTACTTACCAGAATTTTAATTAGCAAATTTAGATGATTACATAGATTATTAACCAAAAGAAGGTCCTATTATTAAATTGAATAATGATATGAATATGGAACCTTACTTTCCCCCTAAAGGTATTATAATCTAACCAGAACCTGAAGAATATATTAATGAATACCCAGATTATTATGTTGCACTTAATCTAATCTTTAAACAAAATAACACTATATTTACTGGATATATTTTAATATAAGAATCCAAAAGTTTCCTTGTTACAAACAATTAAGATGGAAGTATAAACAAAATAGAAATAAATATTGATTTTGGTGTAAGATTACCCAATAAAAGAAAGAAGCTAGAGATTATAAATAAGTTAATTTATGCAGAGAAATAAAAGAAATTATCATTAATATAAGAATTGCTAACTTATAATTTCAGACATACACTAATTTTGTTGGATAGATATGTAAAAAGAATTAACCACTATGATATATTCATATAAAATGAGATTTATCAATAATTATAGGCTGGTCAATTATTACCTGTGACTGATATAAATAGCTTAATTTATTCAGAGAAAATGGCCTCTTTAGTAATTGAATAAAAAGTGTTTTAGATGGAGAATGAAGAAGGATTTCATTTGTCTATTATTACTGAGACTAATCAAGAAAATTATGAAGAAAAAGTTTTAGATGGAAAATCATTTAAAAATTATAGAAGTAAATTTAATATTATAAAAAATAAATTTTATTTTAAAGACACCAATTCATATTTCAGAGTTGAAGTATGTTTCAAAGAAACTAAAGTTTTTGACACTAAATTATTATATTTAAGTGATCAATAAGCTAAATAAGATTTAATAATACTAAAAAAGAATATGCATGAATTAATTGGATTAAAAAAGTTATAAATTAAGATTAGACTATATTTTCCTAATCAAAGATTAACATATTATAGAACTATACATTAACTTTAAGATGTGGAAAAGATATTACATATTTTTAATAAACCTTAATTGATAGGTTATCAAACTAGATCTTAATCTAAAATTTAACATCGATTAATAGGAAAAGCCTTACAATTCAAAAGGTAATAAATTAGTTTGGAAGAGAGAAATAGAGATAAATATAGTGCATTAGATCAATTTTTATTAATGTACATTTCTGATCCTTTATAGTTTATTAGCAATGAAAATTAAAGACTTTTAAAACAAACTATTCTTTTTTATTACTTTAAATAACAATTAAAATTAACTTTAATTTCATCAAGTCGTTTAAGATATTTTATGAATACTTATTTCCTTAGAAAAACATTTAATGCACAGAGTAGAGTCAGTAATATTGGAAAAGTATTTGTTGAATGTGAAGTTTATTAATTTAATAAATTTTATTTTGATTAGGAAAATGGAGAACACACATATTTTTACTTTTAGATTACTCCTTAGGAAAGTAGAACAAAAGTATTCAAATTAGTATTGGATCTTGCAGACATTAAAAGTATTTGTCCAAAAGTTGCTCTTAATAATTGTTTTAATGACAAGGTATTACATGATGTACTCAAAATCTTGACAGCCTACTTAATTTGTTACAGAACAAATACTTATCATGGAATTAAGATACCATTATCTTATATCATTAATCAATCAAAATATGATCTTCATAATACATTTACTGAAGTTACATATGGTAGTAACATCTTAGAAGAATAATAAAATGTAAGATCATCTTAACCTAAATTATCTATATTATTAAATGATAATGTTTTTCGCAAAAAATCACAAACACAAATGATGGATGTTTAAATTGAAAATTTATAATTACCAGCTGAAGCCAGTAGAATTTTAAAAAATACTTCTATGTTAACACCAGTATTTAGAGGATAAAAATTTATATATAAAACTACAAAAGTTGTAAATTCTATGTATGTCATTATAACAGTTTCATATTTGTCTATGAACAAATTTTAAATAGGATTGTATATACCATAAACCTGTAGGAATTTTAGCTGTTATATTTAATAAAGTGATTTCCAATAGATGAATCCTGAATTTCTTGAATCTATCTTTCCATCATGTTTGGTCACCAAAGAAACTATTGATTAATTTTATATTAATAGATGGAAATTCTCTGAAATGAGCAAAATTTATTAGATTGCTCTCAATCATCCTGATGAATTTGAAGATTTTTATAGCGAAATGAGAAGTTAAGCAAGAGCTATTCCTTAATTAGAATTATAAAAATTAACAGAGAGCAAAGTATCCATTAATAATGAAGATGAATTACTTGAAAAACCTAATGATGATACACCTAAATTAATTGAATCTTTCAGCGATTAAAGTAGATAAAATGTAAGATCTTCTACATAACCTCCAATTTTCTTGAAAAAATAGATTGCCAAATAATATAGTGTGTAAAATTCAATTGGAAATCTAAATCCAATTCGTTTATCCTTACCTGCCTAATAAAATATTCCTCGTGCAGATAAAAGTCTTTTTTTTAAAAATAGTCCACGAATCTCCAATTCAGGAAGCATGGAAAATTTTTATTAAAATGAAAAAGATCTATTTTTCAATCAAATACTTGTTAGGAAGAACAATCTTGATATGATTTCTACATTTGAAATTAAGATCTGGGAAGCTCTTATGAATAAAATAACTATTACTAAAAACTCACAAAATCATTTCATTTTCAATCTTGACTCTTTCTAAGGAGTATTAAGAGAAAATTTATACACTCAAGTAGTTTATTTGGGTAATGAAGTTAATGCTTTATTTGAAGTGTTTGTGGAAAATGTTCGTAAACCATTAGATATGTTTAAAGTATGTGTACCCATAAGATTAAATGAAAGTTAAAACTTTTAACTTTATTAAAGAATTACTTTATTTGAAGAACCTATGACAGTTAATTTTAAATTAATGCTACGTAAGGTTCTGTATAGTTATTATTATGATGAAAGAAGAAATCTATAAAATCTTAAGCTTAAGGATAATTTTGTAGATTCATATGAATTTATATAATCCGATATTTAAAAATGTTCTGTTTACATGTTGAATAAACTGAAAAAGTAATTGAAATTGAATCCAAGCACATTTATAGTTTAAGATGTTTTAGGAGATGAGAAATGTCCTTAGTTAATCAAAGTCAACGCTAATTATAAGTAATATGCTGCATTAAAAGTATATTTTTAATTCCTATCATAGTAATATTAATATGTGTTATTAAAGAGAATGATATTCACAATGAGACCAACATAGATCTATGTTTCAATCTTTTACTAAGAGAAGAGAAACAAATTTCATTTGTATTTTTAGAGTATGAAAAATTGTAAGAATGTTACAATAAAATACTCTTTAAAGGAAATTTAATAATGTATTCCTAGTGCAATCAGTTTACTCAATTTAGGATTACATCAAGAATTAGGAAAAAGAATATATCAGAGTTTTAAAAATAGACTATTGGTTTCTACTTATTAATAATTGTTATGAATTTTATTTATTGATTTTTATATATACTATGTAATAAGACGATAGTTAAACTACAAAAGAGGTGATCAAACCCAAAAATAAAGTCAAAAAAAGCAAAGAATAATTAATTATTAATGTTTCCAGTACAAATGATCTACATATCTCCTTTTAGGCTCCTAATACCCAGTGATACGATATGTTGGTAAAAAGATGTTAAATTGGAAAATTTAGAAGGATGAGAATGCAACTAATTGGGATGTATGGTGGACTGATGGAGCAGTCTTTTCTGATCTCTTGGGGAAAATGAATAGTAATTGATCAATTAAATAATTTAGCCCATCAAAAGGTGAATCATTTTCCAGGAATGTATAGTTTAGCTCGTAAAAATCATTTGGGAAGGAACCTCATGAAGATGCATAAATAGTTTCCTTAAGCATACAATTACTTTCCTTATACCTGGTTATTACCAGCAGAATTAAGTGATTTTAGAGCAAATATTGGTAAGAACAGAACTTTTATCATCAAACCAGAAGCATCATGCTAAGGTAAGGGGATAATGTTGGTTAAAGATTCAGAAGGTCTTTCAATACATGAACATTATGTAGCATAAAGATATTTGAGTAAACCATATTTAATTGACGGTTTAAAATTTGATCTTAGAATTTATGTATTATTGGCTGGTTGTGATCCTTTAAGAATTTATATCTTTAAAGAAGGTCTTGCTAGATTTGCAACAGAGTTATACAAGAAACCAGGTAAAGACAATTTGGATAATATTTGTATGCATCTGACAAATTATGCTGTGAATAAGGATAATGAAAACTTTGTATTTAATGAAAGTGATAAATAAATGGATGTTGGTCATAAAAGAAGTATGACTAGTGTTTTTGAATTACTCAGAAGTAGAGGAGAGAATGTTGATTTATTATGGAATACAATAAAAAAAATGATGATTAAAACATTCTGTGCTGTATAACCTATTTTAGCTCATTAATATAAATCTTGCTAACCAAATAATCATATGAATAATATGTGTTTTGAAGTCTTAGGTATGGATGTTATCTTGGATCATAAGCTAAAACCACATTTATTAGAAGTTAATCATTCTCCAAGTTTTACAACAGATACTCCTTTGGATGCAGCCATAAAAAGGTAATTGCTTTCATAGTCTTTAATTTTGATGAATTGCACTCAGAAGGCTAAATAGGAAAGTATAAATTAAGATAGATAATTACTTCAGTAAAGAATGTTGACAACTAAACCAACTAAATTGACATTAGAAGAGAAGTAAAAACTTATAAAGTAATGCTAAGAAATTAGAGATTAATATGAAAATTAGAATATTGGAAATTTTGAAAAAGTCTATCCTTTAGAATAATATGAAGAAGATTATGATAAATTTATTGAACATGCAAATTTATTATATTAAGAATCAACAGGAGCAAGTAAAAGTATAAAATTATAATTAGATATTAAAAAAATATCATAATAATAATAATAATAATAATAATAATAATAATAATAATAACAATAATAATCATCATTTAAAAGAATTGAAAAAACTGATATGAAATCAGAATGTACTTTAAGAGCTTAAGAATATAGATCTGAATCTAAAATTTTAGAATAAAAAACAGAAATTGTCAGATTAAAAAGTGAAAAATCCTCAGGAATGAAAAGAATATTAAAAAAAGAACATTCAACTACTCTTTTAGCTGATGATATCAGAAACATTAGATTAGCAAGTTTAAAACCCTAATAAAGAAATATTTTAAAATAGGATACTTTGAGGAAGAACTTTAAACTTCCTGTCAGTTAGGGTACTTTTGTAACACCTAAATTATTTATGATTACTGATAATAATAAAAATAGTAATTAACCTTTTTGATGAATATCATTTAATTAATTCTTATATATGTTTAAATTTATTATTAAATTGAGATATAGTTAATAATATAAAATAAAATATCAAATTCTTAATTCAGTAATTACTTCAGTAATGAGATGATTGAAAATTATTTCACTCAACTCCAATGCTACTTCAGTGTGTTCTTCATCAAATTCCTACCATCTATCATCTGTTTCAAATATCTATAAATATTAAAAATAGTTAATTTACTTCCTACTTTAGCATCTTATCTAATCTTTCTTCTCTAACTTATGGCAAAATATCATTATCCATTTAACTACCTTATGGTAATAGTATACCACTTAAAGTTTCAGCCCATTAAACAACCCTTATTGCTGATTTCTCAAGAGCTTCTTCAACCAAATTCACTTATCTACATATCACATTCTTTCTCCAAGGTAATGGTCTTCCCTTTATACCAAAAGGTCTATGATAATCAAGTGCTTCATTAAAAGCATCAAATATAGCTTTGTTATGTATTCTTTCCATTTCATTGACACAAACATCTTCTGCTCCCACCCTTTCCTTAATCGAAAATATCTCCAAACTCAAAACGGCTTAGTGAATAAATCCACCATCTAGAGATTACTCTAGCATTTCTTCTGTCAATCTAAAGAATCTTAAAATTTCAAAAGGAGAAGGACCAATACTTAGATTAATAATTTGTAAGAATTGATTCTAATATTGATTATTAACTATTATTTTGATGTCCTCTAAATATTGTTTAACATAGCCAACATGAGTCTACACATATTGCAGATTCTCAACTTGTCCCTATTCTTCCATATCTAATGGAACATCCCTTACTTAGGTAATATATTACTTCTAGTCCTTAGATATATGATGATAAAGTCTTATTTGATTAATTTGAATTGTATGATACTAATTGCTGGTCCTAAATATCCAATTACTCTGAATGTTAAAGTGGTTTCTTTTTTTGATCTATAAGATTTTCCTCAGAATAACTAGCCCTTAATAACTATAAATCACTCATGATAATTACATTAATTTTCAAATCATGAAGTTAATTCTTCAATAGATTACTTTGACTAACACTTACAGGCATCATCTTACTAAAATGATCATCCCCTAATTTCTACACAAATCTTAAATCCTTTTGAGTCTTTTATATTGTTTCATAGGCTTTAAACCATCCATCCTTAATTGCTTATTTACTGCTTTCTAGTGCTTCAAATTCTTTTTCTCCCCACTTTACTATTTCTTACTCTTTTAAACCAAATGAGCGAGGAGAGATCCTCTCTTAAACCAGGAGGTCTTTCAAAATTTACTTTTCTTTTTTTTCTCTTTCCTTTATCAATTCACCTCGAAGCTAAAGAATTTAACCAATTTATGGAGGAAACACTTCACTTTTTTCAATGATCAACTTTTATGGTTTCAATTTGATTTAAGGTTATTCAATATTATTTTATAGTACATTTTCTTTATTGAAATCTGCATATTTAATTAAGCTTTCAATTAAATCTGTCATGACAACAATGTCTTACTTGACTTGTAGTTTTTAAAGGAATGATTTTAAATTATCCCATCTAGCTATTTCTGTGTCTTTCATTTATTAAAATTACTATATTTTTAACAGTTTCTTTTATTGCTTTTTCTACCAAAGTTTCCTTGCTTAGTATCCTTTAAACCATCTCTAGATACATTTGACTGCTTATTCTTTCATTTCATGTTCGTAGTTTCTAGATTCTCTCAATGATATAACATCACTATTACTCTTTAAAGTTTTATATCGAGCTTCTAATTGTTTAAATTGTTCTTTTAAAGATTTTGGAACTCCTGATTTACGTGAAGTACTTTTACGATTAGCCACATAACTTAACATAAGTGGTTTTGCACTTATTTTATTTGTACTATCTCTAGGAGGTGATCTACTATTTGAAAGAGAATTTCTTTTTGCAATTTCAGCCAATGAACGTAGATTCTCATCAATATGTTTTTTCTTTTCTTACATAGATTATTGTTTTATTGATTCTAATTATGAATAGAACTTCTTTTTCTCCTTTATATAATGCTTTAATTAATGAGGAAAGCGATGTTTTTCAGGAGTAAGAGGAGGATGATGTGAATGTTCTATTGATGACATCCTATTACCTAACGCTATAGAATCATTTAAATACGCTCTAAAATTTAATCAATTCGCTTGGTTCCAATTTTATTTAAGAAACTAAGTCCTAGTTATTCACGATGATCTTATAAAGTGTTTGGTTTTTCATTAAAAAAAGTGGCTGCTTTTTTACGACGCACACACTCTGGAGATGAGAACTCTAAAGTTTGACTCTTAACTCTTTCTGCACTAACACTTTTTTTTATTTTTGATGATTTCTTTTTTTTCTTATACAACTGTTAACTCTTCTTTATGGCAGCAGTACGATCAAGGGACTTTTTTTTTTTAATTTTCTCCGTGCTCTTTCTAACTTTAAGTTCACTTTGGCACTGTTACATATGTGATTTCAAGTTCTCATACTAAATTATTTAAATTTTCGCAACCACACTAGTATCCATATCTCTTCCAGAAGGACCTAAGATCTCGACTTCTGATGCTGTCTTCTTTTTTAGAACTTTCCCTGTCAACTTAATCTGGTTTGAAATACGTCGACCTTTAATTGGTGAGTTATTTTACATTAAATTTAATTAACAGACAAGTTTTCAATATATTTTATTAATGAGGTAAACTCAACAAAATAATTTATTCAAATTTAATCTTCCATCTTATTTAACGAAAAAATAATCAATTTTACACATAATTCTGTTATGATAATTTAGAGTATTCTATTTTCTATTTTCTACCCTTATAGAAAAATACTCATATTAATAAATCAAAATTATTTGAATTAGTTATATTTAATTCTAAATGTCAATAAATTTATGTTGAATTTGTTGGGTTAATTTTTTATAATGCTGAATTTACAATGTAAACTTTTCAGTAATATTTTTATATTTCTATTAAAATTAATAAATAGGGTTTTATTTGTTTTTTCTTTCAAAATAAAATCATTCCATTAATTGCTATAGAAGATTAATAATAATTGTTTTGAGGATTGAATTTATTAAAATTATAAAATAAATATGTTATGGATTATTGGGTTAATGCAGATCATTTATGGAATACCATGTGGATATACAGTTGATGAAAATAAAATACCCATAGAAACAGATAAAGAACCCTGGATTAATGATAAACTTAGTTCGTGTCAATTCTATGATAAAACTCCTGTTTGTTGTACTCAATTATAAGATGAAGGAATTGGCAATGATTTTATCTCTTTAGATGCCACATTTGGAAGTGATGGTGATGGATGTGATATGTAAAATTCAAAAAATACAATAGTTGTGCAGCAAATATGAAAAGATTTTGGTGTGCTTATTCATGTGATCCAAGATAAGGAGAATTTCTTTAAATCACTGGCAGAGCCAATGTCACTGATCCAAGAAACCCCAACAGAATTATTGATGTATAGACTGTAACTCTACGTGTACATCCTTAAGTGGCATGTGTAATTAAATATATTAGCATAAGGATGTATATTCTTCTTGTAAACGAACTAACTTTGCTTCTTAAGTCAGTGCCATGTCAACTCCTGGTGGATTCTTTACTTTTTAGTCTGAATAAGGAGTGTATTAAATAATGTAATTCTTTAGATCTTCATCTCTTTAATTAATTTCTATTGAGTTTTCTGAATAAAATTCTTTACTCATGCCTAACATCAATAATTGTAATCAAACTTTTGAAATGTCTAAAGATGGAAAATTTTATGATCCTTTTAAATTTGAAATCAAAAAGCCGTGTGGTTGTAATACTTGTGAAGACTCTTGTGATTCTGAAAAAATATTATATTAACAACCAGGTTCTAGTAAATATTATAAGTAGGAGTCTTTTATGGATTTGATTGGCAATATGTTGTGTTTGCATGGGGATGGGCAATATTAATTGCAATTGGTTTCACTCTTTACAGATAATGTAAAAAAAAGAACGTAAACCTACAAGAAGATGAAGATTTTATTTATAATTGATAATAATATATTATATACATTCAGATATTATAATAAATTCGATCAGTAATACTATGAGAAAAGTGTAACAGATTATAGAGTCTAATCTAAATTGATTTAATATTAATATATAAATCATTAGTAAGTATTACGACTTATAAAAGCCCCTTCGATAGTTATTCTATTCTAATTTTTCACTCTTCTTTGTACAATTGGGTTTTTGCCAATGGAATATAAAATCTACTCTAATACTCCACTTTTGTTATTTGAGATTCTAAATGGAGTTTCTTATTGATATCCCCCAATAAACTGATTAGACATATTCATTTAATATTAAAATTAATGTTTTTTACTAATTAATCTTTGGCTTATAAATTAATTGAAACATCATAATTAAGTTATTTAAATTATATTTTAATTGTTTTTAATTTTAGATTAATGAACATAATATATATAAAAATGAATACCAGATAAGGGTTGAAATTCATATCAAAATTAATTATGAAATATGAAATACAAATTTATTGTCAATAAAATTTATTTATAATAACATATTAAAAAATTATAAAAAATATTTCAATTATGTATAAATAATTGTAGAATTGTGTATTTAGAACTTATTAATATTACCTTAAATTTAGATGATATTAATAAATTATAAATATACGATAATTTGTTTAAAGATTCAATAATTAAATATTGGAATTAAAATACATTTATATTTACAAATTAAATATTTTATTTATAATTTACAAAATGAATAGTCAATATACCTTTAAAAGGTCAAAGAAGATTGGGAAATATAAAATATTAGAAATTATAGGTTCAGGAAGTGAAGGAAAGGTTTATAAGGTTGAATGTGCAAAATAATCATTTGCTCTGAAATAGATAAAATCAATATTCAAAGTGAATTTGGAAATTTATGAGAATATAAGAGAGAATGAGAATTTAGTTAAATTTATTGAGACATTTTCTCATAATGAGATTTCTTATGAAATTTTTGAATTTTGTGAAGGTGGCAATTTAAAATAACTCTTAGAAAAATAAAAATTCAACAAAAATTCCACAATATAATTTATCAAATAGTTTTGCAATGGTTATAAGGAGTTATATAGAAACAATATTATACATCGAGATATCAAACCAGACAATATTGTGTTTAAAAATAATTAAGCTAAAATAGCTGATTTCGGATTTGCACGATTTGTTCTTAATCCAGATATGAAATAAGAATTGTCAATCAAATGCAGTCCATTATATGCTTCTCCTTAACTTTTGGAAGGATATTTCTCTTCCAAATGTGATGTATGGTCTTTAGGATTGATCCTCTATAAAATGATATATGGATTCTTACCACATCAATCTTCTGCAAACATAAGTGAAATATAACAGTTCTATATGGATATAAAATACAATAAGGTTCCTTTTCCTGAGAATGATATGCCATCTGTAGTAACATTGATAAAATAGATGCTTAAATATTCTGAGGATGATAGAATAAGTTGGGTACAAATATTTGAACATCCTTTGATTGGATAGAACAATGAAAATGAATTGTAAGTATATTCTCCTAGATGTGTAGAAGAATTCAATATGTTGATATATTTTGAGAACAAAATCTATTAATTATAAATATTTAATTCCTTAATCAATAATTAATAGAGTGATCATGAAGAAATATTAATAATTTTAAATTTATGGTTAACTTATATTCTCTAATTAAATGGTGAAATTAATGGGTCAATTATTCTAAAGTTTTTAGAATAAAAATAGTAAAGTAAAGTATTTTTATAATAATAGTTTTTATAAATGGAAGTCATGCAAAACGTTTAAGAAATGTAATCAAAGAATATCTTAAAATGGTTGAAAATTAGATAAAATTTATCAATTATTTAGATTAATAAAGGAGTAGTAGTTTCTAAATGAAAAATCAAAACTATCCTAAATTGAATGGTCTTGAATAGAAGGAGTAAATAGAATCTTTAAATTGTTCCTAAGATCTAAAAGAATAATTAAAATAGATTTTCAAAATTTGAAATGAAAAATCTTACCTTACTTTTTATTTATAAACATTATATAATTTATGGATCATTCTACAATATAGAAAAATCCTTTATGATAATCAATTTGTTATTGAAATGAATTATTAATGAAATAAAATAATTTAAAAGCTTTTTGTAGAGTAATTGGTTTAAGACAAATTGAGATTAATAGAGGAGCAATTGATTCGCTTGTGATAAATGAAAATAAAATCAAAATAATGAATTAAGATTTCAAATTTTGTTAAATAGTTAAAGATTAGTAATTACAATTTAATAATCAAATTTAAGAATAAGATCAATGGTTTATTACTTATGGAGAATGTGCAGTATAAATATTATTAATGCTTATAGTCTGGGAAATCTACTGCTATGTTTAGAGAGAATGGAGTCATTCAATAAATTGGCTAGATTTACATAGACAATTATAAATAAAAAGATGTTACACTTAGTATGATTGAAATAAGAGAAAAAAAGATAATTGATATGTTCACTTAATAAGAAGTGAAATTGTTCAAATCTAATGAGAGTTTTAATTGTGAGAATTTAAAAAAGGTACCTATATAGAATGTGGATCAATACTTATAAATTATTAAATCTGGTTATGAGAATAGAATTTAAAAAGATGCTAGATTGAATAACATTTCAACTATATATCCATTGATAGTTAAATTAGATTTCGGAAATTTTGCCATCTAATTTGTTGATTTAGTAGGCTCTTAAAAAGCAACATATTGTTCACCTTAAGCAATAAAAGAGAGTAAATTATTATTATTAATATAATGTAGTTGCATTTAATAATACAGCATTAAGTTAAATTGAAAGTATTTTGCATACATATGATGAAACCTAGAGATTATTATTATGCAATGCACATTTAGTTACAAAAGTGTTAAAAAATGCTTTTCGCAATAGTTCATTGACTAATTTAATCGTGTGCGTATCATCTGCTAATATTTATGAAAAGGACACTTTGAGAATATTGAAATAAATTTAAGGATTATGATATATTTTATATTATACATAGCAAATTTATTTTCATAGTTTATATTAAAAATGCTGAATGTGAACTCAAAGAGTCGTATGACATTGTTCAGTACTAGATAATCGACTGTAAATAGTACTGGATAAAATATATTGTTATGGGATCAAATGTTTGGAAATTTCTAAAGCACCTTAAAATAGAAAAATTAGATAAATAAATTGCAAAAAAATGATAATGATCCAATCTTCTATTCATCTCCATTAAATTAACCAAATCCTTTATAATTTAATGAGAAACTCAGATTAGGATTTCGTTAATATTTGAATGGAGAACTTTCTGCTTTGAATTTAGTAAATGAATGCAATCATTTAAATAAAAAGGAAAACAAACTTAAAAATAGAATTAAATTAGTAAAACGTGCTAACATGTTTGCCAACTAATTACAAATAACAAATAAATACAGATCTTTACATTAATAAGGGTTGACTGATTAAGAGATTGAAAAGAAAGTCAAAGTTTTATAAAGATTTGAAAAAATAAAGAAACTAATTCAAAAAAATTAAGAAACTAAACCAATTGAAGATACTAATCTCAAAGATGTGTAACTTTTTCGGCAACTCTATGAGGTTAGTGAAAAGAATAAATTTAAGTTTAAGTAAAAGAATCTGATAACAGAGAGGACAGATGGTTAAAGAGAATTTGAAAATGTAAATTATTTTACTCATAGATATCTAAGAGTAAAGAGAGATGATGAATAATTAAAAAAAAACAAAGAATATAAAAAAGATTAAGATTATTTTAACAAATAAAAAGTAAGGGATATAATAGATTAAAAATTAAGGGGATTTATAGACGAAAGAGAATTATAGGAATAATAACTATTAAGTAAGGCTAAAAGAAGAATGTTAATGAAAAATACATAATTCAAAGAATATGAATAGGATAAATATGTCTTAAATGATCCATTAAATAAAGATGTCAAACTTTATGCTTATTTGTTTGTAAAACCAAAAGAGAATAAAAAATTTAATAAAATTAATCAAAAAACTTTACCAGTCACTAAAAGTGTAAAATAATCCAAACATTATTTGAATAATTTTAAGTAATAATTAACATCTCGTTCTCGTTCAGCAACTATGACTAATGATTCTTCCTTGAATTCAATTCTAGAAATAAATATTGATAATTTGTATAAAGCAAGTAATCAAATTTAATCTTAGATTTTGTCAAATGATTAAGAAAAGTTCGTAAAAAGAATCAAATAATTATAGAAAGTACAATAACTTAATTAAGATATTCTTAAGATGAATCAAATAAAACTTTCTTCTGAACGTAAATCATTTTTATTTTGATTCTAATATTGTATAATATAATTTATAATTTTTTATGAAAAGAGCATCTTAAATCCAAATTCAGAAGGAAGCCATAGTTTTCTCTTCTGATGATTCAATGAATAGTGATAATTCTTTCAATTCCAGTGTCGAAGAGGAAGAAGCAGAGACCGACACAAATACTATTTTTCATCTTAAAGAACAAATGACACAATTTTTCACAGAAAACCCAGGATTACAAGAAGCTATTAAATTCGAATAAGAAGAGAAAGAAGAGAATGTTGAAAAAACTGAATAAAATAAACATAAGTAAAAGGAATTAATCTATCTATAGACAAACTTTAATTTCTAAATCAGAGTAACAATAATTTGTACATGGTTGGAAATTACTAGGAAAAGATGTTATTAGAAACAGCCAAGGAGGTCAGACTCTACCAACATTAGAAACCATAAATCATAGACTTAATATCTTCAAATAAAAGGTTGATAAGGTAGATTATTTGGAAATTTTGTAAAGAGAAACTTAATAACAATAATAGAAACAAGAAGAACAAGTTTAAGTTAAATAAGATACCAAATAACAACCAAGATCATAATCAGAGAATCCTAATAAAAATGAGAATGAGGAATAGAAATTGGAAGAAGAATAAGATATAACTTATTTCAGTTTCAAGAAAAAAATGCAATTAGCTTTACATAAAAGATAATAACTATAAAGAGAGGAAGAAGAAAGAAAACTAAGATAATAAAAAGAGAAATAAAAAAAGGTAAACGAAGCTGATTAGCTTGCAAATGATACACCTAATCAACAAACATAAAATACACTAGTCGGATCTAAAATGGAATTTTAAACTCATGTTGGTTAAATGCTTTATCAGACATATCTCCAAACAGGAGGAGACAAGGAAAGCTTTAAGAAAATGGCAGCAATTTTCCTTAAAAATTATCATAAAAAATAAAAGGAAAATTTAGACAAATTAAAGGTAACATATCTTAAATAAAACATAGATATTCCCACCAGCAATTCCAAAATTTACATCAGATGATTGCAAACATTTGAATTTGTTATTACCAGACTTTTCTACTTAATTATATGCTCCAAATAAATAAAATTTATTTTAAGGAGTTGAGAATTATAAATTTCCAGCTAATAGCCCAGAATAAGAATTCATAAACTTAGTAGATTAAATTATGTCAGGGAAAGTAATGCAATTTTGGAAAGAAATGCATTAATAATGAATTGAATTATTATTATTAATTTTTCAGATTTTGCAATGTTCAATCTCTAATTTTATTTTTTTTTAGTAATTCAATCAATATAATATAATATATTAATTTAATTTGACAAACCTTATAGATATATTAGGTTTCTTTATTAATTAATTTAAATTACTTATTGTAATAATTATAATATATATTCTTTTGAATCCAATCATTTCTTACTCAGAAAAAAAATGTAAAGTCAAAAGAAAATTTCGAATAATATTTCATCTATGTTATAGTTAATATAAGTTAGATATACATATATTCTTAAGGGAAACCTTCCAGAATAAATTTATCGGATAAAAAGTATTGTATAATAATTTAAAAAATAAGGAAAAATTCTTAGAAGGTTTGAGTTATTAAATTATTAGCATAAAAAATTATTAAGGTAAGCAATAATAAATATTAATGTAAGACAATGTTAGAAGGTTTTATAAAGATGAAATTAGTCTATATATATCATTAAATGATTTTCATCATCATTTCACAGAATTCCTCATAACTGATTTATCCATCACCATTTTTATCAATTTCTTTGATCATGTCTAACCAATATTTCTCATCAATCCCTGTTAATGATGGTCCCAAAACTTCCTTAATTTCAGACTCTGAGATAAATCCATTGCCATCTTTATCGAATATTTGAAATGCCTTTGAAACCTTAGAATTTTATTTACTTCTTTCAATTTTTCTTTTTAGACTGCTTTTTTTCGATCCATTGAAGCAATAATGAATTCAGTATAGTCTATAGTACCTGATCCATCCATGTCCACTAAGTCCATTATCTTTTAAACTTCTTAGATAGCAGTTTCATCATCCATATATTTTTTATATGTTTCGAGGATCTCTTCTTTTGTAAGGATCCCATCTCCATTTTAATCCATCTCTTTAAAAGCTTACATCTTATAGATAATTAAATAACTACTAACTAATTTTTTTCTTCTTTTGAGATCATTGTAGTACCAATAAACATTAAGGTTGCTTATTATAATTTTTATTCAGCTCTGAAATTCATTAAATTCTTTAGTCTACCTTAAACTACTTATTTATCAACTTTTTCTTAATGTTATTACAAAAACCAAGGATGTTCTAACACTTATTTAGCACTTAATCTCTTTTATACATCATATTAAAGCATCTTTGTAACGAGATCTTTAGCATGAGCACTTGCAGAATTCCAAACTTCACCCTTAAAAAATGATCAAATTCATTATACTTCTAATTAATATTTCCCATTCAAAATGCTCTTTTGTATTTCAGCATCTGTTCTTCCATTAAATGGAGGCATTCCAGATAATAAAATATATAAAATAACACCACAAGACCAAATATCGCATTTTTCATTATAATTACGTTTCAATACTTCTGGTGCCATGTAATACAAAGTTCCAAATTTTTCATTTATTTATTGATTAGGTGAAAATATTTTTGCTGTTCCCCAATCCACCACCTTCACATTATAATTACCTTAACTAGTTATATCAAGTAGAACATTTTCTGGTTTTAAATCTCTATGCGCAATACTTTGATTGTGAGCATACAAAATTGCAGACATAATCTATTTCATAACATAAGATGCTTCTTTTTCTGAAAAACTGCCTTTTTCAATAATTTTATCAAATAATTCTCCACTAAATTCAATTTCAATATATACCCTGTGCATAATTCTATAATGATGTAGTAATTTTTTTCATCTTAATAGAATTCATATAGTTTAAGTATATGAGGATGATCTAATTATTTGTATACATTTATTTCATTTATAAACTTCTATTGCAGTTCAGTAGTAGATAATCTAGATTTACTAATTACCTATTAAAATGAGAAATATTTTTTCAAACCTTCATTGCTCTGATTGCTCTAGTTTTTCTATGTGTCACCTTTCTTACTTATGAAAATGCACCAACACCCAATACTCCCTAAACAATATATATAATATTTACTCCTAGTTTATAGTCATCTGTATATGAGTTTTGTTTCTCAACAATGAATTGACTAAAATTTAATTTCAGATGATTTTGATCCATATGTCTTATTTTATGTATAATTATAAAATTGATTAATAATAGGAACATCTTTTATTACACCAATTATATAATGATTACCTATCCACAAAAAATGAAAAAGCATTTAAATAAAAGTTATACTTTTTTTAGTATCAATTAAGAGGAAATTTATATTTATATATGTATATATATTTACAAATAATTAATATAATTCCTAATTATATTATTACTCAATAAAATTACAGCATTTTTTGTAAAATTAAAAAAAATCATATTAGCCTTATTTTTGAAAGTAATCGATCTTTAAAAATGTCAAAAATAGAACTTCATCTATTTTTTGATTAATTATATAATTGTTAAGATATTTGTGATTATATATTAATATTTTAGGTCAATATAATGAAGTGGAGTATTTAATGAAAATATTATTATTATTATTAATATCAGATGATCACTTTTCTGATTAGTGCTTTTATAGGGTAAAGATTAGAATTAAATTAGTTGTTGTATTTAAGCAGCTCCTTGTTTTAATTTTGATACTGTGACATCTTCTGTTGATGTATTATTAGATGACATGATAGTTAAGGATTACACTGGTAAGAATATTATAGGCTATGGTATGTGGCATAGATGGTTGCCTATGTTGAATTCAGCTGAACTTAAAAAAACTTCTTTACCTTATTTATAATTAATCTATGAATTTGATACATTTAGAACAACTATGTATACCAAAATTTATATGATTAATGCACTTGACGAAAAAGAATTCTTTATAGTTCTT
Organism: Paramecium biaurelia; assembly: GCA_000733385.1. Taxonomy (NCBI): domain Eukaryota; phylum Ciliophora; class Oligohymenophorea; order Peniculida; family Parameciidae; genus Paramecium; species Paramecium biaurelia. Next base: position 202,750 of record JPFL01000052.1, read on the forward strand.
GAGTAGCTTGGAGAATTTGTATTCAAAAACTAATTCAGTTTGGATATCGTTATGCTAGAAGGAAGGTGGGCTTATCTTTATTTTTGTGAAAAAATAGACACAGGAGAATTTAAATTTTATTATAAATTATTAGTAGATAGTAATTACGATTAGACATATGTTGCCTCAGGAATTGAAAATGAGAAAAAAAATAGAAGAAAATCTGGATTTTCTGCTGGATTTACAAATTTAATTCCAGATGTTACACCAGGATACATCTATTTTGGAGAAAAAAGTGAAATTCTTTTTAAGGATGAATATTATGAAAGTATAACTGACTTTGATGCAGCTTTGAGTGTGACTTGTAGTTTTCCTGATACATGTTCAACTGGGAATAAGATCAATTTTCTGTTTGATTATATCTATAATTTCAATAAATTAGGATCAAAACTGGTGAATTTATTTTATACTGAACGGAATTATGCAGTTTCATCATGGATTAAATTGAATTAAGTAAATTTAATTAATAAGACTTCTTCATATACTGCTTTAAGGTTGGCATTATTTGATTTTTATGCAGATGATTATTTGTAAGGAGATAGATAACTTTGGTTAAACTATTAATAAGATTATGAATATCCTGAGAATACAACTATAACAGTTCATACTTTCTCTTTTACATATGCACAGTTGACTTTTTATAAAACAAAGGAGGATGATAAATGGAATGTAAAAGGTCTTAAGTATGAAGATCAAATCACTTAATGGCATTACTTTTCATTTTAACATGGATCTGTTGTGGAGGCAGAAACTGGATATAGTAATACAAAGATCTATTTTCACTTTAAGGATTTTGAAATTACAGAATATTTTGTTGAGAAGAAGAATCATTTCTCAACTTAATAACTTGTAATGATGGCAGGTAGAGATAAATATGCAGAAGCCTTAATGTAAGGAGAAATGGCATATCTAAAATTAGAACATTGTTTTGGTAGTACTTTTACAATGGTAAAAGGTATAATAATATATATTATATTTAGATTGCAATATCCTTTGCAAAGAATGTGTTGGCCCTGAACAGAATCAGTGTACATCTTGTTAAGGTACTTAATTTAGAGAACTTACAAACAATTAATGTTAATGTAAAAGAAATTATGTAGAAAATATTGATAATAGTTTAGTCATATGTTAAGGTATTGAATTTATCTAAATTAATGAGGTTTTACTGAAAGAATAGGTTCCAATATCTTTTAAGAAGTTAATCAAGTCAATAAATGTTAATAGGGATAATTTTTAATAAAGAATGGAAATGTTGAATAATGTGTTAGTTGTCCATCACCTATGAGTGATATATATATTCAATGTGGAGATTGTTATGTAAACAGTTAAATATGGTATTTAAATCCAATTTGTACATTTGATTATTAGGCATATAATTCTAATTCAAATTATGCCTTTAAATTGATATAAAGAATGGAAAGTGATTACTAATTATTCACAATTTCAAATGATTTAACTCTTGAGTTATGTCCTTAATGTTTAAAAATTGTTATAGATACTTCATTTGTTGATTCTAGCAAACTAATAACATAATTTCATTTAGGAGTTAAATCATCTATTTAATGTAAAAGTTGTAGTAAAAATGTAAAAAATTAATGTATTGACTAAAATGAAAATTGTGATTAATGTGATTCACATTATGTATGTACAAATTGTTAAGATGGGTTTATATTGGTTAACAATTAATTTTGTAGGAAATGTCCTGAAATCTGTACAGAATGCACATTCATTGGAGATGTTCCTTAATGTATTAGTTGTCCTATGGGATTTTATTTATCTGATGGCAAATGTATTTAATGTGGTTGGAATTGTTAAATATGTGATTCATAAAGATGCTTTAAATGCGTAGATTATAAATAATATTATATTTCATTAGATGGTTAAAATTGTTATGAAAATACAATCACTAATTGTTAGATTGCATATGAAGAAAGTGTGAGTAATTCTACAGCCATCTCCTTACTTAAAGATTATCCTATTGTAGAAAAGAAAGAGGATGTAATAGTTAAATGTGCATTATGTTCTAAATAAACAATCAATAAATAGACTTCCTGTGTAATTGATCTTAATTTACCAGCATCATCAAGATATTTAGAATTGAATGCCTAAAATGTTCTGTTAAGTGCAAATAATCTACCTTAAGGATCATATGAATTAACTAATTCAACAGATACTATTTCTGAGTGTGACATTGATCGAAATTGTAAAAGTTGTTTATTGGAAGACAGATTCTATTAAGATTCTTGGAAAATTGATATTAAATCATTTTATAATACTTTATACGGTGGAAATTTTGTAGATATAGTATTAAAGACTGGTGATGGTGAAATCAAATGTATTAATTGTTTAAAGGGATATGATTATTATAATGGAAAATGTATTCAATCTTGTGATTCTAAGTGCAAAGTGTGTGAGATTATTAATGAATAAGCAATTTGTGTATAATGTACAGATAATACAAATGGATAAAAATTAAGTTTAAGTAATGGAGAATGTATTGAATGTCCTTATAACTGTGCATTATGCAATTAAAGAGATAAGTTATCTCTTAAAACAGTTAATCCTTATTTTGATCCTAAAAATACTGATTTCATTAAATTCAGTTACATTTGCCTTAAAAGTTATACTATTCCTAGTGTTTATTTGAATTATGATTTTGATTTGGATAATTTTGTTGAATGTTCAAGTGCATCTACATGCAAATAAAAAGCAGTAATAAATTTGAAGTATTATTGCAATAAGAAAAGTACAACTGTCTTGAATGGATATGATTAAGATTTAATTGAATATAAATCACCAATATATGAATCTGATAGTCATACTTTAGTATTCAATTAGAAAGTTGTTAAAGAGATGACTATTAAGATGACATTAATTAATGATGATCCTAATTTATAATGTAAATTACCAGATAATTTCCAAATTGTGTCTGAATTAAGAAAGAATGTATTTACATTAAAAAACATTAATCTTGAGTTCTATGGTACCACAAATGTTATCTTTAATGAAAACTTCATTATTACAGGATTCAATTAAGTATTGTTAAAAGATTTCACTTTGGTAAGTTCTTCGAAAAATCAAAATCTCTATATTTATGATTCAATCCAATTTGATTTGGTATTGAAGAGTATCACATTAAAAGTTGTTGATATTTCCTTCTCTATTGTAATCGAGAATGCCACATCTGTTAATATAGATCAATTTATTATTCAAGATAGTAAAATAGTTAATTCAAGTGGTATCATTCAATGTTATGGAAGTCTATAAAAGGATGATGTATCATTGTCAATTACAAATATAGAAATAAAAAATAGTTAATTTACTAATTCAAAGATCTTTTTATTCAAATTATCTGAAAATTATAACAATCTAAAGATTTTAGTTTAATCTATATTATTCACATCTAATATATACAAATTAGGATCATAAGCTTTTAGAACAGATTACCCTCTTAATGTAAGAATGGCTGTTGTTGATATAAAATAGTTTACTTAAACAGATGATGAATTAATTGAATCTACATTTGCTAGTTTCGAAGGAGTAAAAAGAGTGAATATCAATTAAATGGTATTGTAATAGACAAAATTGAGTGCAAAAAGTAGATGGTTAATTCTACCATTATTTTCAATAAATGATCTTGAAGTTAAAAACAATATATTGAGTACTGATGATGTTAGATTGATTTCCAATAAGGCATCAGTTCAATATTCTGATGCAAATGATGGAAATACTATAGATATGCAAACAATCAAATTTGAATTCAACAAATACTTGGGAAATAAAGCATTTATGGAAATCTATTAAACAACATTTATTGGATTGGCAATCACAATTAATGATTTACTTATTGATTAGAATGAATTATACACATTAAGCAAACTTCAATAAAATTACATAGCATCTGAAAATTCTACATTTTATTTTGATATCTATGAGTTAACACTTACAAATGCTAAAATTGTAAGAGGTAAAACTTTTCCAGAAATGGCTATTTTAAATAGTAATAAAGTTTAAATCGAAAATATGGATGTTACTAGAAATTCTGATATACTAAGATTGTTGAATAATAGGTTATCTTGTGTTTCAGCCAATGCGATACCTTAAGTTTATACAACAATTTTGTATATGTACAACATCAAAGAGATCGATATGAATTATATTACTCTGTAGAAGATCAAAAGTATCAATCAACCTTTAATATCTATTAAATCATCAGATAGATTGAAAATTCGATAATAGGAATCGATCAGAATAAGAAATAGCATATTCAGTGAGAATCTATTAATTCTTAGTAAGATCAGTGAATTGTAAGCTATTATTTCTATAATTTCTGAATAAAATCAAAATTTTGTGGTTGAGGACTCTAAATTTTTGTATAATTTTTAGCATAGTTATATTTCAGATTTATCTTTTGTATCCTCTTCAACATTATTGTTTTCCAGTCCAAATTCTAGTGTAATACTAAACAGAAATAACTTTGAAAAGAATATAGCTACAAATGGATAGAATTCAAATTTAGTATTAAAATGTAACAGTATTACTATAACAACATGCAGTTTCCTCTATTCAAATTAATTATAGTTTAATATGATATAAGATAATATTGTTTGGGGACTAGATAGTTTTGCCATACCAAAATAAGAAGAATTTTACTAAGCATTTCCAATAAAGACATTCGGAGGAAGTGCATATTTATCTGGAAATACTACTTTAATCAAAGATGTTAATATAATTGGATCCATTTCCTTACTCGGAGGAGCAATTTATCTATAACCTTAATCTGATGGGATGGTGGAACTTGAAGGCATTTTGTTTAAGGAATGCAGAGCATCTTTGGAACAAGTTTCAAATGCTTAAGGAGGAACAATCTTTATTGATGCTGCCTCATCTCAAATTTAAGTGAGTATTTCAAATTGCACTTTCTTGAATAGTTATAGCAGAAGAGAAGGAGGTGTAATCTATGTGATTCCATCTAGTAGTGAAAACAAGATGTTCATTAAAGACGTACTTGTAAAGGATTCTTATTCTATTTACTATTCTTTCATAAAGACATTTGGGTCAAATTAATTGAATTTAGAGGCTCAAAATCTCACTATTCTAAATTCTTTTAAAGGATTTTAATAATACTTGGGATAGCTTTATTAACTGTCTTAATAAGAAATAAGTGATTACCATATGAATTATATCTTTTCTATCAAAGGAAAATTAACTTTGTAAAATTCCAGCTTTACTGATTACATGAATGGTTTAATTGAAATATCCTATGGATAGTTAATTTTAAAGAATGTTATAGTAAGTAATTATATTACAGGCAGTTAACCACTCATGTCATTAGCAGCTGTTTCTGTTATCATTTTTTAGAATGTATAATTCTTAAATATTTCTGTCTACAATTATATTCAGAATATTGTACCTGAATGTGAAGTGTCTTATACAGCCTTAGCTTTAACTTGTGATTATTCTTAAACTGCACCTACATTTATTGGTATTGACATGAATCAAACTATAATCGACTACTATTCGAATCTGAATATAAGAAATGTGCAATTAGCTTAAGCTAATCCCACATCATTGATATCAGTTATACAAGTTGATATAGATCATTCAATCATTATTCAAGACACAAAGTTTTAGTCAATCATTTGTCAAAAATGCACTGAAGGATTAATATAATTTGAATTTTTGGACTATTACAAGTTAGGAAATAATATTATCACATTAGAGAAATTTCAATTATAATCATCTCAATGTGGATAAATGAGTTGTATCGTTCTTTAATAGTAATACAACTAAAATCGAGTGAGATTGCTTGTAGATGATTCTGCCAAAAACTAACTTATCTATAGTGTCGCTGTACGTTAAAGTATCTTTATTAACAACTTTGGTACGTATGGAGGAGTTTTTCATGTTAATGACATCAATATCTTATTTGATGATTGTAAATTTCAATCTAATACTGCCACTGAATCAGGAGGAGCAATTTATTTCATTTCTAAATAAGCTACATTGAACATTTATGATTCAGAAATTAGTAGTAATTCAGCCACAATTGGAGGAGCATTCTTTCTATAAAATTATACTCTAAATTCACCAAGTGTTCTAAATCTGTAATTGAGAAATAATAAAGCTTTGTTATTTGGATAAAATTATGCAGAATATCCCAATCAATTAACTTTATCAATGAATAATGGAGTTAATTATTTAGAAAAGGAGAGACTATTTGCAAATTTAACAACGATTATTGATGTTATAACAATTAAACCTTATAATGTCTCTAATGAACAAAAGAATTTTATAACACTTCCCAGTGGGTAAGCTATCAATACTTATAAATATTTTGATGAAGAATCACAATAATACTTATCTTACAATTTAACCTTTAGAATCATAGCACTTAATAAATAAGATAATAAAATATAAAATCTTGATGGTAGTAAATGTACAATCTATTCAAGAAAGATAAACCTTTAAAATATTACTGAAATAGATCCTCAAAACATGGATAACGTTTCAAACCCTTAAAATTCACCATATACAAGCTTATAAGAAGTTTACTTCAATACCACTTCATAAGATTACAATCTTGATGAAATGATTGTATATTTTGATCCAAAATCCAACTCCTAAGCTGTATTATAAATTGAATTCTTGTGTAATTCTATTAGAATACCCATTTTCAATCCAGAATCTCCATATTTATTGAAATATTAAATTGAGAATTACAGATTAAGAGTTAATGTTTAATCATTCAACTGTTAAGTTGGAGAATAGAAGAGAGATGAAGATGGTACTTGTCTTGTTTGTGATTCACAATAAGATTAATATTCAGTAATTGCAGGAGAAACTTGTTAGGTAAAGGATACTACATCAACAGAAGCAGTTACTTCAGCCAGTGTGAAATTGAGGGCAGGATATTGGAGGCCCTATTCTTATAGTACTAAGATTGAATATTGTTTGAATATGTAAATTAATTGTGAAGGAGGTTGGACTCCGGGAGATACTTCTTGCTTTTTAGGACATATAGGTGCTTTATGTGAGTAATGTGATATCTATGATACTTTGGGGAATGGAGAATGGTCAGTGAGTGCATAATATAAATGTGGTAGTTGTAATGATGTTGGAGACAATACAATTAAAGTAGCTCTTATTAGTACTTGGTAACAATATATATTTTAATTTTAGGACTTTGATTTCTATTATGCTTTCAGTTAAGAGTACTATGGAAGCAGTTAATAATATGATATTAAGTAAGAAGTTTTCAAAATATTTTGTTGAATAAACAAAAGCTGGTTAAGGAGGTATATTAATCAAAGTGTTGACTAATTATCTTCAAATTATAGGAGCAGTTTCAACATTTTAACTTTCTTTACCAAGTGCTATCACAAGTGCATTTAAAACTGTTGGATCTCCTGTAGAATCTATGAGTTATTCGTTAGATTGTTTTTTGATTAGGATTTCAGAGATCAATGTAATGTATTTTAGAATGATATGGGCTTTAATTATGCCAATCATATACATTTTGACTTTCTTTATTTTGTATGGAATTGCTATACTATTACATTTAGCTGATGCCAGTAAGAGTGCCATCTCAACTACTTTTATTTATTTGTTTACATTTTTGTAGCCTACTCTACTTGGAGGTTTTGTTTCACTATTATCATTCAGATAAGTTTCAAATATCTTTTGGGTTCAAGGTAATGTTGCATATAGATATGATACTGCATAGCATTTGAAATGGGTTCTGTCTTTTGTATTTCCTTCTGCATTTACACTAGGATTGATAATACCAGCTTATTTGTTTTTGAGTTTGTACAAGATTAAAAATGATTTGAATGATGGAGAAAGTAGAAAGAAATGGGGTTATTTATATAATGAATATCAACCAAAAGCATATTTTTGGGAAATTGTTAAGATATTCTAAAAGAGTTTCATTATATTATTTTTGACATTCTATGAAGATTTAATTATCATCAAGGCTGCCTTGATCTTCATCATTGTGTTTATATATTCTTTGCTAACTAAGAAATATAAACCATATAAGTTGCCTTACTTAAATTATTTAGATGATATGAGTACATTAGTTTGTGGAACTTCCATTGTTTTGGGAATGACCCTATATTCAGCTAATCAGTCTGATAATTAGGAGATAATTTGGCCATTTTATATATTCTTGTTAATTATAAACGGAGTATTTATTGCAGTTCTTCTTTGGGAAATTCTATGGGCTTAATTAGATGGCTAAGAGGAAGCACTTGATAAGATAAGAAGTAAGATTAATGCCAAGTTCCCTGATATATAAAACAAGAATTGGTTGACAAGAAAATTATTTACAAATAGAGCTGAACAACGTAAGAGAATTAAGCAAAGATTTAAAATGATTAGAGAATATTTGATGGGCATAGTAAGAAACTAAAATAGAAAGAGGGATCATTTATATCAAATGCATCCATTGGAATAAACTATTAAGTAAGATATTTTAGAGATATTTCAATAGAGATAAGGATGACAATGAATCATCAGCTCCTGATATCAATCCAACAATTCTATCTGTCCCTCGTTTCTATAATAAGATCTATCCAGAAGTATTTGTAGATTAATATGGATTTGATCATCAATCGTAGGCTGAAATAAGCAGAATAGATTGAATTATCTAATAATAAGTAGTATATCATTTTTATTTTCTTGTTGAACTCTATCCTCGTTAACTTATAGATGATTTTAAATGAGTAGATGAACTAGAACCTCTTTTTATTTAAGGTGGTCTCCAAGATAATTCATTATGTTAAGGACTCAGTGGTTTCTTCTTACTTGTTAATGTTTATAACATCTTCTATATCTATAAATTATAAAAAATAATATAGATACATAATTCCGATCTATTATAGGCCTATCTGATAATACAGTACTCAAAGTAGGGTGATTATCTTAACTTTTTCTGGGTTTCTCTTTCATCATCTATTAAAATGATTTACGTAATAAAGACAAAGGCATAATACTTTATGGTGTTAATGATTATTTTTGAGTCTAAGTTTTTGAAAATTACTTGTCTATTTCATTTAAATTTAATTAGAGATTTTTCTTCTTTGCAGTTGATTAACTTAATTGTAAAATCTTTTTATCCATTAGATGATCACTTTAAACTCTCATCTTTTATTTCAATTAAAATATATCTTTATATGTCTCATTTACATAATTAAAGAAATCAAAGAGATCTTCTGAACTACTTAATTCACCATGTTCATTCTTTTGATTCAGATCCGTTACATCAATCTTCAAGAACTCTTAATGAATATGAGTCTCATATATATCAATAAATATTGGCATTTAATTAGATTTCTTCTATTTAACAGATTACCAATCTACATTACTAAACCAAGAATTCTTTTTTAATGTATTAAAGTCATGTATTCTATCTTTAATATTTTTATTCAAAAGACTTTACAATAATGACATTACATCTGTACTCAAATCTTCAGGAAATGAGATGTCCTCATTCTAAATTTTATGGAAAATTTCTTCAGTATTCTGAGAATAATGAGGTGGTAAACCTAATAATAATTCATATAATAGGCATCCTAAAGTATAGAAATCAGCAGGATAAGAATAACCTTATCTATTGACTATCTCTGGAGGCATATACTCAGGAGAACCACAAAAACTATTTGTTAATTAATCTTCACTCAAATCTAATTTAGATAAACCAAAATCAGTGAGTTAAATATGACCTCTAAGATCTATAAGTATGTTCTCTGGCTATATATTGAAATTTATTAATTACTTTTAAGTCTCTGTATAAGACTCTATGTTAATGAAGTTCTTCAAGAGCACAAATGACTTCACAAATGTAAGCTCGAGCTTCATCATCTGTAAAACGGTAATTTTAAAGATGGTAAAACATTTCACCTCCAGCAGAGTATTCCATTAAAAAACACAGATGATCTTTGGTTGCAAATGTTGCATACAATGGAATTATAAATTTAGAGTGATTCAGAACTTGAGATAGAATTTTCTTTTCTCTAAGTATTTGTTCCAATCTTCTGCAATCAGTAATATATTATTTTTTGATCATTTTCAGAGCAAATAATCGTCCAGACACTTAATGACGTACCAAATAGACCTCTGAAGTACCTCCCTTTCCTATACATCGTTCAAATATGAAATCTAGAAGACTCAAATTTGATTTATGAGCATTTTATCTATATACTCCAATCAAAGCTTCTTATTTTAACTTGTGTATGGACAGTTATGCTGATTTAAAATGATATTAAAAGCGTACCTCTCTCTTCTGGTACAGATAACATGTAATCCATTGTAATTGAATTGGATACTGTTTTCAATGCAACTAACTATTATGAATTTGGCGTTGCTGGATGTTCACGAAGCTAGCATGAAATAGACTCAAATACTAATACCTTGTTTAAGAGATCAGCTACACTCTTATCCATTCCAATATCAATTGCCACTTATTTATCATAACATCTTATCTACAAAGTTCTAATTTTCTATGAATGATTTCTCTTGTGTTCTAACATTATTTATGTTATAAAGAATTAAAATTGTTAGATCCCTCAATTAAAAATTGAGATATCGCTATGAATAGCTATCAGCTGAACTCTACTTTCTCAATCAAAGAGAAACCTATGGTGCCAAAACACCCAAATCAGTCTAACTCAAACCATTAAAAGCAGCAAATCAAGGATATTTGGCTAATAATCATGAAAGTTCTGATACTTGCTACGTGACTGGAGTACCCTATGGTTAAACCAAAGACAAATTCTAGAATTATGATCTCTTTAACAGTCTTAATACATAGTATATCCAATTCCTCTACTTAGAATGCATCCAGATCTAATTGTATTATAATTAGACCCATCCCCTTATATTGCAAGACAAAGATTCCTAGCTCATAAATGTGCACTATAAGATGTAGAGGGCTATCAAATGTATGACACTCCTTTAATTGATCCACTCAAACCACATGCTTGGGAAGAAGCAATAGTCAATTTAGTTGTCTTAGACATGCTTAATGCCAATAAAAATATGGAAGAAATCGATTGGTCTAAAGGTCTTAGCACTTATTCCTATGCTAATATCCAATCCAAAGAAATACAAGAAGCCAATAAAAATCTATTCATATAAACTATTGATGAACACATTATCAACCATAGATATTCAGAATATTATCTCATTAATCGTGTATTATACACAGCCCTTATGGGTAAACATAAAGTTTTATTGGCTGACATGCCTGATCATTTACATAAATTAAATTTGGGTGGCACTCTTGAAATCCAAGAAGCCAGAGATCTATTTAAATATACACTATAAAAGACTAAATAGATGAAAGACATTCCTATCACTCTAAGAAAAGCTGCTTATGATTTCTTACCACATGTTTTCTAAACACCAAAGGATTTATATATGACGGGTATGTTGAAGAGTGCTTTTGAAGGATGTGAAACAATAAATGCCTATGTGGGAATTCCACATTTAGTCCCCATAAACAATTATTGGGTAGAAGCACCTCATGGTATAAATTATACTGAAGCCACTCGAATTCCACCCAGAAGAACAGGGGAAACAGATGAAAATTAAATTGAAAAGATGGCACTGTTAGATGTTTTACTTGAAACCCATACTTGGGCAGAACCTTACCTGAGCAATCCTTTCCCATATATTGTAGAGGATCTTACATAAGTATAATTAATTCTAATTATATAAAGGCTACAGCAGGAGATTTAAAGGCAATGAAAGAATGTTTTTTATAATATTACTAAAAATATAGTGCTTATAAAAATGAATTGCAAAAGGAATTGCCAAATTTAAGAGATCATGATATTAAATTTATTGAATAAAATAGAGAAGCTGTTCCTGATATGAAATATGAAAAATCTATTGAGATCAAAGCTTTAACAAATAAACAATTATAATAAAGAAATGTAGAAATAGTATAATGATTAGCTTAATTAAAATTATTCATAATATAAAATCAAAAATTTATAAAATTAAAAAAATTATTCATCATTTATCTATTAATAAGTCTCAAATAAATATTATTAATAGGATCATCAAAAATATAGTTAGAATTTTTGTGAAATTCGCATTAACAGTTATATTTTTTTAAGGTGGTTGGCAAGATAAACATTTGGATAATTGATTATTATATGTATAAGTATAACCTGAAAGCAAATAACAATCTTTTTAATTTAAAGTTGATGGATCTTATATTTATATGCATTCTTTATTTGAGATTTGACACAATGTTATTTATGTCTTATTCCAATCATAAAAGAATGAGCATATTTAATTTTATTCATAAAAAGTTGAACAATTATGTTCTAAACATTAACTAGATGATATGTTAGTAGCTTATTTAAAATAACACAAATCTTTCACCTACAAACAAGAGTTCTAATCCTATTCAGATTTTTTACATGAATTCATTGATTCACATTTATTTCTTTATGTTGGAGTAGTAATATTAGATGAAGCAGGAGGTGTCCAAGAACAAAACCCATCAGTTCCTTTAGAATTACATGAAATTTGGGTTTTATAATCCTTACATAAAGAAATAGGAACACATGATTCACCATCATAAGTGCATTTGCTATTTTATTTTTTGCATTATTCAACTGAAGCAGCTTTTGCAATATTAGTACAACCAATAACTTCACATTAATTATTGGACCAAAAACATTATCCTTCATCACTATTTGCAATATTACATGAGGCTGAATTTGTTAAGCTTGAACAATTAAATTTAGGAACACAAGTTTTCCCATTAGTAGTACATGAATAGAGTTAAGATTCACATGCCTCATTTGTTTTACCTGTTAAATCGTTGCAACTTTGAGTTCTACATTGATTTGCAGAAACATCCCAAACACATTCTCCAGTAGATATCACTCTTTTATCCTACAATATTTTGCCCTTACTATTAATCACACAAGAAATTTGATATGTGTATTTATCACAATCTGTAAGGGTAATACATGTTACACCATCAGTAGTACAATCCTTTTTAGCTGCATAGCATTAAGAATGAGAAGGGAATACTATTTGTTTACAAGATTCAAATTAAGTACAAACATTTACAGCATTTTAAACAATCTGAATACATTCTCCATCTATTCCTACGTAACATCCTCCATTAGTATTGGTATCTTTACAGAATGTAATAGGAATGCATTAAATTCCATCAGTTGTACAATCTTTTGAGACTTATTGACATTCTTCATGAGTCTTGAATTAAATGTCTTCACATTATGAATATTAATAACATTAATTATTTATCCATAAGCAACTTCCATCAGTTCCAATTATGCAATGTAATTTTAGAGTGTACTCAGAACAATTTGATAAATCCATGCAATAACCCTTTCTTAATAAATCAGCTGTGCATTCTTTTGAAATAGCTTAACAAGATTTATGATTTGAACCATTTTAATCCTTACATTCTGGATCTCTACACAAATTTATAGTTGCATCCCAAACACATGATTCTAAAGATAAATTAATTTGACATTATTCTTAAATACTATATTCGATGCATTACTTTAAATTAGTACATCCCCCATAGTTTTGAGTTGTACATTTATTAAGATATGATTAGCATTATGAATGAGTAGTTAAGGTTTTTGGAGCAACACTACATGATCTTACTTAACATTATTTATTGGATGTCCATTAACATAATTGGCCATCTGGTTAAGAGACACAACTAGCTTCAGTGTATGCTTATTTACATTGTCTTCTTGTAATGCATTAAGTTCCATCACTTGTACAATGAGACATAATATTTTTGCATTCTTCATCAGTTTGATAATAATAATATTCACATATAGCTGTTTTACATTTTACATTATCATTGTAGCATTAATCTAAATATAAGGTACAATCAGTGAAACTATCAGGCTTATTATAACATGTTTTAGTAATACATTTATCTTGATCATCATCATAATAACACTTACTAACTTCACATTATATCATAGTCATTTCTTCACAAGTTTTTGGAATTGTTTAACATGCAGTTCCACTAGCTTATACTGTACATGTATCCAGATACTTATTACATTAACTGTGTGTTGTATATGATGAGGGTGCTGTTTAACAATTCTTGATTATGCATTTCTTATCTTTTTCATTATATCCACATTCTACTCCCTTCTTTGTAATAACACATGACCCTTAATTATCATAATTTTCACAAAAATCTAACTAAAATGTACAACCACCACCACTTTTAGTTGTGCATTTAACTTTTGTATAGTATGCTAAACACTATTAATGTGTTGTTAGAGTAGTTGGAGCAGTAGTACATGTTTTAGTATAACATTTAATACCCATCCATTAACATGGTTATCCTTTAATATCAATGATGCATGATTATTCTGATGTAAATGATTCACATTATTATTGATTGTCTTCACAACCTTTACCTGTATTAGATAGTATACAATTAATGTATTAAATTGATTTGCATTACTCATTAGAAGAATATAATGATGTTTATTCAATATTTGAGCATTTTAGTTATACACAATTCTATAATGTAGGATTCCACCAACATCTATTATTATTGATATCAAAGTAGCATTATTTTTAAAATTTATAAAATTCACATACTTTTTTTCTTTAAGCACAACCTCCTATTCTGCCTACAGTGCAAGTGCTTAAATATGATTCACATACTTAATCAGTCTAATATGTTAAAGGTGAATAATCACAAAGCCTAAGAACGCATTGATTATTTACAATTTCACATTTACCCTATTTAGATTATACACAACTTTCAATTGTTTAGTCTGAACAATTATCTTATATTACTATGCATCCTGTCCCATCAAAATTGGAAGTACAAGTTGACATCCATTCTTAACAAGTTTAATGATTATACTCAGACTTAATAGCATTACTACATGTCTTATCAACGCATTATTATGTACTTGATGTATCTGGATTATTTGTGCATGAGCTTATTAATTTTTCACAAGTTGTATCATATTTAAATCCTATATCAATGCAACCTAATGGTTTACCGCTGGTAGGATTTAAATTCTAACACATATATTTTCCTTTATCTTCCACTAATACACAATAACCTAATCCAGAATAATGACAGAGATTAAGATCATTGTAATATGTGCAATCATATTGGATATCTGTGCATTATTCTAAATCAATTTATGCAGTGCATTTAATGTCAAAATCTTAGCAATCAGCTAAAGTAGTTTTTGGAGGTGTTACAGATTAGCAGAGATTCCTCTTGCAATTATTACTGTTAGGATTATCAATGCATGCTTTTCTAAATGTTGGACATTTGATTTCATCTCCTGTCATAGATTCGCACTCATAATTTTTTATTTTACATGCATCATTATAGGTAATACAAAATCCTTCTTTTTTAGAATAATAACAATTATTTTAATCTGTGTATGAAAAACATTCATCTACAATTGGAATGCATTAAGTCTTACTTTTATTAATTGAACATGAATCAAGACTTAAACATTAATCAAGAGTAGTATAATTATAGTCTATACATGTTTTAATAATACAACCATCATTTGTACTATTAACTTTACATTAATAAAGAATTGATTCACAAGAACTTGTAGTGTAGGTAGATAGAAAAGTGAGATCATTACAAGTGTTGATAGTTCTGCATTAGTTATTATACCAATAACAATTAATTTTTGTGGAATCAAAAGTCTTGTAACAACTCTCTTTCTTCAGATATTATCCACAAGTATTATATTTATTTTCACAACCTCCAATATAAGGATGAATAGTACAATCACTTTAGAATGTTCTACATTGTTCATCTGTTATATATGAAAAAGAATCTGGAGCATCATCACAACTATAAGATAAACAATCTTTAGTTTCAGTATCCCATAAACAGAATTGTTTTCTCAAATTTAATACACACTATGATTAGTTACTATACATCTCACATTCCTAAAGATTCATACAACCATTTAGAGTGTTATTTACAGTACATGTATCTTTAAGATCATGACATTATTAATGAGTTGATCCAATATAATCAGTGCAACCTAGACTTTCAGCATTGATGCATTTAACACCATTCCAAAAACATGTACCTACTTTTGCTGCATCAGATACACAATTTGATTTATTCAATACATCACATGTACTCTTCTCTTAACATTTATTACTATCGTTACTTAAAATACAACATTTAGTATTATCTGAATAACAATCAATGTATTAATTGCATTCAGTCATGTTTATAGAATTCAATTCAAATTAAGCTGTATAACATGATCTTGACTGACATTTATCTAATCCCCATATACAATCATCATCATCAAAGTGACAATTCAATTATTTCTTTCTATCCTCACATAATTATGGTAATTCCATACAACCAATAGTATTACTTACTACACATCCTTTAAGATATGAATCACACAATTTATTTGTATTCTAACTTGAATCTGCTGTAAAACATTATCTATCAATACAAATATTCTTTTGACTATCCCATCCACAAACTCCATCTAATCTAAAATAACAATTTTCTTTTTTGTTGTTCCCTTGACAAGTGGGAGGAAATGTAGAACAACCATTTCCTTAGTCATTTAAAGTACATTCACTTAGATACTTGTTGCATTCTAAAGCAGTAGTAAAATTAGCTAAACTGCATTCTTTACTTGAACAATTCACCATTTCAATACATTTATTATCATTAAAATCAATTATACATAATTCCTGACTAGAAATATTCTCACAAATCATATCAACACATCCTAGATTTGTAATTGGATTTATAGTACACTTATCACTATAATCTTAACATTCTTAATGTAATTCTAATGTTAAAGGAGCATTATCACATGTTCTTTTGACACATACATCATTATCATTCCAAAAACATTCATTTCCATTTAAATCAATTACACAAGCTTCTTCTATTGTGTATTCTGAACATTAACTGATATTCATACATCCTCCATCTTTTTTAGTGACACATCCTATCAAAAACTTAGAACAATCTAAATTACTCATTAAAGTATTAGGAGCATATGAACATTAAGAAACTAAACAGCTATTATTAATCCAGACACATTCATTATTAGATAAATCATTTTCACAAGCATCTTCAAGTTTTGCAGAACCACAATTTAAATTATCAACACAACCATTTCCATTTGTAATACAATTTATTAAAAATGATTGACACTCACTATTTGTTTTATAAGTAGAAGGAGCATTTTTACAAATTTTATCTAAACATTTTGTATCATCCCAATAACATAATTCTCCTTTTTAATTAGTTTTACATGCCTCCTTTATTTTAGCTGCATCACAAGTACTTCTATCTATACATCCTCCATTTAATTTTGTAGTACATTTCTTAATAAAATTACTACATTGATCATCTGTAATAAGTGAAGTGAGTGCATTCTAACATATTTTATCTACACAATTAGTTCCATTCCAAAAACATTCTTATTTTTAATCTCTATTCCAAAAACATTAATTCTAAAATAATTAATCAGAACATTTCAATCCACTTTCAACACATCCTTGTCCAGATTATGCAACTGTACATGTATTCTATTCATCTCTACATAATATATCTTTATTTAATAATTTAGGTAATTATTCACAAGCATCAGCTTTTATACATTTTTGAATTGATGAATCCCAATAACAATAATTATCATCTTCATCATATTAACAAGATTATTATGTCAGATATTCTTCACATAAACCAATTTCAACACATTATTTACCATTTGTAATACATCTCTTTGATATTAATTAACATTCCTCCTCTTTTTCTTTTATAAAAACACTACATCCTGTAAAATGACTACATATATCACCAATTAAGGCACAATTAAAATCTTTAGCACATTCTGTTTTAGTTATTTAATTACAGTAGGTTGGATCTTAATGTGTTTCACTTGTGCCTGGAATGATTACAGTTTCATTTTTCAAGCAAGCAGTTTAATTCCAATAACTCTTTCCCTCATAGTAATGCTCACAATCATACTATGAGGTTATATTCTCCCTAAAGCACTGATAATTCTGATATTAACTCAAGGCATCAAGTACTAAAATTAATTCCAATAAAAGCGTAAACATTATACTTAAAATTTTATCTAATAATAATAATATTCTACTTTATCAATATATGTTAAAGAAATAATCTAATTATTTTTAATATCCATAATTTTATTCATATCATTATAAATTCAATGTTTATATGTTATTAACTTATTCTAAAACTCAATTTATATTTAGAGTCTTAATTAATTACATATTATTTGGAATTAAATCGATTTTTTATCTTAATTTAAAATCATCTATTAAAAGGACATATTTATCAAATTATATTTCTATATATTTTAATACAATTCTTGAATTGAATAGTTATATTAATTATCTCTTATTTCCTTTCTAATTATGATGTAAATATCATAAAAGAATTTAGAAGTTTTTTCAAGAACATAATTATTTTAATATAAATAAAAACGTATTAAATGCAATATTTATTGGCTTTGTGTTTTATTGTAATAGTTTTGGGACAATAGTTAAAAGGGAATGGAAAACATCATAAACATAAGAATAAAGAAATTGGATTTGTTTAGGTTTCAGCAGATTTGAATGATTAACGTATCATTTTGGAAGGGATTATTCAATAGGTGAATCAATTAGCTCTCTTAGTATAAAGATAAAATGTATTTGATGATAGTTTGAGACAAAGACCTTTTGATTTAATTGGTTAATTGGATCGTCTAGATAAATTAGAATTATACCCAGAAGAATCTAAAATTATTGAAAGCTTAAAATAACAATTAAATATAATTTCTAATGCAATGGATGTAGATGATTATATTTAAGAATGTGATGGTTAAGATGTTTGTTAAATTTGTTAAGCCTCCATATATTATTAATTGGATGATGATAATTGGTATATGATTGGATTTGAGCATGGATTTAAGTAATTATGCATTGAAATAAAGAAAAGAATTCCAGTTCCTATTAGATTCTGCAAAATAAGCATTAGGATCTGATGGAGATCTCTTGTTGACCTTTTCAAGTGAAAATCACATCTGTTTACAATTTGCCAATCTCAAACATCCCATAGACATCAATGGTGTACTAAAACTTTATTTGGGAACAACATTAAATGATTACCAAAATAAATTGATTCACTTACCAACTCATGGATTACCTTTGGAATTCCTTGTTAGAGCAGAATATTCAAATAGAAATTTCATTTACAAAGATCTAAAATTTATTGTAAATGATAATTCCTAGAGAGATATTCTGGGTGGTCGATTGAATAAATTGTAATTCTCCATTTTCGATTAAAATGTTTATATTTTACAATATCATATAAGGTATATATTGAATATGATGGCCAATTTTATATCCAATCACAAATCTACCCATTTTAAGTATAAACTATTTAAGGAGACACTAAGTCAGAATAAGTAAATATATATTTATTATAATAATTCATAGATAAATATTAAATATTCATAGAATATAGCTGAATAGTATATATCAAGATCTATTCTAAAGGATACTTTCAAATTTAGCTAGATGCAAGCTTCTACTTATACGAATAGTACTGACATTATAATATCTGTTGAATTAGATTGATTTTTATTTTTTAATTCTAATAATAATTTATTGCATGAAAAAGATATAAAATAATCAACCAATCAACAGACCACTTTATTAACAAGGATATAAAGTTCAAGATTAAGTTGTTCCTTAAGGGATTGCCTTTTTTTCAACATCTGGTAAAAGACATTATCCAGATTTTCAAAGAGGAGAACTGGAATCTTACTAAGGAATGTAACATGTCTTTGACCCACCTAAAAGGTAAAATGTTTTTGAGATTTTCATAGATTAACTCAAGATTATGATAGATCATTAAATACAAAGGATATCGATGGAGCAGTTACAAATACTCTACGTAGTAAAGTTGTAAAAAACATGGAATTAGCATAAGTTTATAAACATGAAAAACAGAAATCCTTATGGGAATAAAGTAATAAGCCTAGTGATTTTGATTCTTAAGCATATTAGCCAAGGAAGAAATGGGATGATATTGATCCATATAAAAATAGAAGTGCAATATACACAAATGGTGATGATTCTAAAAGAAAATTAGATGATTTAAGTGATAATCATCTTGAAACTATTTAATATCCTGATTCTACCAATTTTAAACATAATCAACAATTTCATGAATCTTAATATTAACAATAATAATTATATGCATAAACATATGAAGACCCCAATTTAATTGCATAGCGTTAACAATTACAAAATTAACAACAATTACTTTAACTACAAAATTCACAATCATAACCTAATTTGGTGGGTTAACCTCAAAACACTTAACCTTCTAATTAATCTGACTAAAGATAACAATATTAATAACCACCTCTTTATCAAAACTAAATAGAGGATGAGAGATAGAAATAATAATAATTGTTAATGCAAAAATAATGGGAGTAATAAAGAATAGAGAGTCTTCAAAAAATACAGCAATAATAAAATGATAGAATTAGAGAATAATAGAATCTCAAAGTGTAATAGGATTAAGACTATCAAATTATTTAAGAATAACGATAATAATCATTAAACTAAAAATAGTAGTATGCTAGAGATTTAAGATAATAATAAGAAAATAACAAGGATGGCAATTATAGAAAAGGATTTACTCCTCCACCTGCATCCAAAAGCGAAATTATAGGCTCTTACTTATAGCCTCCTAAAATGTAAAAATCATAAGGATTTGATGGAGATATTAACTAAAATATGAGAGATTCTTTGAATAAAGAGATAGAAGAAAATGAGAAAAGACTTGTAATTAATCGCTTTAGACCTCATGAATTGCAGTAATACATTTATGATATGAAAAATGGACGAATTGGTGGCAACAAAACTAGAAACAACCCAACTTTTATGTCCTATGCAGGACAATAATTAGTGAATCAATAATAATGATAACATATTATAATAATTATATTTTATTCAAAAATTATGCTATTATTATTGTTATTCATTAATAAGAATAAATTAATATAGATCTTTTTAATTTTCATATATATAATAGTTATTAATTAATTTCCTTAATTAAATTTACTTAATGTATAAAAATGATTTAATGATCTTCAAAAGTTCAATTTATTATATATTCATTTTTGTTCAGTCTATTTTACAAAATATTAGTTTTCTAAAATACTAAAATTATTTTAAATTAGTTTTCTAAAATACTAAAATAAATTTAATAAATAAATATATTATAAAATTAGCATAAAGGACAATAATGAAATGAAAAACATTTGCTTATGATATGAATATAAAAACTATAGATATTTGGATATGTTGATTTTATAGAATATTAAATCTTATCAAATTTCATATTCTTCCCATGAGTTTTCTTCTTCAAGAATATCCTCTACTGGTCTTGGATCTTCGTAAAACAATTCTTCCCATGTCATTGCATATCTATATTTATCTAAATTATTCAAATTTTCTATACCTTTAAGTGCATCTTATAATAATTTCTTTCTACTTCTTTCAAGTGTTGGTTTGTACCAAACACCATAACCCCAATTTCTAAAAAATTTATGTATAAACATAACCTTTTATTAACTTCTGCTTAAGCAACTAATTCAGCCTCTGTGAATTGTCTTTATTTATAATATGCCCATTTGCCGAAAAAATAATATCTACCTCCATAGAATGCTGTGAATGCAAAAGCCCCCAAGACAACAAACTTGATGATAGAAATGTTATAAATACAGGTCTAATTCTTCTCAACCACCAGGCATTGGTTTCCCAGACGAAGTTTGTCCACTGATAAACCATTATATATTAAATTTAATATTATCATTTTTAGTTTCTTTAAAATTCATTGAATCAAAATAAAGAGACTTTATTTTATTTCATTTTTATATAAATCATTGAAAAGGCACCAATTTTGTAAATCTATTATTTCCTTAGTAATAGTGATAATCATGATTAGTTTTCCAGTAAGTCTTCTCTATTGCTTTGCTAAATTGTAACATACATATAAATTCTTTGAATAGTGTACTTTTTCTAAATACTTTAAAAATATGATTAAATAATTATAATGATAAATTTAATTAGCATAACTATTATGCCAAATTTTATTTCTATAAAATATAATGTAGAGTTCTGATTAGGTTGATTTTAAATAAACTTTAATTTAATTATTAAGGAAATTACTCAATTTATTATGAACAATTATTTGTATGATGTATTTTTAAATATTTTTTTTTTATACATTTTTTTTACTCCAATTAGTTAATTGATTTGAAATAAATTTAACAAATTTTTGGATTGCCAATTTAATATTTGGTATATAAAAAACTACATTAATAATGTATACAAAATACTCTATTTTTCAAGAGGGTTTTTAAATCTAAAATTAGAGCATAATGTTAAATGTTTTTCTTTAAATAATCAATTTATCTTCTTTTGGAATAATTAATGATTCTAGAAAAATTAGGGAAAAGATAAAAAAAAATAAAAATTCGTTGCTATATATAGAATTAATTTATTCAGTATTTCTCTTTCTTCTTTTAATTGATCAAATTTTTGAAATAATATAATATCGAAATAAAATGTTGATTGGAAAACAGCATCTTCTATTTAGTGACATTTGCCAACTTGCTTATCTCATATTCATTAATCAAGGTTATTATCTTTATAATTATTAGACAGTTCAATTATATTTATGTCTTTAATCACTGTACTCTATGCTAATAGCATAATTTTTGAGGTTTTATGTGTATTTCTCAAAAATTAACAGAGAAATTAATGTTTTTCATTAATTGGATTCTCAATTAAGATTATATGCATTTGGTTTGCTTATTAAGAAAAATAAGAATACATACTTTGTTCATTAATATAAACTCAAATATTATTTAATTGCATAGACTTAAAAAATAAGCTCTAACCTATTTTAATCTTAGCATAAATGGCTCTATTTATATTCAATTATGAAAAAGTTGTGCTTGATTATGGATCAATGTTAATAAATATAGTGTAATTAGTGATATTTAGTTTATGGTTGTATAGAGAAAGAAGCATACAATTTAAAGATAATATAGAAACTCATTAAAGTAAGAATTAACATTAATGTACTATCGATATCTAAGTTGAGACTTTGAAATAACATTAGAATCTTATTCATACAATTTCAACGAAAAGAATAAATTTACCATAAAATTCTTTATTATTTAATGATTAATATGAACTCTTAGAAACTCAAATTAATTTTACAGATTTGATAACACATCCAAATTAATATAATTAAGCATTTGAAATACTTTTAAATTTAAAATTTAATTATATTGAAGACACAGAATTAAAATAAAGTGAACTAAGAATTATAGTCATATCGATGTAAATTGAAGAACAACTACTTTTGACAATTGACAAAAATGAGTATTGTAAATATGAAAATCAAGCTATGTTGTTACAATGTATTGTAATAGATGGGATTAAGTGTTTTTAACTTCAATTTTTTGATATACCTTTAAAAATGAATAATAGTTAGGAAATAGAAGAATCAATGGAGATAGATATGTGTAGATCATTATCACATGAATTGGGTACAAATTTAAATAGCATAATAACATTTATTAAAATGGCATTAAAGGATGATGATGTCAATTCTTAATTTAAATCTAAATACTTGGAACCAATTAGAATTAATAGTGAATAATTAAATCTAATAGTTGGTACAATTAGAGATTATAATTTGATAAATTTGAAGTAATTTAGTTTGAAATTGGAGGAAATTGAAATAGAATTGGAAATTAGATTTATTGTTTCATTATTCAATGAAAGTATAGAAAATAAAAACATTAAAATTGAATATTGTTTTGATTTATAATCAAGTTTATTGGTGAATGATAAAGTGAGATTTAGATAAGTTTTATTTCAATTATTGTAGAATGCTATAAAATATACGTTTGAATCTGCAATAACTATTACTATATAAAATGATAATTTGGAATGTTTTATATCAATTTCAGATGATGGAATAGGAATGGTATTATATATAATTATATTAAATAGACTGAGTAAGAAGCAGAAAATATGAATTCATTGTTGAATTCCAATAAATTTGTAAGAGTATCAGAATAATCAGTGGGTGTAGGATTAGGTTTAGGAATATCAAATTAATTAGTAAAATAAATGAGTGGAAAGAACAATTCTATATAACTTAATCGAAAAGATAGAGGTTGTTAATTCAGTTTTTTTATAAAAAATCATTAATTGGAGATGTCAAAGGAAAGTATGAGGAAGCAATCTTCAGGATTCGCAAAAAAAAGCAGTTAAACTATTCGATTTATATCTGCTAATACATACTTCGAAGATTAAGTAAAAGGACAATCTATTTAATTCTAAAAGAGTTTAATTTAAACTCATACTAATTCTTAACAATAATTTATTATTCCATCTACTAAAAGAATATATGGATATTAAGAAAGTAAAAACTAAAGTGAAGAGGATAGTTTTTCATCAATTCATCCTCCAATCTTAAGTCCAAAATTTTAATAATCTATTGTACAATGCAGTCTAAACAGTGACTGTTGTTCTAGAGTATTAATTGTAGATGATGAGTACTTTAATATCCAATGTCTGAAATTATTGATGAACAAGTATTAATCTAAATGTGATTCTGCTTATAATGGAAAAGAAGCATTATAACTTGTAAATCACAAGAAGCATAATCCTTGTAAGAAGTGTGGGAATCGATATTATAGTTTGATTTTCTTGGATATCAATATGCCTATTTTAGATGGCTATAAAACTGTCAAAGAACTTAAACACTTAATGAAATAATAAATAATCAATAAGGCTTGGTGTATTGCTAATACAGGATTTTGTGATCTAGACACAAAACTTAAAAGTTATGAGGCAGGCATGGATTATTACTTAACTAAGCCTTTAGATTAGAATGAACTTAGATGTATGTTGAATGTGTTATTTCCTATTAATGATTACTGATTATATTATATGTTTCTGGTTATAAATATTAACAATTATGAATATATGTCAACTTGATACTACTTAAAAAATAGTATAATATGCTGTTAGAATGATCATCCTCTCTTGTGCTTTGATATCAACTTTGTTTGTTGGGATCACATGTTTAAAAAGTAATAAATAGAAATATTGGGTATTCAAATTACTAATTCTATAATCATTCGCGGAGTCAATTGATTTAATAGGAGCCATCTCTTTATCATTTTAGAGCAAATGTTATGAAACTTTATGTGATATCATTGGATACATAATGCATTGCTGTTGGCTAACTTCATTCTCTTGTTTGTTGCTATTATTTTATTTATACTATTCTGCCCTTCATGTAAAAATAATTACAAATTAGATTAATTCCAAATATTAAGCTGTAACTAATAACATAAACAAATTCATTATTTTTTGCATAATATGGCCTTACTTATGGCTCTTATACCCATTACTAAATGATTCTATAGGTCCTACTGGATGGAAACTCTATAATTCAACAGAGATATTCTATTTATTTTGTGGTTTTGAAGTACATTATATTTCTAATATTTAGGAAGATGAAATTATTTTCCTTATATTTTGGTCCATTCCATTATGGTTGATATTCTTAAGCGTTTTAGTTTTGAGAAAGAAAGTATCCAATAATAAATTCAATTGATTAGTTCTCGAATAAAAACCCTAATTTTTGAAGAATAAATTAGTAGCATAGAATTAGATATCATAAAGAAAGTGGCAGACTTTTCGATTATCTATGTAATCTTTTGGCTTACCAATTAATTTGTTAAGTAAAATTAATTAACATATCATAAATTAGATATGTACAATTATTATATGAAGGATATACTCAAGGTATAATTTTGTACTCTTTATTTGTATTTATATATTTGTTCTTTGAAATCCATTTAGTCATAATTGCATTCCTATTTTATAGAAATTATAAGTAATTATGTATCTCCTTATCTTATAGTTAAGTTATTGATATAAAAGCAAT
The DNA here is from genome assembly GCA_000733385.1 of Paramecium biaurelia. NCBI lineage: Eukaryota > Ciliophora > Oligohymenophorea > Peniculida > Parameciidae > Paramecium > Paramecium biaurelia. The sequence goes on from JPFL01000052.1 coordinate 228,857, forward strand.
TTGGTCTTTAAAGAAATAGAAGAATTAAAAAATAAAGAATGATGAGTAATTAATATGATTTTTATATTGTACATTTGTTTTAATTATAATATTAATGCCTATTCACCATACATTTACCTTATGATCAAATCAACTAAAACTTATAAAAGATAATTGTAATATAAAAATCTAAACAAAATATTAAATAAAATTGACTATTATAGGTTGAATGAGATTGCATTGTATAAAATAAATGATTAATTATTTACTAAATGAATATGTATGGTTGTTATATTTATAAAATTGAATAAAAAATGAAAAAAAAATTAAATCCTTTTAAATAAATTATTAAATAAAGAAATAATTCCTTAAGAAATGCCATCAAAGAGAAGAAATAATGGTCGTTCAAAGAAAAATAGAGGTCATGTCAAGCCAGTTACTTGTTCAAATTGTTGTAGATTAGTTGGCAAGGATAAAGCCATCAAAAGATTCACAGTGAGAGACATTGTTGATGCATCATCAAAGAAAGACATTTTGGAAGCTTCTGCTTATGAAACCAAATAATAATAGTCAATTCCAAAATTATTTGACAAGCTTTAAGTAGTGTTAATAATTAAAAGTAGTATTGCATTTCTTGTGCCATCCATGCACGTATTGTTAGAGTGAGATCAGCTGAAGATAGAAAAATTCGTGTAATTGAAAGAAAACGACCTGTTTAATAAACATAAAAAAAGGATGCACCAAAACCATAAGCTCCAGTTGCAGCTTAATGATATATCTAATACAAACATACATTATAAAATCTGAATATTTTTCATTTCATGAAGCCATCTTCAATACTTTTATAGGTATTTGTATAAATAATTTAAAAAAATATTAATATCTTCAATAAATGACTCATAGTTATGGTTTGAAAAAGGGAACACGAAGCAAATTTGCAAAACCATTTAGAGGACATGGTAATATAAGTATTCGTAAAACACTCTAAACATTCAAAAGAGGTATAAATTTTTGTAATATTATTTTACAATAGGTGATTTTGTTGATATTTTGGTTGATGGAGCATAACATAAAGGAGTCCCATTTTAATATTATCATGGACGAACAGCTAGAGTTTTTAATGTTAATCCAAGAGGAATTGGTGTCTCATTATAAAGAAGAGTAAGAGGTAGATATGTGGAGAAAAGATTCCATGTTAGAGCTGATCATTTAAGACCATCAAAATGTAGAGAGGAATTTGTTAAAAGAGTTTAAGTAAATGATAAGAAAAAGACTGAAGCTAATAAATTGAAATAACGCATCTCAACTAAAAGACAACCAGTTTTGCCAAGAAGTGCTGAAATTGTCAAACCAACATCTACAGTCTTTTAACATCCAAAAGCATTTGTAGAAATCATTTGAAATATAATACAATAAGTATAATAAGATAATCATTTATCTTTGAAATTATAAAGGACTTCTTAACATTAATTTATTTTTTTGATAAAATCATGACTCATTTATATGATTTATAAGAATTTAAAGAAGCATTTGCACTTTTTGATAAAGATGGAGATGGAACTATTACTATAAAAGAATTGGGTATGGTCATGAGATCTTTGGGTTAAAATCCTAGTCTTTAGGATCTAAAAGAAATGATAAAGGAAGTAGATTTTGATGGAAATGGAATGATTGATTTTAATGAATTTTTAGCTTTGATGGCAAATAAATTAAGAGATACTGATTTAGAAGAAGAATATATAACTGCTTTTAAAATATTTGATAGAGATGGAGATGGATTATTGTCAGCTCAAGAATTAAAGCATGTACTTATTAATATGGGTGAAAAACTTTCTGATCAAGATGTAGAAGACATGATTCATGAAGTTGATAGTGATGGAGATGGTCAAATAACTCTTGAAGAATTTATTAAATTATTAAATTGGAAATGAATGTTAATTAGTAATATCCTATTTTCACTTAATTTTATCAATCAACTTCTCATTAGTACCATTACTGTATTATATTCTAGCATATTAAATTATTTAAATATTATAAAAATATTAATATTGACAATGAAATCAAGAGAATTATAACTTCATTTCGATTTACAACCACTTGATGATACAAATTTCTAATCTGACAAAGTTGTAGAAAAACCTAATAAACTAAAATAAATTGAAGATTAAGATAAATAAACAAAATAAAACATATTTTCTGAACTAGAAAATTCTCCGACACCAAAATAAACTAAACATTAACAATAGACTAAAATATATTCTAATGATAAGGATAAACTTTATTTTTAGAGAAATGATGAAAAATCAAACATAGATTTTGGAAGTGCAGAAATGCAATAAAGAATTCAATTGGCTGAGGAACTTAAAAAAAAGGGTAATCATTATTACTCAGATAAAAATTTTGAAGAGGCTATTTCATAATATACTGAAGCACTTGAATTTGTTTAAGATAGTGTTGTCTTATTGCTTAATAGAGCTATTGCATATATTAAAATTTACAAATTCTAACAAGCTATTTTGGATTGTACTAAAGTATTAGAGATTTAAAAAAATAAAGAAGATAGATTTACTTAAAATAATGATAGTTTTTTCAAAGCTCATTTAAGAAGAGCTCTTGCTTATTATAAAATTGGACAATTATAAAAAGCTTTATAGGATGTTGAATAAGCAATATAAATTGATCCTATTGATAAGGAAGCATAAAAATTGAGAGAAGATGTCAAACATTATCTAATAAATGAATTTATGGATAAACAAAATAAAACAGATTCTAAAGAATATTAAGATGAATTAAATGAAGGAAATTTGGAGACAAGATTAGGTGAATCACAATAAATTAATTAAAAAGAGAATAGTTTAACAATTCAGGTGAAAAGTAGTGATACTATTTAAACATCTATGAAATGTAAGTTTTAATAAAATAATTTAAATTATAAAGATGTTATTGATGCATTTCTTATATAAAATTAACATTATGATCTATTTTAGGTATTATAGGTGATGATGGAATACACAGATGAGTCAGCTGCTTATTTTTATGATAAAAAAGGAATTGAAACATTGATATAAATTATAAAGGCAGATGAAGAATTTCTTCATGATCAATTCAACGTATATTTTCTTAAAAAATTAGTTTATGGCTAGTTTGCCAGCTTTGATTTTGTAATGTTATTAAGAATAAAATTAATTATATCAAGAATAATTCATTTAACAATATAATGGTGTTGACATTATAATTTAAAAGATTATAAAATTACTCAACAAAGCTAAATAAAAGAAAAAATCAGCTATATTTGATTGTATTCGAGATTATATTGAAGCAATAAATATAATGAATGAGGAGAAAACTCGAATTCTCATTTAATCTAGTCCTCATATTATCACAACTCTCTATCCTGAGATATTTATTAGAATTTTAAGTTTGTCTGATACAGAATATGAATTGGTTTCATCATTTTTAAGTTTATGTGCAAACTTATGCTATGATTAGAGTAGTTTTCTTCGTTAAATTTTTTTAAATCATCTTGATCAAATAATTGAATAGATCTCTCAGATTTATTAAAATGTAGAACTCTCTACATAGTCATGTGATATGTATGTACAAATATTAAATCTATTATCAAATTTATTAATTGAAGATCAATTTAGAAAGAAATTCATGGATTCAAACTTTAATCAAGAATTTTATATCCTATATTTCAGATTATTAAAGTAACTTCAAATTAACTTAGATCCTAATTATGATGAATTAATTTCTATAGCTCTTGGCTTTTTAATTAATTTATTTTATCATATAAGTTCCATTAAATAGGAATACTTGATTATAGAATTGAAATAATTACCAAAGATTTTGGAAGTCTTTTCATTTTCTAAAAATTCTCTTATTTTAGAAAGAGTGGAAATAGTGTAAGCATACTTAAATGTATTAAAAGAACCCTCTTTTATCAATCTTAAATTCAAAGTAATTGGACCAATGAAAAATGGTTATAATTTTCATTGATAGTGTGTTTATATATATTTTAATATATAGTTTATTTAAAATTCGAATAATACATCTAATAAATAAATGTAGCACCTGTCTCGTCCCCAATTATAATTACAAGAGATAGTGTAATAGAATAATTTAAAAACGTATAATCATCTAGATATTTAGGTGCACTAATAAAAGTAATAAACTTAGTCAATCTTTTAATCCTTGTGGATTGATTGCTCAAAGTTTGAGTCCAACTCATAAAGCAAATCAAAGTACTGGTTTATAGGGAATTGATTTGAAAGTATTGAAAAAATAAGGGCTTCCTGTATAGGCTAAGCAATATTAACAAGAATTATTGAAGTTGATGATAAGTCATAAATAACTACCAATTCAGAAATCAGTTTAAAAAGTAAATACTTCTGATACATCTAATAATCTAAAAAGTAATATAACAACAGATACTAGAAGAACAAATTCAAATTAATATTAAAATTCTAATGCACAAACAACTAAAAACTAAGGTTTTATTAATTTAGCAAATCAGATAATTATAATAGTTCATTATGAAAATTAATAAATTAAATTTCCAATTGATCCATCAAAAACAACAGGATGGTTGGATGAATATTTAAAATAAGAAATTAAGAAACATTCTATTCATCAATACTCATCTACAGGTTCATAACCAGATCATATTAAAATAACATGTGGTACTGGTAATGAATCAACAAATCCTGAGATTGTCTCATTCCATACAATTGATAAAAATTTGCCTGTTGATTATTACTTACAATAAACTAACAAACCTCTTGATATTTTTAGTGGTTAAACTCTTAACTTATAACCATTTTTTGGGACTCCATAAATTTCGAAGGTTTCATTGAAAGATTTTATTTTTGTAAAATGTATAGGAGTTGGAGGATTCTCAAGAGTGTATATGGTAAAGAAGAAATCTAATGGAAAATTTTATGCAATGAAATTAATTGACAAAGAGTTTATTTTATAACATAAAAAACAAGGTAATAATATTATATAATTAATAATTAGGAATTGTACAGAATGAAAGAGATATTATGACAGTATTGGATCATCCTTTCATAATAAAATTAGAATATGCATTTGAATCTAAGAACTTTATTATTTTTGTACTTGAATTTTGTAGTGGTGGTGAATTATTTTGGTAATTAAGATAAGTGAAAAGAATGACAGAATATTAAGCTAGATTTTATTTCACTGAAATTTGTCTTGCTATGTTTTATTTACATTCATTATCTATTGTTTATAGAGATATTAAACCTGAAAATATATTAATTGACATTGATGGACATATCAGAATTGCAGATTTTGGATTATCTAAACCCAATATGACTGAAGAAGATTATGCTTATAGTTTCTGTGGATCTCCTGAATATATGGCTCCTGAAATGTTACTAAAAATTGGTCACAATGTTTAAGTAGATCATTATTGTCTAGGAGCCTTATTATATGAATTAGTTACAGGTTTACCACCTTATTATTCAAGAGATACTGAAGAAATTTATGAATCTATACTTAATGAAGAACTCACATTCCCAGAAAAATTAAATTTGTCTAATGAAATTAAAGATTTACTTAAAGGATTATTAAGTAAATAACCCTCTGAAAGACTTTGTGCCAATAAAGGTTTACTTGAATTATTCACTCATCCTTGGTTTAAAGATTGTGATCTAGTGTCTATTCTATTAAAAAAAGTTGAACCTCCTTTTAAACCAAACTAATTATAATTTAATTATGACTCTAATGATTTAATGAATGGAGAATTAGAAACAAGAGAGAAACTTCTAGGAAAAACAGGATTATAATAAGAAATTAAAATCTTTTAGGATTTTTATTTTGATTAATCAGAACAAAAACAAATGAAAATTGAATAAGCTAAAGTATTAAAATAACATTGTATAATGATTACATCCTTATAAATGCAATTACTATAAAAATTTAAAACAATTAGGAAAAGTACAGAACCAAAAGAATCTAGTAATTCAAAACCTCAATCACCTTATACTGGTTCTCGTTAAATTCATTAAAAATAAAAGATCTAGTCTGAATAAATGTCATCATTATAAAAAAGAATTAAATCTTAGTAAATTTATAATATTAATTTTATAGGCAATCATCCTTAGGTAATGTTTAACCAATTCAACCAAATTGTATAGTAAGTCCATAATAATCAAAAATAGAAAGTCTTAAAAGGATAATTTCATAAAATAATTTCTTTATGGATCGCTAAAATACATTACCAACCAATAATCAATAAGCTGGTTAAAGTAAAGACAGCATTGATTCCTAACTAATTTATTAAAATAGTCAAAACATGCATAAACGTGTGTTCTCATTAAAACAAAGAAAAAAATGATCAAATATTTTTAATCAAATTGCTCATTAGTAATATATATAAATATTTTGAGATATTATTTTTTATTTATTAATCTAAAAGAATTCTCTCTTTATTATATTTAAATCTATATTATCTAAAATATAAGATTAAAATATTTCTTATATAATATAATTAATAGTACTTTTTGGATGCATATATATATATCTAATACATAGTAAAAGTAAAAAATTAATTAATATTAATTAATTAGAATGTTATTCTATGAGTTTTAAAAAAATAGTGATTTAATTAAAATATCTTAAATTACTTTTAGTAAATCATTCAGAAATAACAATATTTGAAGATAATTTTTATTTCATTCAATCACAACAGTTAAATAGCTACACATACATATAAAGTAAAATGTTCTTATATATATATATGAGTCTAATCTAAATATATAATAAATTAAATTTATATATTAACAAGGTACTCATAATCTATTAAATAGCTTTAAAAGGGTAGGATTTTGCATTAAAGATGTATATATTTTAGGTTATAACAAAAATTATTTATCTGTATTACTCTCTATAACGATACCATTAGGTGGGAAATCGAAAAAGACAGAAATCACATAATCTCCTGTTATATTAGGTTTCTGTAAAATAATTAATGAGAAATTACATGTGCAGAAGGAATAAGAACATAAGTGGAATTTTGAACAGTGAACATCTCCATATCAATATCTCTTCTACCTGATAATAGTTTTGAATCAAGAACTGTATTTTAAAATTTAGTGAGTTCAGTTTCATGTTATTATAATTAAAATAAGCACATGATAATCTTAACAAGTTTACCTTCATAAGGATACTTAGCTAATCTATCTAATCTTCCATCTCTTTACGATAAAGTAATATAAATTCTCTTATTTGGAAATGGATGATTTATTCGAATTGTATATCTAGGGTTATTATAAGGATAAAGAGCTTGAGATCTTTCATTTTTATTTGGAGTACCTAAATGTTCTTTAGTAAAACTATCATAAATTCTCATGACAGACCATTTTTCATCTAAATTAACACTCATGAAAATATTATTAAAGATATTCTGAAAACTTTTAAAATTCATAATAAAAATTCCATCATCACCTTTATTATATGGATCAGGAGGTTCGATACCTTTTTATTAACATCTTTAAATTTCTTCATTAAAATATGTTTGAATCAATTCAAAATTATCATTCATTTATATACTATAATCTGACCATTTTAATTTCCATTCTCCAAATCCCCATGGATTTCTAAGCATAATTAAATTATGTATTCTAGATTATGCATCTTTTAATTAAAAGTAATGCAATATACTATAAGCATGTCCTCTATATAATCCTGATTCTTCACCATTTAATAACACTTAACCTGTTCCATGAGCAGAACAACCCATTAATGCATTTGATTATTTAGAAACTTAAAACAGTTTTAATAATGATTCTTTTCTTTCTTGGGGATCTTTAAAATGAAAATCATTTTCATCAATAATATATCTGGTACAAGGTAAACCAGTACAATCAAATAATGCCTAAGAAATATCACCTGATGTAAGTGATTCATAACAAGTATGTAATTTAGCGTAAGCTTTTTCTATAATTTATACCCACCATTCATTTTCACTTCTACATTCAGCAAATAATAATTTATTATTATAAGTACAAAATCTATCATCAATGACTACATAAACATCTCTAAACATTTTATTAAATTTAATAACAAATATTCCATATTTGCTTAGAAAATGAAATAACTTAGGATATAATCCTTTACTAATATCATTTTGATCTATCAAATACTTATCATTACCAGCTATAATTGTTAATGCAGATATAAACCAACAATCTCCTAAATAATGTGATTAGATTACATCATTGGCATTGGCACCATATTAATCCATAAAAACCCAATCAATACAAATATCAGAAATCCTTTACCAACATAAATCTTTTGGGTCTGGCCAACCTTTAATTGGTAAATTTTCAACTCTATATATTGAATTAGCACCATATGGATCTGTTTTATTTGATCCAAATTCTGGATCTTCCCAGTATTTTTATTTGGTCAATTTTAAATTTTCTATAATTTATAGACAAACTATTAAACAAGAAGTTTCATTAGTAAAAATATATTAAAAATCCTCAAATCTATCTTTATCAGTAAAAGTAGTTTTGTATTTTTTTAATTCAAATAATAATTATTCTTCAAAATCTAAATTTGCAATCTCAATTTATGTGGAATCAAAATCTTCAAACATCACAGTTGTTTAAGTTTATGTTTTTTTTCTTAATAATAAACTATAATTTTTTAATGATTCTTCAGTATAAGTAATAATTTCTTAAGCTGATACAATTCCAGAATTATCACGATCCATTGCTTCAAATAATTTTGCTGAAATTTAATAATTTGGAGTATTAAATAAATCAAAAGCAATTTAATAAAATTATTCTAATGTTAATTGTGTCTCAGCATAAATCTATTCTTATTTTAAATACTTTTCAATTGACATATTCATTGCCTATAATTTTCTTGCTAAAATAGTAAATACAATTTCAAATGAATCTCCATAACTCATTGTCATATAATAAAAGCACATTATTTCATCATAATCTATAGAACCCTTCTATTAATAATCCATTAATTTAAAAAATGCTAATGTTTCATTTTTATCTAAATATTATTTGGTTACATTATAAACTACCTCAATAGTTATTCCAAGCTCAGGTTATTTAATAGAAAGCATCAGTTCTAATACAAAACTACTTAATTTCACTCCCTTTATCAATAATACTTTTCTCAGAGTATTTAATTTCTACTCTTATATTTATCCAAATTAAGGAAGTGCAGGTAATTTTTCAAATGCTTATAAATATTCTTCTCTAGAAATTTGTTCATTCTCTGATATATCCATATATTGAAAAGCTGAATAAATTTCTCTTAAAGTTAAATATGCTTGCCAATTATTTAAACTTTAAGTAAATGCAACAAACATTTCCCTTGTAATGTAACCTAACTTATTTGGATCCATCTTAATAAATCCAATAATTCCATCATACTACTCTTTTTTTAAAAAATAAATAAACTTTGAATAAGAATTCCGATTGAAATTATTACCATACTCCTCATTAATTTAATACATTTCTAAAGTCTAATAGTATTCATCTCTTGTTACAGAACCTGACGTATCAACATCAAAAATATTAAGCAATTCTTATACATAATTATCATGAAGCTTAGCAACTGTTTTAAATATTTCTCCTAATCTTTTTGTTGTGACTATTTCCATTGATTTTGTATCAGCAGCTCTGAAAAACATTTCAGTTGTCAATCCTAATTTCTTTGCAGCTTATTTCAATTACTTAATTGCTGTATATCTATCAGAATAAACATAAACCTTCTCCTATTATAATCTCTTTAAATCTTGGTTTTCTTATTATAATAACTTTACTTTCTTTTTCAAAGTAATTACTATTTTTTTATAATCATCAATACTTTTCATAATAATATTTAATAATAAAAATGATTGTAATATTAATATAACATAAATCTATAATATTCATTAAATAGATTTAGTATGTCTCATTTTATAATATTCATTAAATAGATTTAGTATGTCTCATTTACAAATCTGAATATGCTTTAGTAATAGTATCTCTACTGTTTTCAAATTATACATTCCATTCTTATAATTCATTCGAGAAACTAAGCAATCTAAAAACAGAATCTAACTTTTAATCTAAAATTGATTTCTATTAATTTAATTAGTAAATTTATTCTCCATCTTAATTATTCTAAAAATCTATTTTCATAGCTATCTCATAAATTTAATTGCATATTGTAGCATATCTTCTGAAACTCTCCTTTAATACCTCAGCCTTTTATATTTTTGAATCTTCTTTAAAATTTTAAATTGCTTATACTAAATTATCATGTTACTATAATGCTTACAGTTTTTTTTCTTCTAATTATTCTTCCTCAATTTGAGATAATCTGAAAGATAATTAATTAACTGGTGTCTCAAAGTTATCTATATTTTCTTTGATAATTGTTTTAATTTCACTTTTGAAATTAAGAATTAGATTATTATGGAATTTCTTTTAAATATAAAAATATGGTTCTAAGATTTCAAAACCAATTTTTTAATATACTGCTTCCATCAATTCATTAAGCAATTGTTTTTGCTGTATTTAATGTTCTTTTTGAAGTTGATCATGTTTTTCTTTCTCTAATCGTATTTCTTATTGATTTTATTCTTAAAGCTACTTAATCTCTTAATCATGAGCTTTTCTAAAATTAGTAAATTCTTCTTATCTTCTTTTCTCTGAAGATTTTATTGTATTATCAAGTTCTTATTACAATTACATATTTTTTTCTTGCTCTTGCTCTAATTTTTCTTATAATTGCTTAAAAGCAATAATAAATTTTTCTAAATCATCAGATTTCTATTTAAATTTTTCTTTAAGATTCTTTAATGCATTTTAATATTTCTCTACCTTTTGATCATGTCCTTAAGCCTAAGCCTCACATTCTTTTATTTTTTATTCTAACAATTATTAACATTAATTCAATTATTTCTAACAACATTCACCCTTGTTAAGTAACTCTGTAGTTTTGTTTTAATATAAAGTTTTTTATTTTTAATGCTTTTCTAAATAATATTTTTCAACTTCTTCTCTTTCCTTATTCAAATTTTATTCTGTAGTCTTATATTATAAAATTGTTTATTCTAAATCACTAATATTTTTCTAATACTCATCAGGTATTTCATTTTAACAAAATGATATTTTGATATCATCACTTTCAAAATGAATAGATTTTAATTCCTAACTCCTAAGTTTCTGATGTGCCTCTTCAATCATTTATTTATATTCGTTTATTACTTCTTAAGATTTCTTTTAGAAAGACTTCTAATCCTCTTCCATTTATTCTTACTATTTTTTTATCATTTCATTATTTTTTTTTTAAACTTAATCAATCCTACTTTGGAATTCCTAATGTTTCTCTTCTAATAATCTCATTACCTAATCCTCTATCTGATATTCTTATTACTTTAAAGCTGTCTCATGTAATTTGTTAATTTAGTATATTTCACGAGTTAAATATTAATTTTCTAATTCAAATTCTTTTAATCTCTACTCCAATTACTCGGTTTTATTTTAAAATTCTTTAATTCTAACAATCTCATTTTGTAATTGTAATTTATAATTATTTACTTCAACAGATTTCATATTAAATTTATTTTCTAGTTCTATTATTAACTTTTTGTATTGTTCCTCATTTTTACCAGAATCAATTTATTTTTAAGAGGTTAATTATTTGATTCTTCCTTCTTATTCACTACTTAATATTATACTCTCTTTAAACTTACTCAATACAAAATTATTCATAAAACTATTCCCTTTCCTTGGATCAAATTAATTACTCAATTCCACTTAATCTTAATTCTTTTTATAAATAAAAGCAAATTATCTTTTTTATTATTCTTAAAACTTTAGAGTTTCTGAACATTCCAAATAAGAGATTCCTTACTCAACATCATTCTAATTATCAACACTTTAATATGACTTTTTATGATAATCCTTAATCTTAATTTAAAAAGATTCTAATATTTTTGGATCCTCTTATTAATATCTATATAAACACCAAACACTATTCCATTCATCTATTGCTATTCTTCCTCTTTAATCATATTTAAAGTATCTTGTTTAAGATTCTTATTTTATTTTATTTTTTTATTAAACTTTGTAAAAGTATTTGTAAATACTATTTGGATCAATCTCAATATTAGCAGACCATATAATAATTTAATTATCTGATTCCATTTTACAATGATTAAAATCAATACTTTTATCATTCTAATCCTAATAATACACAAAAACATTTTATATGATTTAATTATCATTCTATTCATCATTATTTGCTTAATCAAACTTTATTTACAATTTAACAGTAATTTTATTCAATTACTAATTTTAGTTATCTTATTGTTGTTCACTTTGATTTTATTGCATAAACAAGTTTTATTATTTTTTATACTTTTACTATTATATAGAATTAAGAATTCTTTTTTCTATTAGAACTAAAAAAGATAATATGAATTTCCAATCAAATGAAATACAATTTTATATTAAATATATATTTATAAACACCTTTCTTATTTACTATTCAATCAATTGATTTTATAGATTTACTATTATATCTATATTTATTTAATATTATAAACTATTATAGACATTCTTTAATTGTTCTCAAATAACTTTCCTTTCTAATTAAATTCATTTCTTTTTGAAAAAATAGTTTTATATCAAATTTAATCCTTTTTTTAATAGAGAACCAACCACATTATAAATTAAAAGAATTAATCTTAAAATTATACTACTTATTAAGTATTATTTATAATTTTACAAGAACTCATAATCAATCACTATTAATTTAATAAACTCAAGTTAAGTTTTATAGTTCCTGTTAATTTAATGGTTGTTAATCAGGATTGTTCTATTACTATTTCTTTTTACTTATAAAATTTATAAGAATCTATACCTAAAAGCTCTGATGGCAGCCAGAGCTATTACACCAATTACAATTGCAATTAAACCATAATGATGAGTACTTGAATTAGTATCTAGAGACAAATTTTCTACATACAACTCTCCTTTACTAGACTCTGATATCTCTTCTATTGAAGCTCCTTCAGGTATTGATTTTGAATATTTTTGCAATAGAGTTATTTAATCTGGAGATATTGATAAAGGCTTTGGGATTATATAGACAATAAAGTCACAATTCTCATATTCTAAATAATATGCGAGCTTTTCTAATTATTTTGCCAAATCCATTAATCTCATTTAAAAGTTATTTTCTATTTCAAAAACTGGATTCGATTTAATATCTTAATCTACTTCTATTGGAATAACAAATTTTGCTTTCTGTGGTATTTAAACAGGATCTGTTTAAGCAACATCAATTTCTTCCATGTTCAATTAAATTTCACATTTAATGCTATCCTTCCTAGATAATTAATGCACTGCTGGACAATATATTTCGAAATTTGAAGGTGCAAACATTATCCCAGATGGTACCTATTTAAGTGATATTTTTGATTTGTCTCTGACCTCATACTCATCTCCATACCCAATTATATATTCTCCTTCTAATTTTATAGTGATCCTCTTAACTGCCTATGCATTATAATAATGATATTTACATAAACTAATTCTGCTTATTTGGGAAATGTCAAAAATTAATTAGCAATACAATCTGCACTTATTTTCTGTATGAGTAATAACAATGTTAATATCATATGTGAAATGTTGTTACAATTTATATAATATATTAAATAATAATTGTATATATATGAATTAATGAATTGCTATTGTTTAATATTATTCTAAATATCTTATTCTCTATAATTTAATACAATATCTAAAATCCTACTGTCTATTTACATTTAGGATAGTTAAAGCTAATTATGAAATAAATTAAATAAGAATTTAATACTCTATCTAAATTTTATTAAAATTTGACTTTATAATTAATTTTATTGTATATTTAAGGTATTAATATAATGTAAATTTACATTATAATTAAATCATTTCAATTAAAACAAATAGTAATCAACTAAATTAAATAATATGAAAAGCAATTAAATGGATTTAGATTAAGTTAGTCAAATAAAATATTTATTATATCTACTTGAGATCACTTCAATTAGAGTCCTTAGCAAATCTTTACTTTAATGTTGTGCATCTATAGATAAATAAGACAAATATCATGGAGATTTATATATTTATTACATTTAAATTTTAATGCATGATTGAATATAGTTAATATTAATATAAATAGATCCTGCAGAAAGGGAAACAATTTTAGAGATTAAATTACTCTCATAAATTTGTTGAATTTAAGGTATTAAGGAGATTAGAAATTCAATTTCAATAAATCAGAATTGTTTTTTTTAGAGTGATAAATATGGAATTAGATTCACACGCACAATCCGGTATTCTTTTTCGATCTCTGGTTAAACTAAGCAATCTTATGATTGGGAAGTAAAAAACTTTTAATTAATAACAAATAAATAATTTTCTTCTAATTTTTACCTTATTGTGTATGTTCTATTGTTTTACGAAAATTATTATTATTTTTGAGTTAACAAAAGGTTTATAAGAGGGATAAGTTTTAAGAGATGAGAACAGAACTGAAATCTTTGGGAAATGATATAATTTTGTATACAGTATTTTATAGAAGTCATATTAATTGATATTTATAATTATATTATGAATTAAGTTGAGCCTTTTGGGATAAGAGTAATACCAATAAAGTGGGTTTTAAAGTTTGACCCACCAATAATTGGACTAGTTTATAAACAACATTAGAAAGAAAAGAAAAAACATCTTTATCAGATTTCGTTAAATAACTTGATCTTTCTTACCAATCCAGAAGACATAGTGAATTAAATAATTTATGAACATCCTGCTTATTTAAATAGGAAATTCATAAAATATGATCAAGTATTTATATCTAGTATTATAAACTTAGTTAATTGGATTAGTACGTAAATTACTAGATTATAAAAGTCAGAAACTATAAGAAATGGTAGAGTTTATGGAAGATCATTTGGTTGAATACGATGATGCGGATTCAGATTAAGAAGAAAAATACACATCTAATCAGAACTACTCTTTTTGATTTTTTAATTTATATAATTAGTATGTATGTAATCTAAATATGTGTTAAAAACCAGACACACCTATTTATTACTTAGTATATTCTCCAAATTTGTTTCATTACTGTTTTGAATCATACAAATAATTTTTAGATTTCATTTGAAAGTATGAAATTATGGTTTTTTTGAACTTGCTGTATTCATGAGACAATAATTTATTCATTATATTTGAAATAACTGGAATATAATATTGATATGAATGCAAACTCATTTGACTGGAACATCTTTATAATCAATAAATTCTCTCTCTATTTTATCTTTGGTTACATTAAGTAATCTAATGATTCCACCTGATGATCCATCTCTATACATGGCATGAGCTACTGCATGTAAAACAAATGCTCTTGCTTCTTAAAGTGTCATATTTTCCTTAACACATAATTTGATTCAATATACTTTGTAATTGGAATCACAGAATCCCCAAATAAATGTACTACCAGATCCACCAATACTCCATTTCTATTCAATGACTGATCCTCCTAAAGGTAATGTGAATATCTATGGACCTTTGTATGGATCCCATCCTGCAACTATTATGGAAGCTGATAATGACCTTAGGATATTTATAATTTATGTACTCCTTGTATTCATATAGAAAGTTTCTGAATAGATTTGCTGCAGTGGTAACAGCAGGTAATCTACCTAATTCTTATGCATGTGCATCAATATAATATCTAACATATTTAGTAATTATTTATGTGTCTGCAGCTGCTCCACTTCTTAAACAAAATATTCTATCATGAATATAATCAATTTTATCTGCACATCTATCTGCAACAAATTGTCTTTGAAGTATTTATTGATAATTACCCAGAAGATGTACGACTATCAGCTCCAATAATTAATCCACCATCATATATAACAGCCATGATAGTTGTACCTGTTGTTTCTGGTTCAAATTTAGATGTTAATATGTCTGTGTAATTCATTATTTTAAATATTTTTAAGATTAGTATTAAATATATAACTTTATAATATGTTTAGTATGTATATATTTATAATTATAATAAAAACTCATAAAGAGAAGCTGATCATTTAAGTAGATATGGGTTAGAATTTATATTGAGATAGAGGACTCAAATAATTACTTAGACATATCCTAAAAGCTGAAAATGATATCATACTTTTATGAAGGTTAATCATACTCTCCTATGAAAAAATGATGAGCCAAACAATCCTCAGCACTGAATCTGAATTATGGATCCTAATTTAACATTGACAATAGCAAATCTTTGGCAATCTTATCCTTTATTTGAGAACTAATTTTCATTTTTCCTGCCATATTTTCATCAAGATTATTATATATCCCTTTTCCAGTTAACAATTTATGAAATATGACTCCAACACTAAAGATGTCACTTTTAGAAGTTATTGGTTAATTCTAAAATACTTCAGGTGCAATATAACCTCCAGTTCCAGATCGGATATTTGTATTATCACCTATTTATGATAAACCAAAATCAATGATCTTAACAGTTCTGTTTGAAGTCAATAAAATATTATCATACTTTAAATCTCTATGGATTATATGATTTTAATGTAAATGATTAATTCCTTTTAATTATAATTTTAAATTACCTTCTAATAATTATTGTAAGATTGGTCTAATAACATTGCTGGGTATTTTTTTATTACTATATTCATTTTACAAATCAACTAATGATTAACTATGATAATCCATCAATAAATAAATATATTGTTCATCTTTATAGTACTCATCTGAATGAAGAAGATTGATATGAGGTTAATGATATAAAATTTGATTAACTGATAACTCTAGAGAAGACTAATGTTAGGATATGAATATTGTTTTACATTATTGTCTGGAAGCACTTTAATCACTTTTAAATTTTCACCCCGTAAAACTTGAAAAATCTTTTCAGTTTATTAAATATTATTACTTCACAATTATCGGACTTCCTTATCCATCTTTAGAAGGTAACCTCTTTTTCCCAATTAAAAAAAGCAATTTTGCCTTATAATACACTTCTTAGTTCAGTAACATTTTGTATTTCACCTTTAAATTAATATAGTCTTTATCCATATTAACATAATGTGAAGCCCATTAATTAATTATTCTGACTTCTAGATTGTGTTTAATAATACATACATAGCATAATCCCATTCAATACAATAATCTGTTTAAATAAATTTCAAGACTTTTTCTTATTTATTTTTAAATCCTTCAATAATCATTTTGTCTGAGAAAACTTTCACATTAACTGTTATTTCAGTCAATGTGATCTATAAGAATGAAGATTGAAATGTTGGCAATAACATTTTTTATAAAAGTTAGATTTAATTACATCTTTCATTGCTCAATATAATATGTTTTTAAATATCAATTTTCAATTCATTTATCAATCAATTTTTACTTTTTTATTTATTACTTCCTCAATCTATTCATTTTATTCAATCTTCTCATCATCCTCATAATCACTATTATTCCCATCCTCTTATTCTAATAAACCAAAATCTGATTCTGCACTCTTTTTATCCAATTAAAATGATAAACAACACATTTTTTTCATTTTAGTTACATTCTTCAAAATATGAAATCTTAAAATTTAAGTTTTGTCAAATCCAGGTAAACACTTAATTATTCTTTATGAAAATTGTTCAATCAATTCTTAATCATCCTTACCTTTTGCAAATCCATATACATGAATATATGGCAAATCAACTTTCCCTGTTTTCTATGTGAATCCTTTGAAAACATCCAAGAAGTTTATAGCCAAAACTGGCAAATTCATATAAACATGATTAAAATCAAAATCTATTTCTTTAGCATAAATCTTTAATACAACTTCTCTGGCATCCATATTCAATGGAATTACTTAATTAAATACTTTATTTTCTACTATATTCTTTTTTAAATAATAGAAACATTCTGGATTTAAATCATTAGCTAAACATTTAGCTTTTAAATCATTTGCAATTCTTAAAGAAAAAGGACCAATTCCACAAAATAAATCTAAAATTTTTATTTATTTTCCATTTGATAATTCTTTTATAAATTTAATTATTCTTTCTCTTTCTGAATACAAACGAGTGCACCAATATACTTTCTCAAAATTTAAAAATAACCTTATACCACCCTCAGGTACAATAGCATCATATGAATTCTTACCTGCTAATAATTCTAATTAAGGTGTTCTGTAAACATTGTGTAATTTCTCCAATTTGTTACACACTGTTTATAAATGTTTATTTTTATCTAAAAGTACTTAACCTATTAAATATCTATATGGTAATTATTCAGGTGATAAATTAAAATGAGCAATTTTACCAATAATCTCATAACCTTAAGGTGCTGAAACATTTTAGGGTAATAATTATTGGAGTACTTCGTTATATGTCATATCATCATAACCAATAATTACATCCTTTTCTAAGATTTGACAGTTGTTTTATTTGATGAATTCTTATAAATCATCAGGAAAAGGTTCTTAAAATGTTGTATTTAGAGATTTTGTATTTTCTGATTCTTATTACCATCTACTTCCAGGTAATATAAAATTTTTGAATTTTTTGATGTATCCCTGTATATGATGAACATCCATTTAAATGGAAATGACTTTTTAAGTTTTTTGTAAAGAGAATTTAATCTCCTGGGTTAATTTCATAAATATTAATTTATAGAAAATAAAATATTCAAAACACAGTATCATCATTTCTTGCACTCTCAAATTAATCATAAGAATTATTATATTTCTACTTACTTTTAAAGGAATTGCAAAAATTTTTATTTTTGATAAATATAGATATTGCAATAATGATTGACAAAAAATAAATGATATTTTTGTATTATTTGTATGAATCGTAATAAACATAAGAGTTCTTTATGATTATGAAATGGATTATAACAATTGCATCATAGTTTAAGTATTTGACCATTCGTGATATTTTAGGATCAATTTCTTGAAAAATATAAGTAAAAAGGATAAACTACAATATCAATATATGAGGAATAAGTGTGGAAGCCATTAAAAATATCATCAATTAATCAAATAATAAAAGTACAGTCACAATTACATTGATTATTAAAATACCTTCATTAATATATTTTAAATTCCGATATAATGTTAAGAGATATAAAGGGAATATAAATAATACAATATATCTTGTTAAAGATGATGTTACCATACCTATATAAATATTTAAATTGATTGCTGCTAAAAGGACAAAGAGTAGTATTATTAATTGTATTACTAAAATACGAATAGTGCACAAATGCTTTATTACAATAAAATAATTTGATTAGGGCAATTACCTACATCTTTATCGTAGTAGTGACAGAGAGATAATAAGTATGAACAGGAAATATTTGAAATATTTGAAATTAATCAATAGCTGAACTATTTCTAAGTAACTCTTATAGATTTTAAATGAATACTTGCCAAAAGCATAACAATAGGTCAAGACTTAAATTCCTTTATCTCTAAATACATTTAAGCTATGACAAATGACTAATAGGATCATACAGTCATATGTCAATTTATAAATGCTTGATACAAAAATTATATGATTTGAGATGCTCAAAAAGTAAATACTAAATAAATTCAAATTTGCGCATATAAAGATACACCATACCCTGCCTTTCATCCATTAATTGATAAATACCTATTTTGGCAAACATTAATCCAAATAGAATAGTCACCAACTATAAGTAATTAGGTTAAATAGAACTATAAAATTCCATATCAACAGTTCTGATTCGTAGGTAAAGTGCTGTAAATAATACAATCAAGTAATCCAAGAAAATATATTTTTTTTTTCTTCTTGTTAAGGATTTTAACATAATATTTTTATATGTATTTATTAATTGTGAATATTCATAATTTGAATATATTAGGATGCTTAAGAATTCCTGATGGATTGGGTGATTTGCTTCTTGCTCTAGGACTGGCAGAGGGTCTAGCTTTACGAATACTTCCTTCTGATGGTATCTAAAGGAACATTTATTTCTGTTGAGGAGTTCTTTGATCTGTATTTACCCAAGGATGAAATTCAACATCTGTTATTCGCAATCGTATTTCATTATTCTTATCTAACATCTGATTCAACAAACTAACAACTTCTTCACTCAAATTATTTGGTGGGAATTGTAATTCCTTAGTTATAATGTTATTAATTATATCTTATTGAGTTTTTCCATTAAATGGAACATTTCCAAACAACATCTTATACAGTATTATTCCCATTGCCCATATGTCCACTGATGTACTCACACGTGTTACTTTACCTGCAAGAATCTCTGGAGCCATGTAATGTAGACTTCCAATGTTTACATGATCAGTATTTGTTGGACATTGAATTCCTGCTATTCCAAAATCTATTGCCTTTAATTCATCTGAATCAGGTGAGCTAAATAACAAATTCTCTAATTTCAAATCTCTATGAACTATATTTTTTTAATGACAATAGGAAATTGCACAAACTATCTACCTAAAATATTTGCATGCTTCCTCTTCTGAAAATCTTCCTCCTTTCTACTTCAATCTATCATTCAATTCACCTCCTTCCAAATATTCCATTATCACAGCCATTTATGTATTTTTTAATGCATAAGAATTATACACTTTTACAATATTCTTATGACTTAAAGAACGAAGAACTTCTGCTTCTCGAAAATTTAGTTCTATGTCTTAAGCATTTCCTATCATTTTTATTATCTTTATTGCAACTAATTCACCTGTAATCCTATGTTTAGCAAGTGTTACACAACCAAAACCTCCTTCTCCCAATTTACTAATTGTTTCATATTATGAAAAAGGTGAATAAGGATCAAATTCATCTGAAATTGAAATATTTAATAATACCTCCTCGAGATGCATAGAAAGTTTATCCATCTTTAAAAAACTTTACATCATCATCAAAAATCTCTACACCCTATTGGGTAAACAATCTCATCTCCTTAAATTTCCCAAATTTCTAATCTAGTTACATTTAAATGTCGCTCCAAGTTGTATTTTAAGCAATCTTCAAATCTGTATACTTTGAAGAATCTCCATTCAAATATACACGAAGGGCCTTCTCAAAGCAAAGAGGAAAATCATCATATTCTTCATACATCATAAGTTAATTAAATTTGTTTCAACAGAAATTTGATTTCTTCATCCTTCTTTTACTTCCCTGCTGCTCATCATTCTATAAATACAATCACTTACCCTCATCTCTATTTTTCTATTCATGGTTCTTCGGTTTTATTAAAAGAAAACTTTTGAATATCATTACAAGACAATCATATACATATAAAATTATACTTGTATACATTCATCCTTCTAAAATTATAACATTATGGAATATTATAAATCAATAAACAAATATCTGAGAAAATTAATCAGTTCAAACCCTATAATGAATTATTAGAATATATTCATTTAATCTACATTTTTGATTATCTTCATTAATATTATTATTCAGAAAATTCTTACAAAACTTTTAAATTTTATTTTTAGATTATCTAGGGGACATCTAAATTAACAATCACTCTATTATAAACTATTTAAATAGTTGAAATCCTTTTTGAATACTGCTTCAAAAGAGGTTCAATCTTATTTTATTTTTTATTTTTTGAAGTAAGCAATTACAATATTTATTTAATTGAAAATTTAAATTTTAATGTAAAAGCTAATAGATGAATTAAACTTAACTAAATACAAATCAGTCGAATAGGTAGTTAGAATTTACACCTTCTTCAAGACTAAAGAATTGAATGTCTAAATAAAATTTACCTTTGATGATTTCTACTAGTGTTTGGTATTGAAGTTAAACTCAAAATTTAGTTAAATAATGAAAAACCTTTTTTGATTGAATATTTGGTTTGCTTATATTTGGAAGTACATCTAAATGATATAAATCACCCGTATATTTAGTTGTTGATGAATCAAAAGTATGATGGCATAATTATGTAGTCGATGTATTCGTTAATGTTTGATATTCAATGAAATGCCAAATATATTAAGATATTTAATAGAGCATCACAAAATCACAGATCCTATTGATATTCCTGATGAATATATTCATGAATTGGATTTTGATAGCAAAATAGAGATCTTAATTTTTATTGTTAATATATTAGCATTTTAAAGTAAATGGTTTAATGGATTAATTTAAAACAAAATCTAGTTATTTTAAAAAGGTATTGTGAAAGAAAAGAAATAAGAATCTAAGAAATAATGGTAAGAAGAGCTACATGAATTGTATGGTTAATAAGATGAAATAATTATTGAAGAACGTAAGATTTTGAGTAGAAAATAATTAGCCATTTCAAATAAGAAGAGAATTAAGGAAATTGAAAAAGAGAAGGAATAACTTGATGAAAGGATTATTAAATTAAATAATCTAATTGATATTGACATTGAAGAATTATAAAAATTTGGAGTAAATTCAATGAAAATTATATTTAGAGATCAAGAATCTTGTTTTTGGATTATTTAAGCTATGCCTAATTATATTTTAATTAAAATAAATAAAAACTTTAATTTAATATATGGAGATGAAATCCATTAATTAATTAATAAAATTGATGATGGAATATTGAAAGAATGTTTA
Source organism: Paramecium biaurelia (assembly GCA_000733385.1). NCBI lineage: Eukaryota > Ciliophora > Oligohymenophorea > Peniculida > Parameciidae > Paramecium > Paramecium biaurelia. Next base: position 251,487 of record JPFL01000052.1, read on the forward strand.
GAATCATTATAATTCTGTAAAGGGAAACGACAAATTCAATTAAGCAAAGATATTTAATTTGAATTGGATCAAAATGGATTATATCAATATAAAAAGCAAGATGGGAAACCTGAATATTTAATATTTTGTTAGAATGTAAATAATTTAGATGAAATTCTTATAAACATGATCTTGGAAATAGAAGAAAAAATAACATTATTCTTTCGATAATATTTATAATTAAATTGGACATATCCAAATAGTAGGAATGTATGGAGAGAAGACATCAAATAGGGTAATATTCAAGATTTCATTTATTCATTTTTAAGTAAAATTGGTTAATTTAGAAGTCGATTTTATGAATTTGATAATGATAATGAAGTTCCAGATGATTATAAAGACAAAAAAAGTAAGATATTTAGAATATAAATTTAGTACCTTTATTCTATTATTATAAAAATTTAAGTCAAGATTTATAAGAAGTATAAAATTGTGATTATGCATATGTTTTAATACTATATTGTAGGGTTTTGATTTAATAAAATAAAAATATTGAGAGACAAAAAGAGAAATTAGTAGAATTAGCTGAATAAGCTGAATAAAGAGAATAAAACAACTATAAATCACAATAAAAATCCATATAACCTGTCAAACCAAAAAGAGCATAGAGAGCAATAATTGATGATGACGATGATGATGATGAAGACTTTAATTTAAATTCTTACTATTATAGATGATTTAAATTTGATTCATAATTTCAATCTTATTGAACTTCTTCCTTCAAGAATTCATTATAATTTTCTTATATGGCTTCTCTGAGTCTATTTAGGATTTCTTTGAATTAAATATAATCTCCTGATAATTAGGTCAAATTCAACTTAATCATTTCGTCATCACAATCTAAAATCTCTAATGAAAATGCAAGATTTTCTTCTTATTTCTCAATCATTTCAAAGTTTATCTATAAATAAAAAATAAGAAAATACTTTGTATTTGGTATCATGGATGTTGTTCACTTTGCAATTGAATTTTTCACTATATTTAAGTAAATAACAGAACACAAACCTTGGATCCTAATAGAGAATAATCTCATTTTATAATAATCCTGTATCCTTTCCTTTGGTTATGAATCTGTTCTAGAAATTCAACTTATGTTTTTCTATTATTTCTGCGAAGCTTTCTTCTTAACTTTCTCCAATAATATCACTTCTGAAAACACCAATAGGTCCTTCTATTATTATATATAAAGATTGAAATACATTGTGCTTTAAGTTTTTAGGCTTGTTTTTTCATCTTTGAAGCTTAGATTTCAGCTTAAACTCTTTCATGTCTCTTTTTGAATTCATTTTAAATTTATTCTAAAGTGGCAGTTGGTCCATTCAACCAAGGATGTTACATAATTTATTCTAAAGTAAGTCTTTAATCAGGATTTGGGGCCAACATTCCATTTATTAAATTTCTATAAAAATGATTAATTAATTATAAATACCTGAATTCTAATGGGAAAAATTCAGGATTTCCTCCCTTATATTTCAAATGGAAATTCCAAAATGTCTCCTATTTATTGTTTAATAACAATCTAAAGTATTAATCCTTGTCAGTGGCTGCTGAGAATGGTGGGGATCCAGCATGAAGAATAAACAAAATCACACCAGCAGAAAATATATCAGCCTTAGTTCCATTATATTCTTTTTTTGCAAATATTTCTGGAGCCATATAACCTACAAAATTAATAAAGTAAAATGTACCTGGTGTTCCAAGATTGGTTTTTAATTTTGCTTATTCCATAACTTTAGCAAATCCAAAATCTGCCACCTTCAGATTAAAAGCTTCATCCAATAAGATATTCTCCAATTTCAAATCTCTATGGCAAATTCCTTTGCTTGCCATGTAATTCATTGCTGACAATAATTATTTAAAGTAAAATCTAGAAGTTTCTGGAGCAAATCTTCCAGATGAGGCTATGTATTCAAAAAGTTCTCCACCTTAAGCCAATTCCAATATTATGCATACACGTGGTTCGACTTATCCATTTTTTCTCTATTTAAATATTAATTAATGATTACTCTATATGGAAGAGCATTGTTGAATTCTAAGAGGTTGACTAAGTTGGGATGATTTAGTTATTTGAGAATGTTGATTTCATTCGTAAGTGCTTTGATATTCTAAGCTGTATCATGGCTGCTCTTGAAAATCTTTATAGCAACTTTAATTCCATTTTGCTCACCTAATTTAACCCTATAAAATTAAAAAAAGTAGTACTTTGCATGAAATCCAGATCCCAGAGTCTAAAGGATACTATAATTGCCGCATTGACTGAATTTTTTCTCGATCTCCATTTATGTTTACATCATTTTTAATATTGTTTTAAAATGATAACTTTTTAAGCTTTTATACACATATTTAAATGTTGTAAATATAGAATTTAACATCACACATAAAATTGATTCAATAAATCGATTTATAATTTGATAATAATACTTTGACAAAAGAATTCATTAAATTTTATAAACGATTTTATAAGATTGCATATTAAAAATATAATAGAAGAGGATTTATTAATAGAAATTAATATATACACTAAAACGATATTTTAAGTCTTAAATGGAATTAGAAATATTGTATTAATTAATTAATAATAAAATACATTATATTTGCTTGATTGTTCTTAAGTAATATATATATTTAAATATCTATCTTTAATATGTTGACACATAATATACTATTAAACCAAAAATATAGAATATGCTTCATGTTGTCAAAGGTGGTTAACTATTTGATTAAGTCTTTAATGTGATAGCCTCCATTTCCTGTTCTTATGACCTTGAAGAGGACTTCTCTAGAACAGATAGATAAAAAGGAATTGATTATTTTAATAGCAATTTAAGTATAATATAAATTACTATTAACAAAACCAATATTAAAATGAGTGAGAAATATAACATACTATTATTATTAAAAGTACTTCCCAGTTAACTCAAACTCTATTTATCCCTTTCTAAAATTAATTTATATTCTTACAATAATATATTGATTTAGCAATACCAATTTACTATGTAGTGACATCATAATGAGTGTAATATTTTTATAAAAATACAGCACCCAAAACTAACACATCTATGTTATCAATCTATTGAAAATTTAAATAACATTTATGTTATAAAAAGTAATTGTAACCACAATACTCAATGTAATCTTGAGGTAAGAGTGTTAAACTAACATTATTATCAATATTAATATTCAATTCAGGAAATGATTATTCATTGTAAGAACATACAATTTCTTTGATTTGATTCGAGGTTTCCTTTTAACAATTCAATTAATAATTCTCATTAAAAATTGCCATAAGTTTAGTTAATTTATACTTTGATAATAAGATTTTCGATACTCCACTATTAAATACAATAATTTAAGAATATGATTCTAATTCATATTTATTGTTTTTCCCAACAATTTCTACTGATATACCTTTTACAGTCCATTATTCAGATTCTATTGATTAAATATATTGTAATTCATTGATATAGTAATTTTTTTTTGGTTTTCCAAGAATTAAAATAGATGTAGGTTAACAATTTTATTCATTTAATAAAAGTCCAAATTACATATCATCAATTACTTTTGAATCATATAATTTCTTTAAAAAATTATCTTCTTTTGACAGTTATTTTTTACTTAAACCAATAGCACCATCAGCAATTATTGAATAAAAATGTTCAACTTTAGATGCTTAAATTACTTGCAATATTAATGATTAATTCATTAATGAAAATGTTTGATTGTATTTGACTCCAGAGATCTTTCCTTATGCATAATCCAATGTTTAATTCTCTATTGGGGCACAATTTTAGCATTCATAATATATTCTTCTATTGGAATTCTTTCCAAATATCCACATATCTTCATTTCCATTGTCTACAAGGAGATTATATGTAATATTATTTGCTGATATAGGTAAACTATAATAATTAAATTGTAGATTTGTCAAATTGATATCCAGACAAGACACTGTTGCTATAATTAATATTATCATTTTATATAAAATTAATAATAGGTTTTCATTACTTTTTTTATATTTCATTGCTTTATATAAAATTCTTTACTTTATATTGAATGATTCTTTGATTGTATTTGATAAATTTAAATTATTAATCTCACTTTTTTATATTTAATTTATCTAATGTAAACTAAAGAGAATAAGTAAAAATTTGCGCTCATTTTTTTAGTTCCTCACTTTCTACAAAATATATCAAATCTGAAGGAATTCGTAAGTTAACTGATTTAACTAATTATGATACAATAAGATAATAGTAAAAAATGTAGATGAAGCATTCAATTAACAATTAATATTAAAAAATTCTTGGCAGATTACCAGATGCTAAATTTTTTAATCCAAAATCAGATTCTTATGTCTCTTATCCTTGTTATAATGAAAAATATTTATAATTTCCAAAAGAGATTTTATGCAAACTAAAAAAAAGAGTACAATTTATTTTAAATTCAGACCTAAGACGATGATTGCGATACTGATGAAGAAGTCAAAATGCATTCTGTAAATCACAATGTAGCAGAAATTCTAAAATCCTTATCTTCAATAAATAAAAAATCATACAATGCATAAGATTATTTATGAATGATATTTTTCTACATTAAAATTAACTCATCATATTTATAAAAGAGTCTTATTTTATAATTAACAACATATATATTCTACTCATTAAATTTCATAATAATTATAAAAATATATCAAATTAGATAATAATAAGTTTAATTTATTGTTAAAATTCAATTTTCAATATAAATTGATCAATTTATAGGAGATTAAAGAATAAATAATTTATTCTAAATTAGATGAATCATAATATCTAAGAGTTTAAACAAATAAATTTATTATTAATGAATATATATATATTTCATATAACAATTATAAATTATTATAATTAACGAATATATGTGTTCATAAGAAAAATAAGAATCAAAGAGTTTTAGAGATGAAGTATCACCATCAATTAGAGATTTCATAATCAATTTTCGAAAACAACAAGCCTAAATTGCTAAACAAAATGCCTATTAACAATAGATAAAAAAAACTATTCCAATTAAATAAATAACACAATTAAAGTTGAATAGATAATCAGTTGACACTTAGACTAATCTAACAGAACAATAATCAGATACATCATTCAAAAGAAATTCAGTCTAAATCTCATAAAGATAAAATTCTACATATTCATAATCATGTTTGACTACTAGAGAAGTATAAATATAATGTGATGATAACTAAATGAAATCTACTGATGATCTACCATCAGCAAGAGTTAATATCCATTATCTTCAATAACATTATTAATCAACCTAATCTTAATAATCAGATTTAGGCACCTAAAATACATCATAATAATTACCTTTAATATATAGATCTCCATAAAAGGTTGATAATGAATTTAATTTTGATTAAATGACTGAATAAATCCTCAACAAAGTCATTTAAGAATTAGATAAAAGAAATACAGAAACTAATTCATATTAATAATAGCCATCTGTTTCTAAGTCTCTTTCTAGTTAAAAATTGAATAATTTATCAATTAATAATTAAACTGTTTCTTTAACAGTTATGCCATAACCAAAAAATGAAGATGATGATTCCTTTTTAAAATTTATGTAATAATTTAAACATCAATTTAGTTAAATGAGTCTAGTTAATAAGAACAAAATATATTATGAAGAATAAGAAAATCAACCGCCTTAAAAAAGTCCTGTAAAATATTTTTCAAATATTCCAAAAACAAGAGAATAACATTCAAAATCATCAATCAGTAAATCAATTTTTTCAGAATCTATAAATCAAAATAGTAAATTTATTATTTAATATTAATAGAAGTAATTAAATCTAAATGTAATACTAATGCAAAATCTAATGCTCATTAAAGATTATATTAGGATGCTTGTATGCGATAAGAAAGAAAAACTATGGCTACAAATAGAAAACCTAGATATTGATATCAATTATCATACTACAATCTATATTATTTTAAGATTTTCTATTTTTGATCTCTTTTTGTATTAATCATAAAATTAAAAATAAGTGTATGGATATACCTTAAAAAATAGTAATTAATTCTTAAAAACTTTTTTTATAGCATTTATCTAAAGGGTGTTCCTAAAATTTAAAAATTATTTGAAATATACGAGGTTGTAAGTTATAATAATTTATATTTAGTTCAATTAAATTATAAAATATGCTATTAACTTAATTCCAAATTAATATTATACTATTTTATTGATGTTAATTTAAAATAAAGTGCAAATACTTATTAATAATATCATTCATATAAGGTTTTCCAATTTAGATCTAAATTTAATAGATTAAGGATTGTCTTTTATTTTTCTATATTCTGATAACCGTCTTTCTATTGAATAGTATTATTATTATTTTGTCTGTTATTAACTAATTTATTTAGATCTAGTTTGGGGTGATTTTCCAATTAGAGGTAATTTATTATTTTAATTATTATTTTAATCTTATTTTTATACAATCCACTTTTTTGTTTCAGTTAAATGCAAGTCCTTTTCTTCTTAAGTGAGATTATTAAACAATCCAATAAATTGAGGTTGATTATCAATAGGACAAATATAAAAATGATCTTTCATTCTGTTAATACAGCTTTCATCTGCAATATGACCACATTCCAATAATCCGAGTTATTTTTACTTCTGACAGAAGGAGCATTTACCTTTTTTCTAAAACCCATTACCAACCAATATAAATCCTCCAGCTTCTTGGTTAGCAAAATTTAAATTTTCAGGAATTAATTTAATTAATGATTCAATTGTGAAGTTGAGTTCAAATTAATATTTTTCAAATCTCAAGTATTTAAACATGAAGATATGTTATAATTAATGAATCTTTTTATTATGACATTTATCACATAAATGATAATTTGGACATGATATGCATGTATATAATGTACCAATAATAGGAGTTATTTTACAATTACTACATATTTTATTTTAAATTTTATTTAGGTTTATAAATTCTTTTTCTATTTAATTTATTTCAACTAATATATTTTCATCCCAATGAACTCTACACATTGGACAATTAATTTTTTTACCAACACTTTATTTTTACAAAACCCAAACTTTTAGACATTTTGCATGAAAATTGTTTTTACATTACTTTTGGCAATATAAATAGGCCTCATTACATAATAAACTTTCTTAACATATTGGACATATATCATCTTTTGTAATTTATTATTAATCTTCAACAATTGTATTCTTTTAATAAAATGATTGCTATTATTTTCTAATTATATTTATTTATTATCTTTTTTTATTCTATTCTAATTTTGTTGTTTTATATTATCCACTTAAGATATTTGCAATATCATATTGAGAATATGATTGTTACCAAATAATAGGACATTTTTCATCTACTTGAAACACTTTTAATAATGCATGTATTGTGTGAATGCAATGTGACTTATTCTAATTGCATGAACAAATTAAATTAGTTGATAATTCTACTTTAAATTAATTCCCATTCTCATCACAATACTTTAAACTAGTTGGTCTTAATCTTTTTAATAAATATAATCTGGTTTAATTAACTTACTAAATTAAATCTTAAATTATTTATGGAGGACTTATATTATTGAATCATATTACTTTTTAGAATTTATTCCTTTTGTTTGATTATACATTATATTTTTAATAATATTTTAATCAAAATTCAAGTATTTATAATAATATAACTTTGAGGTTTTAAATCATTTAAAGAGTGAAAGTATAATGCTATTATTTTGATTTTTTTTAAATCTTAAATAATACTCTAAATAATTAAGTATATTAAACCTGATAACAAGTTTGTCATATTTTTGTAATAATAGTTGACTTTTATCTAATGTTTGATAAATACTTTAATTTATATTTTTACTAATAATAACTTCCTTCCCCAATAAATAAAGGATCAATTAAGAATATTTGATCAAATAAATACTTTATTAATGATTACAATATAAATTTATATAGAAATCATTTAATGAAAAATAAATGAAATAAAATCAATAGCATACATTTTTTATTATTATAAAATTGGTCCCAAATAAATTCAGGACTTTGATTTTATAGAAAAGACAAATGAGTTAAAAACAAAAATTAAAATTATGAAAGAAGACGATTCTTCAATATCGTAAAATAAGATAGATGAATTAATTAAGGAATAAAAATATGCTGCTCTTATCTAGATGATTTAAAAAAAGGATCCAAATAAGTATACTTTCTTTAGTTTATAATATTAGACTAAAACAATACAACTCCATAAAAATAAAGAATTAAATCTTCAGATTGAATTAAGATGTTGCTGTCTGTGCTAATAACAATGATGTATACTCTGGAAAATTAATCAAGATTTATTGTATTAAAGATTTGAATAATCAATATGTTCCTGTAATATCTGTTCAATGGTATTTCTATTTCTTATAACTTGTAGGTATTACACAAAATAAGATCTAAATTTAGATAAAAAGCTTATGAAATGTATTTCAATTAAAGAATTGTTTTTTTCAACTCATATAGAGTATTTGGCAGCTAATAAATTATAATGTCCTATAGAAGTGATGACATTCGATCAATATACATAATTAGAATATGAAGAAGAAACAAAATTCTTTAGTAGAGCAGCCATAGATCTTAAGACAATGGAACCTATGCCTACAGTTGGTGAATGGCCAAAATCATGTGTTTGTAGAATGCCTTAAAATCCAGATATATAAATGATTCAATGTGAAACATGTGGAGAATGGTTTCACTTGGATTGTGTTAATATTAAATCAGAAGAAGCAGAATAAATTGAACATTATAAATGTCCAGGTTGCTAATGAAATATTAATTTTTTGATATTATTTATCAGATTTCAAATAACCCTTCTCCATTCCAGATAGCTTCCATATCAATTTTCATTATAATATTTGTATATTCTAATATTATGAATCCCAAAACAAAGTTTAAATTCTTAGATTTAAACTATAATTATCTGTCTTATGTTCTTTATGATAATAATTGAGGAAGATAAACTGAATTTTAACTTTCAATTTCCATATAATATCCTTTATTATCATGAATTATAGTCACATCAACTTCTTTTGGAATTTCCAATTTTGTTCTCAATTACATAACACTATTTAATGGTAAAGAGAGAACAACAACCTAGTTACCATTACTTATTTTTATAAAATTTTAATTTTAATTTTGGTTTTCTTTTTATAAGTAGATAGGTTAAATTTCATCTTTAAGATCATCTTGGTAATTAACTTCACTATTTAAATCTTAAATTATTAAGCTATGATTTGGAGATAATTTGATTTTCATTCCAACATCTAAGTAGATTTTATAATTGATATCATTTTCTTGTTATTTAGATTTTCTAAAACTTATTATATCCATACCTATTATTTAATTGATAACTAAGAATATCATTATTACTCCAAAATTTTAAGGTAGTGCTCGATTGATCAAAACATAATTTTAAGATTTACTAATTTTTTTCAGTATAATTTAATCTTTCTTCTAAATTTGGAATCTTTTATAAAAGTTTCTATAATTCTACATCTACCAAATATAAATTTGTTTCAATAATTTTAGGTGCTACAAAAGTAATACAAGTAGGTTAATTATCAATATAGAATTGAATTGTTATTAGTTGACTTGTATGTAAACAAATACATTCTTGTTATAAGTATTGAGTATGAGTTACAGAATACGTATTACATTAATCTGTCATAATCTTTGCTATATAAATGATTGATTCAATAAATCTATCTTAGATAATGAATTTTTTGTTTTTAAAGGCAACCCATTTTTTTTCTTAGCATACTTGTAAATTATTATCAGTTTTAGCTATTTCGAGTAATTTTAGAAATTGTTCCTATATAAAATTTACAATTTCTTATTCCTCATGGTAAACTTTAAGAATTTTTATTGATTCATAAATTTGTTATTATGGTTCTAAAAGGGAAGTTTTAAGTCTTTAATTCTCACTATTATCTATCAATTAAAATAGTTCCATTATTATTTCTTCAACAATTGAAAATAAATTTCTTTACATAAAATTAAATATATATTTCAAAAGTTAAAAATACTTATAATAAGTTGATTGATATTAAGTTATATATATATTAATGTTCATTTTATATAGAAGTTTTCTTCATCTCCTTTTTTCATTTAAGAGTTCATCATTTTAGATGAGTTCATTCTAGATTATTACATAATAGATTAGTTCTTCATAGTTTTATCAAGTCGAGTAATCTCCTAGTTTTATTAACTAGTTAATTCTTTTCTGACATTTTAATATTTTTAAAGTAATCTTATTATATTTTAAATAATTAATACTTCTCTAATTCTTAAGATCTAATCTTCCTTTGTTCTTCCTATCCAGATATTATTCTTTATTATAATGCACCTAATTCATTAGTTTACTTTAATTTAAGTTGAGAGATTAGATTTTTAATTTTACTCATTCTTGATGAATTCCATTTTTCATATTCATCTCTTTCCATAGCTAATATCCTTTATTGAGTGAGATGAGCTTCTTAATAACTAATTGTATTATTAAATTTAATTACTTTTCTTGTCTAGCTAATGATTCTTCAGTCTTTCTCAAACTGAGTAATTCAGCAGAGTCTTTTGGTTTGACTGGAATAGAGTTCTCTAATTCATCTGTAAATTATTTTAACTCTTCATCATGTCGTTATAGAACTTATTCTTTAACTCTTTAAGCCTCTTAATCAAATTCAGCCATTTTTTAATCCCAGAATTCGTTAAATTGATTAAATTCATCAAGATGAGCCTTCTCTATCTCCTATTTTTCATTTGTATGTCTATCTTTAACTTCATATTTATTCTTTTAATCTAATTCTTTTTTTAATTCACCAAGTCTTTTTTTTGCTTGATCTGCTTCTAAATATTTTCCAGCCTTTTCACAACTCTTTTAATGCTCATATAATATTTATCTATGATGGATTGATAATAATACATGTATTCCTCTATATCTCCTGTTTAAACTGGAAGGTTATTAGTTCCTTTTCTAGCAGATGATCTTGAGTAATTCATTATTTTTATTTTATCTGTTAATTAATTTTTATAAAATGTTTATAAATCTTATTCAATTATAAATGTATTTGTTAAAAATAATTTTAATATCTGTTATAAATGTATTATAGTAACAGCTAAACCTCCTTAATTAAATCCCCTTATGGTTAGATAATCACAAAAACACCACTCACTAGATAGAATAGACCATAAGAATAAATGAATGATTAATCAATCATGTCTCAATATCAATCCCCTACATTAAGATAGGCTATGTCACCAAAAGCAGCTAGAGAATATTTAAATAGTTTAAAAAGCTTTATAAATCATTATGAAACAAAACCAATTAATGAAAGTAGAATTGCTACTCAATCTAATCATCAATTTAACTAATAATAACCTTATCTATATTTTCCAATTGCAAATAGATTGAATGATGAAATCAAATTAATGACAACTTAAAGAATTGAAGTTAAGAAAATAAATCAAGATGGAACTGTACATTCTTTAAAATATTATTACTTGAAATAACCTGTTTTGAGTAGTTCTAATGATGTTACTATATCAAAATAAATAACTATAATTGGATTGAATCAGAGTGGCAAATAAAAATTGTTTTTAGAACTCATTAAAAAAGTTATGCCTAAATATTTTAAATTATCCATCCAAACAGATCAAGGGGATAAATAACTTAATGTATAAATCAATGATGACTTTAAATCAACAATTAAAAGTCTAAAAGCAGGATCAAAGAATTATTAATTAATTGCCTAAAGTGATTAAAATGTTCTTGTATGTAGAGGACAATAAGGATTCATTAGAGATAATAAGGACAAAGGCATTCTTATTTTGTGTATTAAACCAGGAAAACAAACCAAATAGAATTGTATTTAAACTCTTAAATTGATAGAAAATATATAAAAAAATTGATTATATATGTATTATGTATTTCACTATAAATGAGTAGAATTTGTTTCAAAATTCAAGCTATACATGCAAATGGTAGATTGGTTTATTATTGTGTTAGTGAAGTATTAAATACATACATGAGGAATAATGAAAAGAGATTCAAAGAAGTAGAATAATCAGGTAGATCTAATCATTTTAAACTTCTATAAACAGAGCTGGATCCCTTGCTTAATATAATTCTAACTGTTACTTAAAAGGAAAAGAAAAAAGAATAAATAAATAAAGTTTCAAAAAGTTAGATTTTGACCTTACTTTATTCACATTTTATTAGAGAATAATAATCTGATAAGTTTGAATTTAATTTATTAAAATGAATAAACATAAAAAAGAATTTCAATTTTTTCTTTCCAATTTCTTCTTGTACATTAAGAAACCTTAATTTAAGCAAAATAATTACTTATTTTATTTTATTACATTTTTCTTGGAGTTACAACATTATTTCTAAAACTACTAAAATGTCTTTCATTTTCATCATAATAAGTACTCTTACTTCTTTAAGAATCCTAAAATAGAATTATAATCTTTATTACTAAATCTGTTAATTCTGTTCTTAATTACATACTTTAAATGTCAATATTTGATAAACCACCAATTGTTTTTACTTGTTTATTTGGTTATATTTTAATCATACTATCATCTTCCATAGTTCTTTAAGTACCTTAAGTTTAGATAGTTGGTTGAGAGAATTTCTTCTTAATGATCTTAACTTTCTTCAAAGATCCAAATATTTTGTTTAATTGATCTTCTGGTTTCTCAAATTCTGTACTCTCAAATGCTTAAATAGCTATAGTTTTTGTTTTATTGGAAAATCTTGATTTTCTGACTGAATCTAGTTCAACTAAGAGTTCATCAGATTTTGTTAAATTATTTGGTGATTACTATTAAGACTCATTATAAATTTAAATAGGTTGTTATTCTGAATTTACTTCTGATTCTTATTATGAAAGTACAAAACGGAAATTTAATCCTGAATTTGATAATCTTAATACTTATTCTCTTTCATCATTTTCATATCTATTTTCAAATTCAGGTGTAGGCTATTTAACATTATATGGATTTTATCTATAATTTTAAGGGCTTTTTATTTCAACAGGAATCTTGTAAGGATAATGAATTATGTTTGCATTTTATTAATTATTATTTTCTTTCCCTTTTCCTTTGACTTTACTTGCAATAAAGGTTTACTTATTTGATGGAGAATTTAAAATAGTCTGTTGCTGATTTTTTAATTAATCTTAGCATTTAAATTATCTCATGTACTTTTAGTCATTTGGACTGCATTTAGGATTTGAATCAAATTATCTTCTTATCTATGGTGATTTACTATTGCATTAATGTTAGTAAATTGAAAACACTTTTTTTGTTTAGTATTGAAATAAGTAATTAGAGAATTGATTCATAGTTTTAACGTTAATATTATATATAAATTAATCAAAGAATGTAGTGTAAATGAATAAATATATGATAATTTAACTATTTATTATACATACATATATATATTATTAATTAGTATTAAATCATTCTTTTTATCCTTTTAGTCTAACTGATTGTTATCTTCGCCTTTGTAATCGCATTTAAACTTAATCTTCTTATTCTTATAGAGCTCTATTATATTGAAAATTTGAACTTGTTATGTATTCTTGTCACTCTCTTTGATTCATAACCATGAGATTCTAAAAGTTGATTTACTTATAACTTTTAATCTTATTCTTAAATGTATTTGAATTGATTTTCTAACTCTTATTATTTTTAAGATTTTTAAGGAATAAAGACTTTTGGAGATGGAGGTGGAAGAATATCATGACTTTAAACATGTTTAGATTTCTTTAAAGCTGTTTCATGTTTTAATTCTTCATATGCAACATTCATGCATTAATTTACATTTCCTCTCATCAATAATTATTATGTTTTATTTTTGAAAACCAAAAATTTATTACTTTTTATAGATTCAAAATATTCTACTCCAATCTAATTGAATATTAAATATTACTCTATATAATTCTAATAATTAATTAACAACCTCAATTGTGACATTATTGCATTCCACTTCCATTTCTAAATATAAAATATTTTCAGCAAAGAATTGAGGCAAGTTTGTTGAATGATCCTAAAATAAGGACTTCACATTATCTGAATTGTCATTCTTTGTATTCATATAATTTAAACAAATTATTAAAATTTTTGATTGTTATTTATACAATTTAATGTGATTAGACAATATAGATAAACAACTTCTAATAAAATCTCTCATGAACAAATGAATACCCTATAAGATATTACAAGAATTATAGATAATTAAACAACTAATTTCACTTGAATTTAGAAGTGAAAAATATAGAGTTGATTTTACCTTAATACTACCTAATTTCTATCTATATGCATCTTGAGAACAAGAGATTTTTCATAATTTATGATAATTCATTTATCTGCTTAATTCATATTTAATCGCTTCAAATTTCTAAATGTTTATAAGTTACTAAATTGTTGCTTTTAATTTATTTGAGATATTCATTCACATATTTTTCCAATATGATTTTAAACTTTTCTCAGAGTTTATTTGCTTTTCCAAATCTCATAGGTGATGAAAAACTAAAGGAACCCCTTTTTTCTCTATATTTACTCAATATATCATATATTAGTTGTAATATATTAAGTTCATGCATCATGAACCTACATATCTCTTTTTTCTCAACTCACAAGTCATCCAGTATTTTATTTCTTTTTTGTAAGTTTGAAACATTAACAAAATATAAATTATTTATTGTATCTAAGAGAATATTAGGAGTTCTCCAATGTATTAATCTCCAATTTTAAGGTAGTTATGATAGATATTTTTGAATAGAAGGATGAATACTATGGTTTAATAGTTGTAAATATTTTGCACTTAAAATTCGTTAAAGTTTTTTCCAAATAAACTTAATTTGATTATTATTCATTTTGTTGAATAATTTCGAATTTACATATTGACACAGCTTTGATTGATACTTGTTAACTTTAATTAAAAACTAAATAAACAACTAATAAATTTTCAAATAAACTCTTCGTTTTTATAAGAAAAAATTAATCAAATTTTAATATTTTAATGAGTCTATTAATTGCTACATCTATAATATTTACTCATGTAGTTAGCCAACAGGTTTTATTATATGGGAGGTCATTTTCAGATAAAAAATTTGTTAACTTAGAAAGTAAATTATCAAAGTAGTTAGATTGGAATTTGTATCAGAAAAATCCTCTTAAATCAGGGTTTGGATCATTAACTATAGATGATGATGACTATGCAGGCCTATATTCAATTAATGGAGCCACATATTAGACTTACCTTATTGGCATTTATTAAATTTTCTAAGGAATTCCACCTCATTCTATACTAATAATAAAAGCAAAAACAATAATGTTAAAAGAATTTATTAGATATTTAGGTCAAATTTTGGCTTTGGAGGAACAGGTGTATGTAATGTGAGAGCAGATGGAAAATTAATTATTCAAATGTCAAACAATTTAGATATAGTTAATAATTACAAAATAAATAGTTTTGAAGTATCTTATCAATCATCATCACCAGCTGTTATAATAGAATTTCATTTTCAAGGAACTGGTGATTTTTAAGTAAACTTATTAATATATAAATTTTTAGAGCTTGACTTTTGGTTTTCGAGAATTTGAGCTACATTACAAAACATGTCCTGCAGGATGTGCATTTTGTTAAAATTAGGATTTTTCGACAAGTGATTGCAATTTGTGGTTTTTAGATTTTCACTCATTGTTCGATCAAAGTTCATTAAATGAAGGTTGGAAAATAACTTCTAAATAAAACAACCTTTATAGAATGGAGTATTGTCAAGGTTTTATATTATGTTATGAAGTTAGATGATAAAATTCTTAATCTAATTGGATTAGTTTTACCGACGGAATCTATTGAAAAAACTCTGATTTTATAACCTCATTACCGAATATTAATTTAATACAAATTGCTCTTATTAGGAGGAGGTTCTCTTTCGTTCTATTATTACTATTTAGAATTAAATGATGTAATTGTAATGGAAATATAATTTTCTGCCTTTTTTTATAAAGCTGCCTAGATATGCAAATTTAATATTGCCTCAGGTTTAGGGGATTATATACAATATGTAAAATATGAAAACTTTCATTAAAATACAATAGAAAAATTCAGAATTTTCACTTAAGGCAGGACATACTTTTAAAAGATTAAATGGTCTATCATACACTTTGAAGTTTATATTAAGAAATGTCACCCAGATTGTACTGAATCTTGTTCTGGTCCAAAAGCAGATTAATGTACAAAGATATAGTATCCTAAATTTCAGAGTTTTATAAGTTATTTTACAGATCCCTTATTTACAAATACATAAGATTGGTAAATGATAAATCCAATTCAACCAAAATCACCAAATTATTGTAATAGTGTATCAATCTTTGGAGGTTATTTATAATTAAGGGGTGATCATTATATTTAAAGAATAGTGACATTAAAAGATCATTAAACAATTTAAATTTCATTTAAGTTTTACTAAATTGATAATTTTAACAATGATATAATGTATGTTGTGCTTGATGATATAATAATATATTAAACTGTCTTAGAACCTATTTTAGATTAATCAAAAGCAGCTCTATTATGTGGAATCTATGAAAATTATGATTTAATTCTTAAAATTTCTACTCCTATTATTTAACACACTCAACACAAAAGTATTATATAAATTTATACAAATTAACCAACTACTTCATTAGGATATTGGGGAATTAGAGATTTCTATATTAAATTAGATTCAATTAATTATGTATAGGAATTTAAAGATGCCAGATTTTCTATTACTGATTGGCTAAACTTTCCATGGACATTGACAAAAAAAATACAAACAATTGAAACTTGCAAGAATTAAAATTACATAATTAGCAATCAGATTTTAAATACACCTTCAACTTTTAGAAAAATCATAAAGAATTTACCTACTCATTAAAAAATACGAGTTTAATTTATGATAATCCTTACTTATACAACTATTGTTGTAGATACAATTTAGATGATTTTTTCTATTGATTAAAATGAAAATAAAATTATAAAATATTTAAAATTGATAGATGATTAATATTGTGAAACCTTAACATTAAGTAAAGCATATAATTTTGATGATATCATTACTCATTCCATTGATAATCTATTTATTGAACTATCGATAGATAATACATAAATTAATTGGGGAATAAGAGATTTCTATCTTTCATATTCGAATTCATGATAATTAATTATTGTTTAGTTTGTATATTTAAATTGCATGTATTTTATAAGTAAAACTTAAATACTACAAGAATAAACTATTAGTTTATTGTTAGTATATAGATTCTAAATATGCCTTAAAAACTTAAGCTAAATCATATTTTATTATTTATAAAAATGTATAAAAATAATGTACTCTATATATTATTTTAATTCTATTTAAATCATATAATAGATATCTTTATAAGAAATAATAAATAACAAAGTGAACAACATATAAATCAATGTTATATATTATTATCTATAATTTTATGTTAATTTTATATTCATTTAACTGCTTAAAACTTAGCATAAAATATTCTTTTTTACATTTTTATTATTCTTATTAAAATTTCTAACACTTGGTAATTTAATAATTTTAGTAAATATTTTATTTATATCATTTACTTATTTATTTGGCGATTTACTTTTTTCAATTTATACTTTTTGTTATTCCATTATGCTGAAAAAATCATTAAGTTATCAATTTTATAACAAGTGTTGATTTTTATTAGATTTGAAATAACATCATATATATGTAAATTATATTTATTGGCTACTCTATATTTAAACAAATAATTTATTACACTACATTCCTAAGTAGACAGCATTTTTTACGTACTCTACACAATTATCTAGTTTAGATTTAGGAAAATACATACTTACATTAGAGAATTGATTTAGATATAAGTTTTTACTATTAGAGTTAGAGATCTTATCTGTAAGCCATTTATAGAAAAATTTTATGAACAGGGAACTAATATAGAAGTATCTGTTCTTAGATGATTTTTTACAGAGTCTTTATTGGAAGACAGTAAGTTATTTTCTAAAAATTGTCTTCAGACGGTGTTATTAGTACGTAGTGCATATATACAAATATAAATGGAGGGTGAGAAGATAAATCAAAATTTCACATCATAAAATTCATTAAATTCATAAATCTACATGTATTATTGAAGGAAATCGTTATAATAAACAAATTTTATATGATGATTTTGTACTAATTTAACTATAAGTGTTAATTTCTTAAATTTTAAATTAAAATAAGGATGAAATATTTAGTAATATTGATATTGAATATATATAATTGGATAAGCGAAGAAGAACTGTTATGTCTTTTATTATAAATAAAATGCTGAAAATATACTAAATAATGTTTTTAAAGATTATTATTATGATGAAGATATGTGTTTATTTAAAGAGAAATGTCGAAAATTGATTATTCAATTACTATGAATTAACTTATCAGTAGTATGTAAATCTTAAACAAATTTCATTCAATTTGTATATAAAATCTTAATATACAAATACATTTTTAATTATGAATTGATGTTACTATAATAAAATCGCAGCTAATGTAATAAACAAAAGAAGTCAATGATATTCAATATAATTTGATGTTATCATCTTTGATTGCTGAAGATGTTTTAAACTTTAAAAAACAATATTTATTTATGTAGTCCTTTCAGCAAAAGCAGAAATATTCATTATTACACAATACATAAGAATCAATCAAACAGTTTCAATATCAACAATTAAAACAACATAATATATTTATATATTTTTCAAAATAAAACTGGATTCTTTGAATTCAGTTTAATGAGGAATAATATCATTTTATGCAAACAAAATAATATTTAGATCTATAAATATAATTAATTATGGGAAGTAGTGCCTCAACTAGAATAAATGAATTCTAAAAAATAGAAGCCGATCTTAAATTGACCACTCTACCTGACTTAGATAAGGTACAACTAAACTTATCCCATAGCTTTTAATTGTTGCTTAAGATCTTCTTAAAGTTACTGAGCAGCTTAGATCAAGGATTGTATCATATCATGACCTAATGATGAGAATAGTCAAATTACAAACTTATAAGGATGTCGCTTTAGTTGATGCCTTTAAAATATGGTATTTGTGCGCTTTAGTGTGTAATGACACAAAAGGAGACAGTGTTTAATTTGAATGTAAAATTGAGAACTTTGACTAGGAAGTCGTATCAGAAAGTCTAAAGAAACTAATGAATTTTGTACTGATCTTCATCTATATGTAGGGTAGTGTAGTGGCATTTGCAATTGAAGACAAATTCATTCAAGACGAGAAAGAGAATTTGATAATTTGTGATACAGGAATATGTGGAGATTTCAAATTGCAATTATGGCCTTTTATTTGTTCATCCTTTTTAAGTTATTTGAGATCTGCCGTTAGACTAGCTCCATTTTTAGAGGAGAAAATCAATAGCTAAATTAATTTGATAAGAAAATATTTAGATGTACATAAAGCAGAAAAGTTAACAAAAATTATAAATTAATACACCTTAACACATATATGTGAATAATTCAAATATTTTGGTTTGTTAGTAGATAAATATCATTAAGAAGTCAAAGTATTCACTAAAAATTACAAAGAACTTATGATTGAAATGCATCCTTTAAGTTAAGAAGTTTTGAGAGAAGAAGGAAATCAAAATTATATTCTAAATGATGAGTAATACTCTTTAATTATCTTTTTATAGGAGAACAATCTTAAAAACAAAAATATAACATCTAGTTAAAAAATATTTACCTAATTATGAACTTAAAGAATTAGTTGAAAGACGATAAGAAATGTAGTTAAAAGAGTAAAGAAGAAAAGTAAAACCAAAAACAAAATTAGAGAGAAGAAGAACAGAACAAGCAGCCTTAACATTTCCTACTACTTATCATTGGGTAGGCCATGAATACTTTGACACTTTCTTTTCAGCCTAATCATTGACCTTATCTGAATTAGAAGAATGTCGTGCTTAAGGAGAAGAAGCTAGAAAAAAGTTATTTAAAATCACTGGAGTCAATTAATGGAAAGATAACAATATTAAAAGTGTATTTGAATGTCTTACATGGATATTATCTGCTGAACATAATAAGAATCTTAAAGATAAAGAATTTAAATTGCTTAAAGATGAACCTTGGCTTCATTTTATAAAACAAAAAAAACACAAATTTACTGATCTTTCTTATTAAATATTTACTAATTTACAAGTATGGTTGAAATATTTTAGTCCAATTAGATATGAAAGAATTTCTAATTATTAGTATTATTCATATTATCATTATTTAGCTAAGATTTCTTAAAAAGATAAAGAGAACTAGAAAAGAACAAATACGAATTTCATCATTTAATCAGAGATCTTCCTCCATAAAATTAATATAATGCACTTTCAAGCTTTACTAAAAATATTAGGGTAAATGAAACTTACTTGAGCAAAATTGAAAAGCTTTTTGAAATGACGATCTAAAGTAATGGTAAAATGGGACAAGATTTATATGAAAATTGGTAAGAGATTGTTGAATAAGCTGATTCTATTAAATATTAATTAGGAACTCCGTTAAATGAATTTATTAAAGAATTTAGACCCAATACCTTAGACCGAATTAGATGAATTATAAAA
>JPFL01000053.1:0-197850 GCA_000733385.1 Paramecium biaurelia
CTTATTTAACATTATGCACTAGGCATGATTCAGGACAGATTCAATACATTGATTTTCATGTAGTTCATGTCCATCTTAGCATATTGTACAGAGTATTTCATAATCTGAATCATTTAGATTTATTCCATATTTAGTATAGATTTAGATAAATGGTTTTATTAGAAATTAATGCTTAAATTATTATTCTAAATCTATGGAGGCTCTATAATAAACAACTTAAACAATGTAAATTTTATGGGCATGATAAACACTAACCTGTTACCTTTTGAGCATAATAACCATTTTAACAAATAAGACAAGAGTAAGAACTTTTTTTGAAGCTTCTTAATTTCAAAAATATATGTTGTTAATTATTCTATAACACAGTGTAAACAGTGTATTTTAATTATTGAACATTCATCAGTAAATGAAAATAGCAGAATTTTTGGGTTAAAAGGACCATATAAGCATACTAGTTGATTCATAATTCTATGCATTTAGTTAGAATGGAATTAGAATAAGGTTTAAAATTGTAATCTAATGACTTTATTGTTCTATCTAATTCAGAACATTCAAATGCTATTACACAATTTTTTATTTCATTAATTCGTAAAAGCATCATCCTTTTAGGATATCTGTTAAGTGATGATATTGTTAGTGCATATAGGTTTGTTATACCAAATTTTCGAATTCAGTAAACAATCTATCCAATATAAATTATATGAATTCCATTAAGGACTATAAATTTTTAACAATAAATACTATTTTATGCATTATTCAGTGGGTGGTAGATAAAACTATCCAAAAGAACATAAATCTAATCGAATTTCATCGTAAATCAATGAAGGAAATATGTCTGAATAAGATTAACATTTCTAATTTCTCTGTATTTAATGTATAGGACAAACACATTGATGAAATTCTTCTAAAAAAACTCTTTCATTATTATCAGAACAGGATAAAAATTACTGTGTAGACAACTGTTATATGCTTAACAACTAGAATGACAATCTATATATATAGATCATAATGTTACAATATTTTAGTTTTTGATCATATTGATAATTTGATATAAACTAAAAGTCAGCTAATTATCCTTTCAATTTTTCATAAATAGTACAATCTCCTCCAAATATAGCATAGTACCTTTTATTAATAAAAAGCTATTCTATTTTCTGTCTCCCCTTAGATAAGTGTTGGTAATTAGGTTTTAATTCTCAAAAATGCTCTTTAATTATTTATTTTATTTTATTCTAATCCATATTCAAATGATATGAAATGCCATTTCCTTAATATTTCTAAATAGGGTAAATCATTTCTCAAAATTATTTTCTAGTTCATTGCCTCATCTTCTAAATACATAAGACAAGGCATCTTATAATGATGTGAAATAACATCATAACCACAATTGTTTAAATCTGATAAATCCACACAGACTGTTATTTTTACAATTTCATCTCCTAAATTTACTTCATCTTTGTAATCTTCTAAAATTGTTATCCTAACTAATCAATACTATTTTAACGAGTATGCATCATTTTAATAATATTTTGCCCAACAAAAAACAGAATATCCTCCCAAACTATTCAAATTCAAACTATTTTTAATTAACTCCTAAGGGTATCTATAATAATTTTGAATAAAACGCCGGGATAACCATCCACGGAATATTGCTAATTCATATTTCTTATATATCTAAATATATTGATATAGATAACAATTCCAGTTCCTCCAATCAAAAAATCAACTGAATTAGGTTTATATAGATATTCCTAATTAATATTTAATCTGCCTATAGTTTCATATATAAAGTAATCATAATATAGGGTGATAACAGTGAGTATCCCGACTCCTTCATAATCCTTAGGATCGTATTAGGCCTCAACCATTTGATCTTCAATAAAAAGTGTATGAATTATATAAGTATTTGCTATTACATTTGTATACATAAATACTAACACTCTATTATCATCTTAACTTTTCATTTTAAATAACAACTATTATTTTGATTTATCATTTATTAATTTTTTTCTTCAACTTACGGATAATTAAGTGATCAAATTTGCAATAAAAATGCTCCAAAATTCAAAAGAAATTAGCTCCCCTAGATCTGATCTAACTGTTGATTCTAAAGGGTATGAGCTGGGGATAAGTAATTCTTCATTAAATTAAGAGCCATGAGCTAAAAAAATATGGTGGCTAATGAAAATAGCAATTTTTAAATCACTAAATCTTTAAACAGAATCAATGTTTTTATTTTATATAAACTTTAATAAAAACCTTAAAATTTCTGTAAAGTCCTATAAATTTTGTTTGAACGTAGTCCTATTTATCGAAGGAAATGTTTATATATTTAAAAAATTATATAAAACTATGGTGGCAGAGAAAGTCATCAGTTATTTTATGCAATACAATAAGGATAGGAATTAATTGTTAGAAAATATTCAGAGGGAGATTATCTATAAAATTAAAGACTATTGGCAGCAATTTTTCATTATTGTATTTATTAAAAAACACTAATTTTTTGGGTTTTTTTCTCTACTTTTTTTTTCAAAGTTCTTGAATCTAATTGTCTAAAGGAGATTGGGGGTAATTACTATTTCAGCAGGAATTTTAAGTGAGAGCAAATATTTTCAATAATTTTAAGTGGTATGTATTTAATTCTAACGTGATATTTTGAAGAAATTAATTTCATTCATTAATTATATTCATCTTTTTTTCTAATTTTTAAATCCTACTTATATTATTATTTCAGATAGAGAATTTATTTTAATTTATGCTTTTTACAATAATTCATTTTGATCAACCTTTTCATAATTCTTTTTTTGAAGATATATTCATAATTAATGGAAGATTGTTAGAAATCAATATACTTCCCCAAATTTAAATTTGGAAGCATTAATCCTTAAGTGCAGAGGTAATATCTATTTAATTTCTTGAATAAAAAATTATAATTAAACTTTCTCTATTTTCTAATTCCTATTTATTTTAAAAGTAGTTATTAATTATTCTTTTACTTTTTTTTGACTATAGACATATCTTTAAATATTTCTGGTTATTATTTAAGGTAATTAGAGAAATTATTTATATAGATAAATATATATATAAACAATTATGTTTTATTAGTTGAAATATTTGATTAACTTAGATAGACTTTGCAAGTAACTATCAAATAAAAATAACTAAGATATTTCAATTTTAGAATGCTATAATAATGGTATCCACTCTCTCTCTAATCATAGAAAAGCTTCATAACCATTAATTATTGGCATCTCAATATCCATCAGTGTGTACGTATAAATGGAATGCAAATCCAATCTATTAAAAGCATCTATTTTTCCTATTGCTTCCTTTACAGAATATGCTACAATTACTTGTAATGTAAATCACTTCATATTATTTGTTCATTTAAGGATTGTCTCTTATCTAATTGACAATTCCATCATTATCATCATCATATTATGAATGTAAACTATCATTAATCACTTTTTATTATTATATTATGAATCTTTAAGGAAAAGGTAGAACCTTGGTTATCCCAATATCATCAATTCCAAACCTACACCAGCCATATTATCGCTATTCTCTAACTACTAAAGGCAGTAAATAATAAGGTTTATTCATTCTTTTGAATTCCTATTCCAGTGTCCTTTACTTTAATTTCTATACAATCTTCATCCAAGTCTATGGATTCAGTCACTTTTCCTATTTCTGTAAATTTAATCATTATTGGATAGTAATTTAGAATAATAATTTACTTAACTTTATTTGTAACTGTACCAATTATGGAAAATGCTACTAATTTCATATAGAGTTCTTGTGAATTACATCTCAATTATTTTCTTAATTACCTCTGTTATATTAACTTATTAAAACTTCATATTAATTTTTCCAGCCTTCAATTACACGACATTCAAAGATCATTCCCTAAGCCTAATAAGGAGGAAGCCTATGATTTTATAGATTGCATTGATTTTTCTAAATTGTTTATGCATTCTTCATTGATGTTTGGTTTAAGATATATCCAATAAAGTTAGCTCTTCAATTAGATGTGATCTTATTTTTTATTTCCCAAACTTTTGATCTTTATTTCAACTTTATATCTAAGTTTGAAAACAAGGGTTAATAGTTATCTGATTCTGTATGAATTGCATTTCTTAAATTTAGTAATTGTATTCTGTTTATTCAAATTCTTTATTTAAGTTATTATTAACCAATTTCTAAAATATAATATTTTAATTAAAATGGAACTATAGAGATTATAATTTCAGATTCAGTTTAAATCATACAAGACATTTAATAACAGATTTAATTTAACATTGACAGTAAGCGATGATAGTAAACTTTATAAAATTATCAACCAGAGGCTTTTTGCATTAAAAAAAGAATAAGTATAAGTAAGACAAAATTTATATCAAATTTTTATAAATATGTGAATTTTTCATTTCACATAAAAACCTTATAAAAGATCTTAATATTTTGATCAAGAGGTGGTTCCAAATCCCATAAGGTTTAATACCTGATTTTTAATTACTCTCATGACACTCGTATCAATCTATAATAAAAATATCAGATAAGGGTTCCATTGTTCTTAATTTCATTGCATCTAATATAAAATACCTGAAGGAGAAATAAAATGGTGATTTTAATGATTTAGATTATAAATAAAGTGGTTTGATTATATCTTATGGAATTAATACAAACACTCGTAATAGATTAAAGAAAGATGTTCTAACATAAAGGCTCTAGCAGTTATATCATATTGATAATCTCTCTTTTTAGACAGAAAATCAGAAAAGTTCCATTTAAAAGTTTCTTAGCAATATCGATATATTCACTCCTAAAATAGTGAGAAGCTTTAAAATATAATCACTTTATGCATATGCAAAATAAAATTATTATGTTTTTAGATTTTAGAGAAAACATTTCAGTTAACAATAACTGAATTTGGCTTGATTTTCTAAAAATGTGATATTAAGGAATAGTCCATTATTTTATCCTATGCTTATGGGTAAAAAGAATCTAGTCAAGATTTTGTTATTGAACTCATTGATTATTTGATAAAAACTATTTAAATATAAAAATTGAATGATTCTAATTAATAAAGTTTCTGGAAGATACTTTCAATTTAAATCTTATTGATCTTTAGTTGTAAGCATTGATATAGCAGCTCTTATTTTATCCTTAAAAGCAAGATGATCATTTTTGAACCGCTGAATTTATTGTTCAGAAATAATTTCATTAATTATTATAAATTATTGGTTAATTACGACCTATAAAAGATAATTAAAAGACCAAATTGTCTTTTTATATTAATTTCAGGGAAGTAAAATATCTTTTATATATTGTTTTAATTGAATTAATAAATTCTGATTTTGTTAGGGGATTATTTCATATTTCTAAATAGTGTGTTTGCGAAAATCCTTTTTTATCAATTTTCTATATTTTATTGCATCAAAAATATTTTTTCTTTTTTTAAGGTAGGAACTTCAATTTTGTAATTTTTTTAATTGGTCGCAAACTAAGTTTGCTGATCTTGCAACAGATGACTATGAGGAAGAAAAATGAATTTATTCTCGATTATCATATTTAATTCAACTTAGTATGAAGTATATTTTAAGTCACTTATTTTTTAATTATTCTCATTCAAAATTCATTGATTCAATAACTTTATCGAATCTTCAGCTAAATTATAAAAGATTTTAATATCTTGATCCGAACGTTACCTACAAATTTAAGATACTTAAATTCTTTGTTATTTACTGTTGTTTGCTATTGAATAGAAATAATTACTGTTTTCAAATATCAAAATTATTCTAAATATTATCAATTTCTTATATTTTTTTATCAAACAATTATTTTATCTTACATTTTATTTCTCTCTTTATTAATATTGCTAACTTAAGATGTAAAAGAATTAAATTTAAATCTTAACTCTACTTTATTTATATTTGGATTATATTTCTTTGCTATGTCCATTGGTTTAGGGTGATTCTAAAATATTCTTGTCTTAATCCTCAGGATCTGTGTTTTAAATAATCTATTTCACTTTGAATATGTATGAAAAATAGATGAGAAGGTTTATTAAAAATTAAAAAAGTGCTTTTACAAGAATTTTAATCAGGAACAAATTTCATATTTTCTATTCAAAAGGAAGTGGAGTTTCAATTTGAATGGAGATTAGAATTAGATTTTACAGAGGTAAAGACTAAAGAAAGAATTATAAGGGGTAATGAGTCTAGAGAAATCATTTTAATTTCAGATCCAATAGAATGACTAATTATTTACCATCTAAGTTGAGGCAAATTTATTATTATGACATATTCATTTTAGGATAGTGAAATTGTAATCACATTCATATAAAGTTTTCAATAATACTACTTTCTAAGATTTTTCTTTATCAATTATCAATTAATTACTTTTATAGTATTGTTATAGAAAGATTTGGTTATAATTTCACAAATTCATTCCAACCTAAAAGTCCACTTGTTTAATCTATTTATTAATAAAAATGATGGGGAAAATCTAAATATACAATCTATATAAATGAATTAGATGAAAATTTAACCTTTTTAGAAATCTGCGGAATGATGAAACAGGACAAATACAATCCATAATACGTAAAAATAGTCTAATAAATTAATGTTGAGTAAATAAAGTTAGAAGGTAATTGTAATTATTCTCTTATCCGGGATTAAATTTTTTTTTTTTATAATGAATATTAAGAATTTAATAACTAAGAAAGAATATATTTCTATTGTAAATTATTCTTATTTGAAATACAATAATATAAATGTTTTATGATCTTTCTATATTTTACAGTGTTCTTTAAAGGCTAGAATTGAAATTAAATGAATTCTCGAAAAAGATGCTCTAATTAATATCAGGTCTTCTCTAAGAGTAAAAGCTGAAAAAAATAATTTATATTAAGTTTCCCTTTTTAACATCCAACTCCATTTTTCATCTTGCTAATTCTAATTATTATTAAAGGTCATTATTTAACTTTGCTCATTTAGTTTAATAAATATTTACTTTATAAAGAGCATTAAATCGCATATATAAATTAATTAGAATTCAAATTCTATTACATTTCTTGAAAAAAGAAAAAATTTATGATGAAAATTCATAAAATAATATATGAATTCAATTAAGGAAAAAATCTAAATGGACATATTATATTAAATAAAGACTGATGATGCATATGGCTTTTTACTTGACAAAATTGACTTCTTAAATAAGACCACTTAATAATTCTATGAGTCAATAAACGAAGATCAAACCCTTTAAGTAAAAGGTTTTTTTGGAACGCACCAAGAAGTGGAAAGAGAGGTTGAAAAAGAAATAAATAATAAAGTGAACTTAAAATCACTATTACATTATTCTGAGAAGGGAAATTTAAGTGTAGTAAAATTATAGAATTATGTGCTGTTTTGTTTAATTCTTTCTGAAAAATTTTTTATTACAAAACCAATCAATGAAAAAGCAATAGAAATAGTCCTCTTTAGAATATTACAAGATTTAACTGACAATATATATTTTTGCTTAAATGATGATATTCTAAAGAAAAATTGGTATATAGGAGAAGTAATTCCATTTAGTACATAAGAATTACAAAGAACTGATTATGATTTCGTTGAGGAACAAAATAAAGAAGGTGGAGTATAAGACTGCAAATGGCTGATATCATAAGATATATATCAAAAATTTATTAATTCATAGACATAATCACCTAAACTCACTGCCATCCGATAAATTGATTTTGGACAGGATGTGGAGAAGGAACTCTTATGTTCCTATGATACATTCACAAAATAACTATTAATTTAAATGTTAAAGACTTAAGATAAGCAAATAAATTAATTAATAACAATATTTAAGAGGGAGTACTAAATCAAAGATCTATTAGATAAACTGAATGAATTATCAACCTAATTAGAAAACGCTGTTAAAATTAATAAAAATAAACTAATGTATATATTAACTAAAAGTTGGCGACCATGTGATTAACTTTAAAAAAATTACCTCGAAGCACATCTAAATAAGATTTTGTAAACAGTAGACTATCAACAATCTATTACTTATAAGCAAGATAATACTAATGAAGCATAGGAAAAATTCTTAAAGAATTTTAAAAATCTAGATGACAAATTTAAACAGCTCAAATCTTAATTTTTGGATAAGATACTGGAGGTGTTAAAGAAATTAACATATTATGAAGTTCAGAAAGTTTCCTTAAAAGTATTAAGACTCGATGACAACCCATTAGAACATGTAGAAAGTATTTTGTAAAATGACTCTTAAAACATAATTTTGAATAGTGGACTTCTTTAGCTCAAGGATCCAGCTTGCTTTAATATCATTGATATTTTTGACACAAAAGAAAACTCCACTTTATATATTATTCAATCGCATAATTCTAATACAAAAGTTTACAAAACTTATATCTTTTTTCAACCACAAAAAGCACTTTAACTTAAGCAGATAAAACAATATGATTATAAAGATACAGAAAAAGCGGTTTATTTTCATGATTATAAAAGAGGACATCTGTATATTTTTAACTTTTCAAATTAATATGTATAACAAATAATAATTGGAGAAGATGGAACTATTAAATCTGAACAATTCTTTTGCTATTAACAAGAAAATAAAAATTATTTTCTTATTTCCTAAGTTGCGTATCTTAGTTATTGTAATAAATTCATAGTATTGTCAAAAGATAATCAGGTTTATAAATAGCAAGATCAAAGCTAAGATTTTGACTAAGTGAAATGTTTGTAATAAAATTAAAATAAAATAGAGCAAACAGACTTCATTCCAAGCATTAAATCAGAAATCAAATACAATTAACTACTTACCTGTCCCAGTGGAAAATACTTTTATCTTGCCAATGGCCATTGCTGTGATAGATATGATTTAAATTGTATGAAAATAGAGAGTGTATAAATAGTGGGACCTATAAAAATTTTTGCAGATAATTAAGATGTTGTAATTTTGGGAGAAATTAATCAACCCTAATAGGAGAAAAAAAACTCAAAAATTATTTGTAATTTAGTTTCTTAAAAAAAATTTAATAAATAAGAAAATAATGAAAAAAAAGTGATTGGAAATCCTGCAATTGATATAGCTAAGGGATCTTTTATAAAATTTGGCCCAAACTCTCAATTTTTATTAAAAGAAAAGAAGAGAAAAATTAATATCCATGTTAATAAAGATTATTATGATATAGTGGAACCTTATTTAAATATTATGAATGTAAATGAAATCATCCTGAGTTCTTCAATACTATAATGTGCAGAATTTAAAAGTGAATAAATAAAAAATATTATATTTTCTAGAGTTCCATTATAGTTATGTACAATTGAAAATAGCAACTTAATACCTTTAAATGATGGATTTAGATAACAATCTCAAACTTAAACAATAACTAGTGTAGATTAAAAGGTTAAATAATTACATTTAGGATTTTTGGAAGAACATTTGTCTAATTATAATAACAAGATATTTGTAGTAGGAATTATAGGTAAGCAATCATCTGGCAAAAGCTATTTACTAAATAGAGTATTTGGTACTCGGTTTTCGGTTTCATCAGCCAGATGTACTGATGGTGTTTGGGGAAGTATTGCATATGTTGAAGATTAAACATTTTTAGTTTTAGATTGTGAAGGCTTATTCAATGGAGCTAGGACTGATAAGGAAGAAATAAAAATGTTGGCATTTCTAACTGCGATATGTGATATTACTATCTTAAATTCAGATTTAACTTTCAACAGACATTACAATGATCTGTTCAATCATTTAGTTGAAGCTTCTAAATAATTAAATGACGAGAAGCTATTTAAAGGAATTTTATATTTTGTATTAAGAGACGTGAGTTCAACTGATAATACAGGAGCAGAGAAAGAATTAATAAAAAATCTTGAAAGACTAAAAGAAAGTGGATCAGAAGAAATAATATTTTTAAAAAGATTATTTAATAATAAACTTGCTGTTGAAAAATTAATCAATTATGAAAATACATTATTTGATAAATAACTTTTTGCTGTTAGAAAATACTTTTTAGAGAATTCTGCAAAATCAAATCGATGGAAGAATGGAATTTAATTAATTTAGATGATGAAAATACTACTATGTTAGTTAGAATTGTCGGATAATACAAATGCAAGTCTGATAGAATTGTAAATAAGAATAGAAAATATTTTTGAGAAAAGCAAGGAATTATGGTATGAATTTACTTCAAATGAAGTTCAAAGTTAAAATGCGAAATTAATCTAAGAAAAGTATAACTTTATAAATTGTAAAGATCACTAATATATCTTATTCAATAAAGATTTGATGAAATAACTTTATGAAGATCTTGAAATTGAAGATTCTATCTAAACTCATAATAAAAACCTACAATAGGCCAAATCACAGTTTAATTAAATGATGGAGTATAGGAAGGAATATATTATTTCAAGAACATAACAAGAAACAAGTCGTATCGATAATCAAGAAGTTTAAATAATGATTTAAAACAACATGTCAATTTTGCAAAGTTTCTTAATAGATTAAATGAAATAGTATGAATTTTGCTTAGAAAAATGTAATTAATGCCACTTGCTATGCAAACAATTTAAGAATCATATCGAAATATCTTACTAACTAAAGAAAAACTTAGAAGATCAAATAAAGAGTTTAGAAAATCAACAAAGGAACTCGTAAATAAAAAGCTAGGATTAAGAAAAAGAAAAAAGAGAAAGATTTGCTCAAATAGAGAAAGAATGTTAAGATGCTGAAAATTAATTGGAAGTATTCGAACTCCACAATTAGATAAATATAATTAGAACCAAATAAAATTAAGAAAAAACTGCGATGAAAAATTATAATTTTTATAATGAAAGTGAGTAATGTATAAATTTATCATTTTTTTAAATTGGCTAATTTAAGAAAGAATAATCTTAAAATGAACCATTAGATTATCTTGTAGAATTTCAGGATAAAATAAAGAATTCAATTCAAGAATTTCAAATAAAAAAAGAGAATGATATGGAAATCATTAAATAACAAAAAGATTAGCTAATAACTTATGATATTGATTATAGAAATAAGGAATAATCAATAAGTTAAATTAAAATTAATTAAGAAAATTAATAATAACAAATTATATAAATCAATTAATACCATTTTGAAAAAAATACAAATTTGTAGATTATACAATCTCAAATAGATGAAATTGGTATTCCTGATAATGAAAATGATATTAAAGTATTATAATCTGAAATTGAATAAGAAACTCTAAGACATCATTCAATTTCAAATTAAGTTGAAGAAGATTAAAAGTTAGAAAAAGAAAAAGCCTTAGAATTGTAAACTTTGTTATAAACAGATTTAAACTTGTATTTTGATAGGTTGAATAAAGAAGTACAAGAATTTGTTCAATAATCAAATGAATTAGAAGAAGAAATTGAGAATTTGGAGGGTGAAATAAGATGTTAAAAAGAGTTAAGGGAGAAAATAAAAAAAGAATAAACTAAAAAGGTTGGATCAGATAAAAAAAAAATAGAAGAATTAACCTAAAAATTAAATGGAAGAAATGAGCAAGAAATAAATACTTAATTGAATTAATGTTAATTAAGAAAGGAGAAATTAGAGAAAAATTTAGAAAATTTAGACAGTTTTTAACTATTCAAGTAATGTTAGGAAGAATTAGAAATTGTACAATAAAATATATAAATAGAAATAGGTGAGTAAGAAATTGGATAATAGGAAAATATCATTTAGGTAGATTTTTAGAATTTGAAAATTTAAACTTAAAAGGCTGAAAAATTTGAAGATTCAAAAAATTAAACATTAATTAATTTGTTCTTAAGAAAAAAGGAAGAATAATTAATTGAAATTAAAAATTCTATAAACTCTAATCTAAAGGAGATTTAAGAAATTAAAAATACAATTAATCAAATTGAATAAAAAATTATAAAAATAACTTAAAAAAATAATCTTTTAGATACATAAAAAAGACTCAATTTTGAAATATGTGATATTTAAAATATTTAGCAGGAACTTGAGAACAAATTACAAAAAACAAACTAAGAACTCCTTACTTATGAGCAAAATTTAGAAGAAATAAGAAAAAATAAAGAGTAATTGATTGAAGATAATAAACATCTTGAAAAAAAGAATAATGAATTATATGAATAAAAAACGAAATTAATGGAATATTTAGATTAAATAAACACTTTCATTAAACATTTTAATGAATATAAGGTGCAAGGTGAAACACTAAAAGAAAAATCAACTTAATTGAAAATATTAGATAAATTTGAATAGTTTAAAGATTAAGAATACGTTTTAGCTGAAATTGAACGGCTTAAAAAGATAATTAATGATTGTTAAGAGGAAAAAGAATAAGTAAAGATCTAACTCAAAACTTTTAATTAATTTGCCATAGATGCAGAAAATTTGAAAAATTTAAAAGATACTTAAAAGAAACTTGTTGATTAAGAATTGAATGTACACTCATGTAAAAGGGAAAGTCACAAGTGTGACTAAGTTTGTTAGGCTTGCCCAGATAAAATATGCAACAATAAGGCTGGACATGATGAACAACAAGAACATTTGTGCAATAAATAAGATCATAGATGTAATAAATAATGTTAAATAATTAATTGCTCTAATCCCTGTATGAAAGGTTTCAAGCATGATCCGAAGATACATAATTGTTTAAATGATCATCCTTGTTTGGAAAAATGCTAATACTGTGATAAAAAATGTAAAAGGGATCGTTCAGATCCTCATTATACTACTCATGATTGCTAAGATAATTCATGCACTTATAAATGTAAATTGTGTTAAAGAAGATGTTGTGAACCTCATAAGCACTCATTAGAAAAAGAAAAAGATAACCATTTTTGTGAAAATGTACATTATTGTTAAGAATTGTGTGAAGAAGATGGAATATGCAAAATAGAATATGAGATAAGTTAAGCAATATGGAAAACTAAATTATCAGAATTCTAATATATTAAATATGTACAAAAAAATAATAGGAAATAAATATGTCAAAAACAAATACCTGTACGATGCAATTAGCATGATGGAAGCCATTAATGCAAGGATGAAACTTAAAAGCAATTTCATCATTGTGATTAATAATGTCCCGAGTGTAATACATATTGCGATTTAAAATAAGGTCATGGGGGACCTCATTCGTCAGATAGACATAGAAATAAAGAGAATTAAATATTTACAATATAAGAAGGAAATTAGGTACGATTAGAAATCAAAGTTTAGAAAGAAACAACAATAAGAAAATATTAGATTGGAGATAGTTCTGCCCCTGAAACGTGTGATTAGAGCTGCAAAAGAAGAGGAAGAGCTCACTTTCATCTAGTTTAATGTCAAGGAGGTAAATAATGTTTGGCATAGAAAGGAGAATATAAAGCGAGGCATTCAAAAGAAAAATATGTTAACTTTGAAAATCTGAATTTTGATGAAGTCTTGTGTGAAGATTTTTGGAAATAAAAAAATTGGATTCATCCAATCTAAAATGAATTGGACAATATTATTAAGTGTAATTACTAATGCCCTCTTTGCCAAGAATAAAACAAAGATTCATTTTGCAATCAATCTGCTTGGCATACATAGGATGATAAAATTAGGGCTCATAGTTTTTCATGTATCGAAATTCATAAGTAGAATTAATTTTAAGGAATAAATATCGCCTTTGTGATCGACACAACAGGTTCAATGAAGTCACATATAGATATGTGTAAAGTTACAATTAAAGATATTATGAAACAAGCTAAATCTTATCACAATTTAGTTGGTGAAAAATTTGATATAACCTTTGCTGTTATATCATACAAAGATCATAAAAAAAAATATGATAATAAACAAAAAATTATAGATGAATAAAATTTCACTTCTGAATAGGTTATTATATAATTTTTAGACGATTTAAAGGTAGAAGGTGGTGATGATGACCCAGAAGCTGTTTTGGATGGTTTAAATGCTTCAATAAATTTAAAATGGATTCCAAAGTATGAGAAATTGCTCTATTTAATAGCAGATGCTCCTCCTCATGGAAAATAATATCATAATTTTCAGGATAATTATCCTGAAGGTTGTCCATGTGGATTAAAATAAGATATAGTTTTGAATAATTTATTAAATATGAATGTAGGCTTAAGAATTTTAAAATTAAACTAATGCATAGAGATAATGATTTAAGAATTTACAAAAGACTTTAAAGATTTAATAGTGCTAGATGTCGATAAAAAAAATGAGCATAATCATTTATTTTAAATCGTTAATGATGTATGCAAATGTATAAAACACATTGAGATTACATATCAGATGGAGAGATGAAAATGCTATATTTTGTGATTTATTAATAATATTCATTTTAATTCTTGAATTCATAATTTTTAGATGATAACTAAAGTAAATAAGTATAAAATAATAAATTATGATATCCTTCTTTATTCTACTTATTTTTATAACTTTTTCATTAAAAGGTAAATAAATTTCACCCAAATCTCAATCCAGAGTATTAAGAAAAAATGAAATTTTACTTAAAAAAAATTAATACTTTGTTTTATTAGCATACTGCTAACAGATTCTAAATTAATTTATACAAATAATTAAAGAACTCTAAGAAAATTGATATATAAGTTTTATTAGGATTAAAATTGTATGAAAATAGAATTCTCAAGATGAAAATATAAAATTAAATGAGTATAGATATTAAAGAAGAGATCCTTGAAAGTAAATTTAATTCATTTGATAGAACCTCATCATGATATACATAATTAAGATTAACAACAAAAAATGTCGATAAGACTAAATTTAGAAAAACTGTAAAAAAGGAAAACTAAAATTACTAATTTTGTTTATTTTATTCAATTGAATTTGGAGGTTAAATCATTATAAAGAATGACTATTTAAATATTTGACAATTTGATTTGAGTATATTTTATTTAAAAATGTGAGATTTAAACAAATTCTTTAGGTTTAGTATCTAAATTAATTTATACAATTCATTTCCTAGTTTAAAGAAAGGGTTATAACGAGAGATGAGTCTGATCCAAAACATCCTAATTTTAACAATTTTATAATAAATTATGCAATTTAAACAATTAATTTGGAAGTTCAATAAAAATAAGGTTTGGATTAATTGGAATAAAAATTAAAGTTTTCAATAAATTCTCTTAGAACATCCAAAGATATCTCGTTATTTAGATTTGATGATTATTTATTAAGTTATCATTTTTAATAGACAATTACAAGAAAACTCATGAAGAATTATTAGTTGCAATGTCAGGATTTATAAATATTTTATTATAACAAATTAATAATCTTAAATTAAGTATATTTGAATTACCTCTTTCTAGACTTGAATCTTCTTTATTACCTAGTTCAGCTTAATACTTTAACTATACTTTTATTAAATAATCCTACTCTACTTTAATCGGTATTGGAGAAAATATTAGTATGGGAGGTTTTACTAAAAATTAAAAAAGTATTTTACCGAAATTTTAATATGGATCATAGTTTCATAGTTTCGATTCAAAAGGATGACATATATGAATTAGAAAGAAGAATCATAAAGAATAATTAGTCTAGAGAAATCATTTTAATTTCATTTCCAGTGACTAACTAGTTATTGATTCAATATTTAACTTGAGGCAAATTGTTTATTATTATATATTCATTTTTTTTTTGATAGTTAAATTATAATCACATTCAAATAAAGTTTCGAAACAATGTTATATTTTTTAGGCTTTTCTTTATTAAATTACCTTAGATTATTGATTAAAGATAGAGTTCGCTCTAAATTCATTCCAAACTATATGAAAAATGATGACACTGAAATATAAATGTACTATAAATATAAGACAATAGAAACTTAACACCAATGATTATATAATATTTTTCGTTTAAATGTAAGAGAAGAAGTATATCCGTAATTTTTTCTATAACCTATTAAATAATTTTTTGATGAATATTATCAATCAAATAATTTATAATGAACGAATGCATTCATTAATTATAGAGATTAGGATGAAAAGTAAAACTTAATTTTAAATCCTATTTCTATGTTAATTAAAAAAAAAGTCCTAATTCTATTAAATTCCTTTTTAAAGAAAGCTTTTAAAATATAAATTCATACTTTTTTATATATGAATTAAGTAAGCCAAAGTATTTAAATCGCTTTACTCTATTCAATAAAAACAGATGATGCATAAGACTTTATACTTGATAAAATTGACTTCTTAAATAAGACAACAAAATAATTCTCTAATACTATCAAAGAAGATCAAATTCTTTAAGTAAAAGGTTATTTTGGTACTCACAAAGAAGTAGAAAGAGAAATTGAATTGGAAATAAATAGCAAAGTGAACTTATAATCATATTTAAATCATTCTGAGAAGGGAAATTTGATAACCATAAAATTTGAGAATTATATGCTATTTTGTTTAATCCTTTCTGAAACATTTTTTATTTCCAAACCAATCAATGAAAAAGCAATAGAAATAGTTATGTTTAGAATATTATAAGATTTAACTGACAATATTAAACTTTGCTTTAATGATGATATAATGAAAAAAAATTGGTATTATGGAGATATAATACCTTTTAGTTAAATATAGTAAAGAGCTGAATATTATTTTGCTGAGAGTGAAAATACGCAAATTTAATAATATGATTGTAAATGGATTTTATCATAAAAAAATAATTAAAACTACTAAATCATTAATTCATAGACGTTGTCACCTTCACTTACAAGAATTCGGCAACTTCAATTTAGTTAGTAAGAAATATAGATCTTTAACTAAAATTATGAAAAATTTATACAATAATTATTAATTTAAATTTTAAACACTAAAGAGAAATAAACAAATTCATTAATGAAAATAATTAAAATTGAGCACTAAAACAAAAATTTGAAAAAGATGCTAGATGAATTATCAGATGAATTAGAAAAGGGGGCTAATCATTGCATACAAAATTTAATAAAATAGCTTGTAAAAAATTGGAAAGGTTTAGGGTTATTCACAAATGATGGACAAGTTGAGAAACAAAGGATACAATTTGAATAATAAGTAAATAATGTTTTGTAATCAGTGGAAGTATCTAAATAATAAGGGGGACTCATATATAATAAGGAATTAATTGAATAAAATAAAAAATTTTTTGAAGAGTAAATGAAAGTATTTTTTCAAAAACTAATGGAAAAATTAAAAGGAATCACCCCCAAATATGAAAATGATAAAAAATAAATTATTGAAGAGTATAAGAAATAAACTTCTTATGAAGTAGAGAGAATCAGTTTAAAAATATCAAGAGTCGATGAAAATGAATAAGGGAGAGTGTAGAATATTTCTTAAGTTTTAGATGATTAATAATAAACAATTTTAAATGGAAACTTTTTATAACTTGAATCTTCTAAATTCAAGGTAAATGATATTTTTGAAACAAAGGAAAAATCTCGAATATATATAATAACTTCTTTAAACGATATTGTTCGAGTCAAAACTCTAATATATTTCCGTTTATACAAAACGCCTTAGATTTAGCTAATAAAATAATTAGATTTTAAAGATACAGAACAAGCTGTTTATTTTCATGATTATAATAGAGGACATTTGTACATTTTTAACTTTAAATAAATTTAAGTTCTACAAATTATAATAACAGCTAGAGGATCAATATAAAATGAATCGTAAGTTTATTATTAATAGGAGTCCTTAAACCGTTTTCTTGTTTCTCATGTGGCATATTTGAAGATAATTAATAAATTCATAGTATTGTCAACAGATAATGTTGTTTATAAATAGCAAGATTAGGGATAAGATTTTGAAAAAGTGAAATGCAAAATATAAAGTAAAAACAGTCTTTAACAATCGGACTTCATACCAAGCATTTAACAAAATTTCAAATATAATTAACTACTCGCCTGTCCTAGCGGAAAATATTTTTATCTTGCCAATGGTTATTGCTGTGATAGATATGATTTAAATTGCTTGAAAATGGATTGTATAGTTATAGAAGGACCAATCAAAATATTTGCTGATTTTTCAGATGTTATAATTTTAGGTCAACTTAATCAGAAAGATCAGAATGCAAAAAAAGCAATAATCATTTGTAATTTAGTTTCTTAAAAAAAATTTAATAAATAAGAAAATAATGAAAAAAAAGTGATTGGAAATCCTGCAATTGATATAGCTAAGGGATCTTTTATAAAATTTGGCCCAAACTCACAATTTTTATTAAACGAAAAGAATAGTACTATTAATGTAAATGTTAATAGTGAATATTATAATATAGTTAAACTTTACTTAAACATTATGAAAGTAAATGAAATCATTCTGAGTTCTTCAATGCTTTAATGTGCATAATTTAAAAGTGAATAAATAAAAAATATTATATTTTCTAGAGTTCCATTATAGTTATGTACAATTGAAAATAGCAACTTAATACCTTTAAATGATGGATTTAGATAACAATCTCAAACTTAAACAATAACTAGTGTAGATTAAAAGGTTAAATAATTACATTTAGGGTTTTTGGAAGAACATTTGTCTAATTATAATAACAAGATATTTGTAGTAGGAATTATAGGTAAGCAATCATCTGGCAAAAGCTATTTATTAAATAGAGTATTTGGTACTCGTTTTTCAGTTTCATCAGCTAGATGTACAGATGGTGTTTGGGGAAGTATTGCATATGTTGAAGATTAAACATTCTTAGTTTTAGATTGTGAAGGTTTATTCAATGGAGCTAGGTCTGATAATGAAGAAATAAAGATGTTGGCTTTTTTAACTGCGATATGTGATATTACTATCTTAAATTCAGATCTAACTTTTAATAGACATTTCAATATTCTGTTCAATCATTTGGTTGAAGCCTCTAAGTAATTAAATGATGAGAAGTTATTTAAAGGAATTTTATATTTTGTATTAAGAGACGTGAGTTCAACTGATAATTCAGGAGCAGAGTAAGAATTATTAAAAAATCTTGAAAGACTAAAAGAAAGTGGATCAGAAGAAATAATATTTTTAAAAAGACTATTTAATAATAAAATTGCTGTTGAATCATTGGTAAATTATGAACTAAAAAAATTTGATGAATAAATTGTTTCAGTGAGGAATTATATTTTATAAAAATCTACAATATCAAATCATTGGAATTGCGGAAGAGAATTAATTTAAATAATGAAAATTTTGCTATGTCAACTTGAATTGTCAGATAATACCAATGTCAGCTTGATAGACTTACAAATATTAATTGAAAAGATATTTGAAGATAGCAAAGAATTATGGTATGATTTTTCTTCAAATGAAGTTTAAGTTAATAGTTTGAAGTTAGTTCAAAGCGATTATAAATTTCCAAAATTTGAAGAATACTAACATATCTTATTCAATAAAGATTTACTGAAATAACTTACTTCAAATCTTATCACAGAAGATACTATCTAAACTCATAACAAAAACTTGTTCTAGTTAAGAACTCAATTTAATTTGATGATGGAGTAAAGAAAAGAATAAATTATTTAAAAAACGTTATTAGAAACAAATCGTATTAATAATGAAGAGGTTAAAGAAATAATTGAAAAAAATATGTCTATATTAAAGATTTTCTTAACAGACTAAATAAAATAGTATCAATTTTGTGAAGATAAATGTATTGAATGCCATTTGCAATGCAAATAATTCAAAAATCATATTGAGATATCCTAAACACTGATGGATAAGTTAGATGGTAATATAAACAATTTAGAAGTTCAACAAAAAAACTCGAAAATAAAAAATAAATCAGAAGAAGAAGAGAAGAGAGAAAGAATTGATCAAATTAAAGAAGTAATTAAAAAAGCCGAATATACTTTGGAAGGATTAACAATTTAAAATAAAATAATTGAAATTAAGGAAAAATTATCTATCGAAAAAGATGCTATGAGTAATTATGATTTTTATGATTCAATTGGAGAATGTATCAACATAAACGTTTTTTAATTTACCTAACTTCAAAATGAAAAGTCGCAAACCGCTACATTAGAGTATTTAGATAACTTATAAAATCTATTTATAAAAGAAATTCCATTCCTTAAAAATAACAAAGAGCAGAATAATGAATAAATTAAACATTAAACAGCTTAATATGAATAATTAAATGAAGATTTATTTCAATATAAGGAAGATATAAAACAAATTGAAATTAATTAAGAGGTTTTATAAAATAAAAAGCAGTAAATTAGTGAGTAAAAACTAAGTTTAATTGACAATTTGTAGAGTGTTCAATCTCAAATGTCAAAATTATAGATTGTTGGCGATGAAACGAGTATTCCAAATTTGTAATTTAATGTTGAAGATGAAAATAAAAAGTTAATAGAACTCTAAGAAGAACTTTAAAATTAATAGATAATTTATGAACAAAATCATGAAGAGTTAAGAGGACTATTAAATATGTAGGAAAATTAATAAATTTTGTATTTAGAGTAGTTGGAATAAGATATAAATTAATTTCTTGAAAAATAGAATTACGTGGATGAAGAAATTGAGGCTTTGAAGAAAAAAAAAAGAGATTTGGAAGATTTAAGATCCCAATTACAAAAAGAATAATCTAAAAAAATAGGAAAAAATAACAATAAAATATTAGAATTAAATTAAAAATTAAAAGGGTTAGATGAGAAATTAATATATGATTAATTATAATAATGTGAAATAAGATAAAAGGACTTAGAAAAACATTTTATCAATTTCGAAAATTCAGAGCTCTATAATAAATGTATTGAAGAAATAGAATAAGATCAATTGCAAGATTAAATTGATAATAGATAAATCGAATAGCAAGATATTTCTATTTAAACTAATTAAAACGAAATAGATATGTAGCACTTCCTAACTTAAAGTCAATAAGATGACTATTGTGAAACCCAAAGCCAATAGTAGGAAACATTTGAAAAGGAAAGAAAACTTAAAATAATGAATTTATTTTTAAAAAAAAAGGAAGAAAAAGTGACTTAATGTTCAGTTAAAATACACTCTTTGTAAGAGTAAACTGAAAATAGGAAAAAGAAAATAGAAACTATTAACAAAAGGATTTAAGAAATTATGGGGTTGAATAAACTTATAGATAGTTCAAAATTTTATTAGTCTGAAATTTGTGAATATGAAAAAAAATTAGAGGTTTTACATTGTTAATTATCTATAGGGACAGAAAACCTTTATAAGAAAAAGCAAAATCAAGAATCTACAATAAATAAACTAGATTAATTAAAAAAAAATAATATCGAACTAGAAAACAAGAATGTCTAAATAGAAGAATAGATTAATAATTTAAATTTAAGATTAGATTAAATAAAGATTTTTTAAGAGAATTTAAGTGAATATACAGTCTTAAATGCCACACTACAAGAAGAAGAATATAAATTGAAAAAATTGGAGGAATTTTAATATGTTAAAGATTTATAATAATCAGAGGTTTAAAGCAAAATAATAGAGCTTGAATAGTAAATCTTCAGTTTTAAAGAGGAAAAAGACTAATTAAGCAACTAGCTCAGTACATTTAATTAATTTGGATTGCTTGTATAAAATTTGAGAGATTTATAAGATTTAAAAAAATAGCTTGTTGAATTAAAATTTGAAGTACACTCATGTTAAAGGGAAAGTCACAAATGTGATTAGAATTGTAAAATTTGCTCTGATAAAAAATGTGATCATAAAGCTGGACATGAGGAAAAAGAAGAGCATTTGTGTAACAAATAAGATCATAGATGCTAAGATCTTTGTTAAATACTTAATTGCCAGAGAAACTGTATGAAAAGTTTCAAGCATGATTTATAACATAAATGCGAAAATGATCATCCTTGTTAGGAAAAATGCTAATACTGTGATAAAAAATGTAAGAAGGATCGATCAGATCCTCATTAAACTACTCATGATTGCTAAGAGAATTCATGCACTCATAAATGTAAATTGTGTTCCAGAAGATGCTGTGAACCACACAAACACTCATTAGAAAAGGATAACCATTTTTGTGAAAATGTACATTATTGTTAAGAATTGTGTTAAGAAGATGGGATATGCAAATTAGAATATGAGGTAATTTAAGCAACGTGGAAAACAGAATTGTCAGAATTCTAATATACTAAATATATACCTAAGGATAATGGTAAATAAATATGCCAAAAACAGATACCAGTACGAAGCCAGAAACATGATGGAAAACATTTATGTAAGGAAAAAACCGAAAAGCAATTCCATCTTTGTAATTAATAATGTCCTGAGTGTAATACATATTGCGATTTAAAATATGGTCATGGGGGACATCATTCGTCAGATAGACATAGAAATAAGGAGAATTAAATATTTACCACTTAATAAGGAAATTTAGACAACATTAAAATTTAAGATTAGAAAGAAACAACAATCAGACAATATTAGATTGGAGAAAGTTCAGCTCCTGAGACATGTGAGAAGAGCTGCAAAAGAAGAGGAAGAGCTCATTTTCATCTAGTTAGATGTCAAGGAGGTAGGTTATGTTTGGAAAAGAAAGGTGAATATTAAGCGAGGCATTCAAATGAAAAATATGTGAATTTTGAACATCTGAATTTTGATGAAGTCTTGTGTTTAGACTTTTGGAAATTAAATAATTGGGTCCATCCAATCTAAAATGAATTGGACAATATTACTAAGTGCAACTACTTTTGCCCTTTATGTGTTTAATAAACTGTTAATTATTAATTTTGCGAAAATAATGCCTGGCATACAAAGGATGATAAAATAAGCGCTCATTCATTTTCTTGCGTAGAAACTCATTTATAAAACTAAATTAAGGGGATAAATGTAACCTTTGTAATAGACTCTACATTATCAATGGGAAAATATATAGTAATGTGTAAAACTACAATTAACGATATAATGTAAAAAAGTAAAGCTTACTAAAATATTAACGGTTAACGTATTGAAATTAATTTTGCTGCCGTTTCTTTCAAGGATCACAAAACTCCTTATGATGAATCTTAAAAAATTATTGATATACAAGATTTTTCTTCAGATGATGTTATCATTTCATTCTTAGATAAAATAGTTTTAGAAGATGGAATTGATTATCCAGAGGCTGTCTTGGATGGATTAGATGCCACATTAAGGTTAAAATGGAATCCAAATTACGAAAAGCTACTTTATTTAATAGCTGATGCTCCTCCTCATGGAAAATAATATAATAATTATGGTGATAATTTTCCTGAAGGCTGTCCTTGCGGATTAAAATAAGAGAACATATTCAGAACATTATAAAATTTAAAGGTTCAGTTTAAAATCTTAAAATTAAATCAACATATAGATATGATGATTGCTGAATTTAAAAAAGAATACCAAGATTTATCGGTATTAACTCCTAATTAAACAGATGAGGTTACGTTTAAAAATTTAATTGTTAGTGACGTGTGTAAATTTTTAGTTCATAATGAAATTACATATTAAATGAAAAAATGAAAATTGATTTTTACAAAATGCATTTTAATAATTTTTCATTATATTTGATTATGTTTCAAGTTAGTATAAAAAAAATATATTTCCCCAAAATCTCAAATGTT
Organism: Paramecium biaurelia; assembly: GCA_000733385.1. Taxonomy (NCBI): domain Eukaryota; phylum Ciliophora; class Oligohymenophorea; order Peniculida; family Parameciidae; genus Paramecium; species Paramecium biaurelia. Next base: position 23,561 of record JPFL01000053.1, read on the forward strand.
AAAAAGAAAGATTTGGATGATTTAATTTGTAATGAATAGAGATCCAATATTTTTTAATTTTGTAATTTAATAAAATAAAAACAGCATTTAAATTTAAAAATTTAAAATAAACGAAGAAGATTCAAACACAAATGAGTAGATAGAAGAATTATTATGTTTAATTCAGACTATATACTTTCGAAATTGCATGGTTTAGAATTGCATAAAATTAATATATAAAATTAGGAAATAAGATAAAATTGTCAGGATTGGCTTGATTGCTTTTAAAATTAAACTAATTTTTTAATAAGAAGAAATTCCTTGTATGATAAATGGTTTGAGAGAGCTAGCTTAAAATATAACTCGAAATTCGATAATCACATTTGCATAATTTGTCGCAAATGATATGCCATGTAGCAAGAACAGTGAATATGACGCCACCTAACAAGCTTCTTACAAAATAACCTATTCCAATAGATAACATCCTATGTAGCATAAGCATGTGATACAAAAGGTATTGGATATTCTTTATTTCCCCAAAACAATCTGCAAATTTTAATTTCAAATATACAATATATCAAGAAGTTCACGAAATAGTATAAATAAAACTATTCCTTATATCATAATGAAGTAAAATGATCAACTTCCTTCAATTCTGTCGATGGGAAAGCTTTTAGTATTTGATAATAAGCAGTTAAAATGATGTACTAATTAACAGAATAAAATTGATTTTATTTCTTTGATTGATAACAATATAAATTAAATATGTTTATATTTAAATTAATACAGAAACATTAAAATATCAAAACTATTTTTACAATATATTGGTATACCCGTTTATTGATTTTTTGAAGCGTCTACCTTATTATAAATAAAATTTACATACGCATTTACTGATGCTTATTTTAGAAGCATATATTTACGTTCGATTCCTTCATCAGTTTCATTCATTTTAGAGAAATCTCTAATAGTTTCTTCAACTTCCTCCTTTTTTAATGATAATTATTGTTGTGAGTTGGAATTCTTAATTAAAGATTTCTTTTTTAAACCAGAAATTTACTCTATATAAGGATTCGGAGTAATAGTTAACTTTTTTTCTTGCTTATGTGGTTTCCTTTGTTCTGGTGTCAAGGTTAAATTTTATTTACTATCACGAACTCGAGAAAATGAATTAAATGATAATTTGCTTAATCTGCTAATCATACTTGGTTGAATTCCTAACATTACACTACCATTGTTTTCTAATTCAGAATGAGAATCATTGTAACTACTTACAGATTACATTCTATTCTTTCTTCTATTAATATCAGGAGTTAAATTAGATTTTCTTTATTCTGGAGTTTTGAGTAGTGAATTCATTTCCAATTATTCAAGTGAGTAATTAAGGAGAGAACCCCCAATATTATTAGAAGAGACATCTTCTTTTGATTTTTTGAATCTAAGAGATAATAAATTTGTTTAAAATACAATGAGGGTTTATTATTAACTAAATTACTATTTTAACTACTAGGTAAATGACCTTCAATAGTTTGTTTTCTTTTATCATCATTCTTATCTGATTTAGGACCAGTTTCCCAATCAAAGGCTAAATCTTTTTATTAAAAGTTATGTTCTTAGCATATTTTTTTAAAAAGTGATTAACAATATTTGTAATTGGGTTCTGCTTTGAATGGTAATCCTTTAATGTATTCTAAGAATCGTCCAAACTCTATAGGGATTCCTTTACAGAGTTCATTCATTTCCATTTTCATTTTCATTTAGCCAACTTAACGCATTTTATCCTCTTCATCTGTGAATTACAAATTTTACCAGGGTAATTAACCTTTATAATATTAAATTGGTACATTTTACCCTTTAATAAGAAGATTAGCATATACCCTAAAGATTCTAAATCATCTCTTCTGCTTAAAGATGTACCTTTATGAGCATTAATACTAGCATATCGAGTGGTTCCTATAAATGGTTAGCTTTCTCTGTAGGAACTAAAATTTACTGATTCATTTTTACATGTGTGAATCATTTTCATCTTTATAAAATTTACTGATTCCAAAGTCTACTATATAAAGCATATTTTCTTCTTCTTCTTTTCCCACAAGTACATTTTCAGGTTTAATATCTCGATGCAACACTTTGCTATATAATTAATGTATGATTTCTTACTTTCTGTGTATGTTTTCTATAATGTTAATCATTTGTTCAGCTATATTAAGTACACATCGTAATGAAAACTTACGAAAGGTTTTTAGATAATATGTCAAGTCTCTTCCCAAATATTATATTACAAGCACATTTGAATCTCCTTCTTTTCCTGCCCAATATAACTTTGGAATCTATGGTACTTTTTACAATCTTCTTAGTATTTCTGCCTTTTTGTTTCATGATATTTGAATTACCTCTCTTTCTAGACTTGAATCTTCTTTATTACCCTTGTCAATTTTTATGGCTACTAAAGCACGGGTATTTATGTCTTGACCACAGTATACAACACCGAAAGACCCAGCCGAAACTCTCTTTTTTGTTATGAATGTATTGTTTATCAATTTTTAAAGCTATTGATTGCTCATTAAATTATAAACAACTCTAATTATTAATGATCTCTAATATTAGTAAAATCATTCGCAAAATCACAATTATTAAGTCATACTTTTAATTTATTACTTCACTCTCTTTCTTAAAATAATTATTTTTATCAACTAAAAAATATCCAAAATCATGAAGAAATTAGTTTTGATTCGTCATGGAGAAAGCATTTTAAATAAGACTAATTCATTTGGTGGATGGCTAGATGTAGATTTATCAACAAAAGGTATTCAAGAGGCTTAACATGCTGCTATTTTATTATAATAAAATAATCATAACTTTGATGAAGTTCATACATCAATTTTAAAGAGATCTATTAAATCAGCAAATATTATGTTGGAAACAATGAATTCTCTATGGGTATCATAAAAAAGTAGTTGGAGATTAAATGAAAGACATTATGGAATATTACAAGGCATGAATAAAAAAGAAGCTTCCATCAAATATGGAGAAGAATAAATTAAACAATGGAGAAGATCATTTTCTTAAAAACCTCCTTAGTCTTTAGATGGAAATAGTGAAAGTCTTGAAGATGTAACCATTAGAGTCAGACCTTATTGGGAGGATTGTATTGCAAAGGATATAAATTAAAATAAGTAGGTTCTTGTGGTTGGTCATAGCAATTCATTACGAGCTTTATTATGTATCATAAAGAAGCTGTCTGAATAATGTAAGTGATCTTTCTTATAACAGAATTACTTGAATTGAATATTCCTACTGCAACTCCTTTGGTTATTTAATTCAATGATAGATTGCAATACCAAGATGAGTTTTATTTAGGGAATCAATAATAAATTAAGTAGAAAATAAAATAAGTAGCAAACTAGGGTTCTCTTAAATAGAATAAATGATATAATAATGACAACAATTACAAAAATTATAGAAATCTCATTCTCTACAAATTTATTTTTATATTAATATTCAAAGGTGATTATAATGTAATATATCAATTTCTATAACGAAAGAAATACAAGTATTTTTGGAATAAAATTATTTTATCAAAATAAAGTTAAATAAATAATTTTTATTTAATTTTTCAGTTATGCAACAACAATAATAATTAGCTCCAGCATATGAAAAATGTCCAAAACATTTAATAAATGACATTGTTTTATTTTGTTTAGATGATTAATGTAGAGAAGTAAAGATTGTTTTACTATTTTTAGCCTTTATGCAAAGAATGTTGTAAATTACATATTCAATGGCATAATCTATAAGGATCACCTGCTTATATTGACACAGTTGATAGTGTTAGAGAAATGTTATTTAACGATGTTCATAATCTTAAAATTAAATTTGAGGAGTAAGTATTGTGTTTATAATATAGAGAAAGAGAAATATTACATCATTTTTCAGATGGAGAACATTCTTAGCTTATTAAATCAATTCATGGAAAAATAGAAATAGTAAAGAAAAATCTACTTTAATTGGTAAATGACTACTGTATTCAATTAGAAAAAGAAGTATAGAAAAGAATTCATTAACATAAAGTATTGGTTTTGTTAATTAGGCTGCCCATCCTGGAGAGAAAAAAGAATTGCATCATAAATTGAATACAGTTATTAATTAATTGGATTAATAAGAAAAAGGGCTACAATCATAAAAATACATTAAATCTTGTTTAATAGCTATTTCTGAAGAGAAGGATCATGATTTTGAAGGATTATCACTTGATATTGATAATGCATTAAAACATTATTTAGAAAATATGTTTGATGTATGTATTCATGATGATAAATTGTAAAAAATATGTAAATTGTATTTATATTTTAGATGATGTTTTGAGTGAGTATGTTGAACTTCATTAAGTTAATTTAGGACAAGAATTAGAGTATTACACTTAACAAATAAGAGAAAGTAAAAAGGTTTCTGGAATGCAATAATAATAGTAGCAATAATCATAGTAACAATAATAATAGTATCAATAACAATTCAACTAAATTAATAAAAAGTAAGAGGTTAATCTTCTTATTAATTAAACAACTCCTTAAAACAAATTAAATTATTAATCAATTTATGATCCTCCTCAAAATTAATTGAATTAATGTAAATATGATAATTAATTTAATAGATTCATCACTTCAACAATCAAGATTAGGTCCAAATTCAAGAAATTTTGAAACTAGATTATAACAGAATAATGAAAAATTGAAGTAGTTTTATGGATGATATTTAAATTAAAAAATTATATAAATAACAGCAACTATGAATAAGGGTTAATCTCCAAGAAGAGATCATTCTCCTAATTTCTTCTATCAAGTGACAAATGATAATTATATGTATAAGAGAAGTGCAGATACACAATAAACTGAATCAAATTGTATGACAAAATAAGCTAGAAATTATGTTAATAATGCAAATATTACTAATTCTCCGAGACCTGCTGGATCACCTTCAAGAATGAATTTTACAATGCAAAACAAATATTTTCATTAATCTAATGTTTTTGAGGGAATTCAATAAACAAAAGAGTATAAAGCACCTGAATAGCCATTAAAAGAGAAATAACGTGACAATAAATCTCCTTCAATATTGAATGGTGCACAAATAAATAAAAATTACAATTGTACTTTAGGTAAATCTTAACCAATACTTAATAAATCAAAATAAATTACTGTTGAGTTTCAAATAGATAACAACAATTTTGATGCTTTGGATTTAAAAAGATCTTTATTAAAATAAGGTATTTAGATTTCAGATATTTAAATGAAAAATCCCATTAATTCAGGGAGAACAAAGAATGTTGGAAATCTTACAGTGAGAGGAGATGAAGATAAATTATCTAATCTACATTAAGAACTTGAAAAAGTGGGACTTAAAACATATGATAAACCAAATAATCATTATGTATTATAAAATCAATAATCTAGAAATAATAATCTGATCATAGTTGGATGCTTTAAAAATAGAAATATGATAAAATTGAATATTTCAAAAATCGTTGATTTCAAACAAATTAAATACACTTTCAATATTATCAATCCTTTTCTATCTCCTCCCTTACTTGATCTCTATGAGCAAAGGTTTTTTCGAAAAACATAGCCTAATCAAATCCACTAAAGAATTATTTCTTATCTACTTTCCTCATTCTCTCTAGTCTATAATATTATAATAAATTAATTACTCTTCCATTCTTTCCTATCTATATTTATCCTATTAAGTTAAAGCTTATTTGCCTCCTAAACCCCAAACCTCAATAAAGACAATCCCTATTTGACCTTCAATTTCACCTGCAATATATCCAGGTTAATAAGTGTCATCCTCAGATGCAACCTTTGATTTATTCTCAACTTCATCATCTATCCATAAACGAAATGAAGTATGTTCTGAATTTCCTCCAAATCCCAATCCTACTTTGTATTTAGATCTATCAATATTTTTTGTATTTAAATAAGCATAATTCTATCCATTACCTGTTGTCCCGTATGTTCTGAAACTTGGACTTATAGAGAATATGTAACATCCAGAATCACCTTAGAATTTCAATCCATCAGACCAAGGATTTGGATTATATGCACCAAATATTATTGGAAAATTATTTACTACGTGGAATAATTACAATTTACATTTCTTATCTAAATAAATAAGTATTAAAGTTGGTCCTCCATATCCTAAAATGTTCCATGCTAATCGATTAAAACTTGTGCCACTACTTTAGTTATTATACAATTATGTCATATCTGTACAAAAATGATTTTGGGTTGAGAGTACAGTGAATATTTCATCATCGATAATTTTAGAACTTTACTTTATTATAGGTTTTGCTTATTTCGATTGAATTTAATTGGATGACAATATTTTGACCCAAAAGGTCTCAATATAATCACCAACCAAAGGCATTATAGAATTAATTTTATTACACACATAACCTATTCTTTGAGTGGAATCTAAACTATCATCTATTTATAGAATGATTCTAATTACCGTATATTCTATTCATTAAATATTTTGCTGCTTCTCCACTTTTAATCATAGTAAATAGAATATTCATTACACTTAAACAAACTTCATTTGAAATAGTATCATTTTCAGAATATCCCATAAATTTAAACATCAACTCAACTGGACGCATCTTATTTAAATATTTAACATTATAGTCAGGAGCTTTTGTTAAGATATCACATAAATCTAAGTATTACTATAAGCTTAAGGTATCAGTTTTGAATATTGATAGAACGAACTGCTTAAATTAAATTACTAATTATTGATTCTCTATAGGAATATGCGAAACATTGATTTTGTTATCTTATTAATAAGTGTCGAAGGTTTTAGTATAAGCAATATGATATTGATTTTGTACTTAATTGGATTTCTTTGATTATTATTATTATTGATGTTATTGTTATTATTATTATTTGTCAATTTGTTGTGTTGGTTTTTCTTATTAATTTCCCATTTTTTAATATAATAATATTTTGTATAATAATTTTAATGCAAAAACCTCTTGGCTCTCCAATTGATAAAAAATCAATGATGCAAAGAAACAACATGTCTTTAAGGAATTTGGCAGAAAAATCTATATTCTCCAAACCATAACTCAGTAAGTAAAGAAGATAAATAATCGTTTAGAAAAAGAAGTCAATCCATCAATTTATAATAATAAGATGAGCCTTCTATTCAATATTCATAACCTTTAGAAACAAAAAGGGTATCATAAGGAAGTTTTCCTTTAATTTAAAAGGATTCAAATGAATGTTTTTAAAAAGTTCTTGGATCAAAAAAAGGTTCAAAAGATGGAAGTGGAGAAGAGGATGATAAAAATGTTGCAAAAGATAAAAAACCTTCTAAAATTAGAAGATCATCTTGTTTAAAGGATATTGAACCACCATAATCTCTTAAATTCTCACTGATCATAACACAATAAAGCAGAGTAAAATAAACTTGGGATGCAATTATTTTTATAGTATTAATGTATTATAATACGATTTATTAGATATGTTTGTATATTTACACCATATAAAATGGCATTCATAGATGATGGAGAATTCTTAGGATGGGACTATTTCGATAATTCTATTGATTTTTTGTTTATGGCTGACATCATTTGTACATTCTTCTGTACTTACTATGATGAAGAGAATAATTTAGTATAAGATCATAAATTAATTGCTATTAACTATTTCAAAGGATGGTTTGCTGTAGATTTAATTGTATATTTATAAAAAATAATTCTTAGTCTTGTTTTCCATTTCAATTCATATTCTAAGATTATGATAAATCAAGTAACATTGCCAGATTATCAAAACTACCTAAAATATATAGAGTCATAAAAATGATCAAAATATTTCGAATGATTTAATTGAAAGATATCGAGTACATAAAAGTGATAAACATCAATATAGGAAGTGAAAGATTTCTTTATGCTTTCATTTTATTGATATTTAGTTGTCATGTTACTGGATGCATATGGTTTTTTATAGCATCTTTATCAGAAGATCCTAATTGGGAATATAATTTTATCTCTGGATATGATCAATATATTGTATCATTATATTGGTCAGTGTAAACTATTTTAACAGTTGGATATGGTGATGTTAAAGTTTATAAGTGGCCATCATATTTATTTGCTATCTTTTGGATGTTAGTATCAGTATATATATTTTCTTTTGCTGTTGGTTCTTTAGCATCTTTTTTAGATAGATTGGATCATGCCAATTCTATTTATGTTCATCGTGTTTCCACTTTGAAAAACATTAAGAAAGAATTTCATATTTCAAATGCTATATTCTAAAAAGTAAAAAATGAATTGAAATCAGGTAAGAAAAATTTATTATTAAATTATAATACTCTTTTGGAAGATCTACCTCCTTAATTAAGGATTGAATTATCATTTATTATGAATAAGTAATTACAAGAGGAAATTAAATATTTTAAAGATAAAGCACCTACATTTATTGCTGCTATAGGACCTGTTTTAACACCATTAAAAGTAGGAGCTCATGAATATTTATTTATGACTGGTGATAATGCAGAAGAAGTGTATTTTGTTAAAAGTGGAAAACTTGCTCTAGTAATTCCAGATAGTGATAATTTCAAATTCTTAATGATTAAACCTGGATCTTATTTTGGTGAAATTGATATCTTATTTTATGGAGAAAAAAGAAAATATACTATTATGACAACAAAAAAATGTGAATTTTATGTACTATCAAAAAAACATTTTAAACTTATTTATCTAAATTAATTCAGAGATGAAGGAGCAAAAATGATTAAGGAAGCTCAAAAAAGAAAATTAATGATTAAATCAGCATATGAAGAGGCAATCTAATTTATTGATGTTCATGGAGAGAAACAATTTAAAAGGAATTAATAACAGTCTTCTTAAACGATTTAACTCAAACATATGAATTCTATCTCAAGCTCTAAAAGCCCATAAGAAGGTATTTATACTATATATATTTTAAGTATCAGTCTCAAATTAAAAATTCTAATTAGAAAAAATCATTTAAGAAGAAAATGAAGATGATGATCAAGAGAGAGAAACCGAAGCCTTTATGTCTTTAATGGATAGATAATAATTTAGAAAAAAGATTACTCAACTTGAAAAATAAATCTCATTAAAAGATTAAACTATTTAAACTATTTAATAAGAACTTGATGAATTAATGACTGAAATCTAATTAAAAAACTTGGATGCCTTATAAGAAAAAATTAAAGTACCAAAGACTTTTGAGGAACATTTATAATAAAGGCGATTTTTAAAAGCAAATTAAAAGTTAAAAGAAAAGTTAAAAATAAGAAATAGTAGGAAAGTTTCATTACGTTTCTCATTTAAGTAAACATCTTCCCTCAGTGAGTCAGAATAAAATTGTAATTCACTTTCTCCTTTAAAATTAGATTTTGAATAAGATTGAAAGATATATTATATATATATAACTAACTTTCTGTAGTTTATGTTATCATAATTTATAAGTCATTCTAATTATGAATCATTCTTTAGTTCCTCTTCCTCTTCTAAATATTATCCAACAAATTCTTAAGGTTTCTTATTTAATTATATTTCAACTTCTTCTTCAATTTGCACTTCAGGTCCCTTCAATTCGAAATTCTATTAATCTAGTTCAAATTAAACATATTATTAATCTTAAACTATTTCTATTACAGGTTCCTAAAGATCTAATAAGTTGAAAAGATCATTTTGAATTTTAGGTTCGTTCTTTATAGAATTATTATTATCTTATTATAGTGGAATATTATTATTTCCTTAATCAAGTTCAATCAATATATTAGGTTGATTTTATACTATTTCAAAAACAACTTAATTGAGTTCTTCTTCATAATTATGTTTATCAGCTACATTTCCTAATTCAAATACTTCTTGATTATTAATTTATGAATCTAATTCTATTTATGGTTATTAAATCATTTGAACAATTTTAACTTCAGGTTCTTCAAGTTCTAATAAATCTTGTGTTTCATACTATTAGTGAATCTTAGTTTTTTCTTTTGGTTTTTCATCTAACTCAATTTATTATTTTTCATCTTATTAAATAATCTCAACAATTGGCTCTTACAACTTTTAGTCTGAATTTTCTTCCTATATTTATTCATTTCTTAACTCAAAGACATCCTCATCTTCTTATTAATTATCTAATTCTAATTATTAAGCTTCTTCAATTTAAACTATATTAATCAAAGGTTCTTATAATTCTTCTTATTTTTCTTATTCTTTAACATCAAGATCCTCCTAATATTCTTCAAAACTTTATGAATATTCTTCATTGTCATCAGCTTCATTAGCTTTTTCCAAAGCAATATTACTTAAATCTTCATTTTCATATGTACATTATTAATTAGATGGTTCTATTCTAGATAATTCTATTTATTTTTAAGATACTTATTAAAATTTAAATAGTTCATTCTCATATTTCACCTTCTATTAAATAGCTTCAAATGCTTTATTTTTTAAATCTTCAATTTCTCTTGTTAATTTTATTTCTATTAATTGTGTTTATAAATTCATTAGTCTTTTTTCTTATATTTCTTATTTTAATTAAGCATCTTTATTTTTAATTTATTATTCTAATTATAATATTGTTTATTATTAATCTTAAATTTATTCTTTTAACTACTTTATTTAAAATATAAGATACTCTGTATCCTCATTTACACAATTATTTTAAGATGATTATTCTTAAATATTCTTAATTTAATCTTCTTTTTCAACTATTGTTAATTCTAAATCTTAAATTATTTTCTAATTTTCACTCAATTCAATTGCTAATTCTTTTTGATTGTTATATAAATCTTCTATTTATTTTTTTGATTCTTCTTATTACTCTTAATAATCAAATGCAATCTATTTTAATCTCTCTATTTCTTCATCCTTTTCTTCAATTCTTTTCTGTAAATCTTCCTTTATAATTTATAATTCTTCTAAATTTTATTTTAAACTATCATTATTCTATTTCTAATGATAAAGTTATTTTTCTAATTTATCTATTTCTTCAGCATCATCATCAATTTATGAATTAAGTTAGTTTTCTAATTCTTCGTTTTTTTATTTTAACAAATCAATTTCATACAATAATTAGGCTTCTTAATCATTTCCTTCTATTTAATTCTCTAAATTCTACTCTAATTATTATTCAATTTTTTATTCTTATTGCACTTAATTTAATTTTTATATTTATAGTTCTAATTCTTGATTCTATGATTATAATTACATAATGAATTACTCTTTTTCATTTATTATATTTTATTATTCTTGATTTGTAAAATTTAATTTCTACACTTATTCATTTTTATCAATTAAATGAGAATTTTATGTTTCTAATTATAATTAAGTATTTTCAAATTAATTCAAAAGTTCTTCATTATTTTTTTAAAGATTATTTTATTCTATCAATTGTTGATTAGCTGCTTCCTCTAATTCTCCAATTCTTTCTTATAATTTATTTCTCTATTAATACAGTTTTGCATTTTCATTTTCTAATTAAGTAAAATTTGATAACTTTTCAGAATCTTTTTTTTATATTTCTTTTAAATGATGATCAAAATTGTTTTATATTTATTATTTCTCTTTTTCTAAAGAATTTATTTTATCTAGATTCTCTTCAAGTGACTTATTTTATAATTCAATATCCATCTAACATTTTTATAATTCCTCCAAAATTTCTTCATTTTATTTTTATAAATGAACAACTTAAGTTGTCAATTAGTTATTTTAGATTTGATACTCTTTATTTTCAGCCTTTTATTATGTTATTAATTTATCAAAATCCTTTGAATTTAAATTTTATTTTAATAATAAATCCGATTAATATAGTATTTCAGCTTCTTTTTCTTTATTGATTAAATTCAATTATTCTATTTATTTATTTAATGCTTATATTATTGATTCAAATTCTACTTTCTACTAATTTTAACTTTAACTTAATTAATTTTATTATCTTAATTGTTTTAATTCATATTCTAATTATTAAATTTTCATGCATTTACTTTCCATTACGTTAGATTCTTCAATTTGCTATTATTATAATTCTTCATTATTCTTTCTCAATACTGTCAATTCTTCATTTATTTCTTCAATATCTGCCTATTAATTCTAAAGTTTTCCATTTTCTTCTTATAATTCACTTAATAATCTTGCATAATATTTAATTTCTTATTCATGTTAAATTGTATTAGATTTATTCTAATTTTATTATTTTAATTAATTAATTTCTTCTTAAAGTAACTTAACTTATTATTTTATATCGTAATTCTGTAATTTTTGATCTTAAATAATCATCTATAGATTTTCATTCTCTTTTTCTAATGAGGTAACTTTCTGAAAATCTTTTGCTTATTATTTCAATTTTACAACTTCCCCTTCTAATAAACCTATCTCTTAAACTAATTAATTATTTAGATTTTCTAATTATAATAATTTCTCCTAATCTTATAAATTAGTCTTGTTTCTCTATTCTCCAATTTGACTTTATAAATTTTGTATTTGTTTATCTTTAACTTGTAATTGTAATTAAAGATTTTAAATTTCTTAATTCCTTTATTGTTCAATCTATTGTAATGAATAGAGATGATACATAATTATTTTTATTGATTTATTCATTCACTTTATTAGTCTATTATTATAGATGTAATTTTAATTCATCCTTATTTGTTTCTAATACTTAAATTTTTTCCTTTAATTTATGGGTTTCAACTTCTTTTTCTTCTAATTGAATCATCATTTCCTAACAAATATTATATAATTTTACATTTAATTCATTGCTTTTCTATTATGTTATGTTTTATAGATCAAGTGCCCTATAGAGATTTTCCCTCTCATTTTCAAACCTAATTTCAATAGATTCTATTTCTCTTTATTGTTATTCAATTATTTCTTCATATTTCTTTCTCATTATACCTTACTCTTATTATGATTATCGAGATTATTAAGCTTAACGAAATTGATATTCTTTAAGATTTGCAAAGTATTTTTCCTTCCATTATGATAATTCCTTATTCAAAACTGATATCTCTTCTTTATAATTGTCTTCAATTATTTGAATTTCATTAATCTCCAATACAAATTATTTGATTTAAGATTACTAATATACAATCTCCTTCTCTCTTGCCTTTAATTTTGAGTCTTATGAATCTATTCTAAATTACAATTCTTCAATTTTCTTTTTTAAATAAGAAACATCATTATCCTTTATATTGATAAAACTCCCACTAGTTTTAGTTGATATTTCATAAGACTTATTATTTACTTCGTAAGGCTATCTATTGATGAATGAATCAATTACTTTGAACTCCCTCTTTTAATAGAATCACACCTAGAACGAATTTCATTTACTTTCGCCTTTGTTTCTCTTATCCCAGCCATAAGATCTTAACAATTATTTTTCAAATTGTTTTCAAATAACTTCTTTCTGTCCATTTGATTTTATTAATATGTTTTAAATAAAATGAATTTAAATAGAATTGCAATTACAACCTATAAATCTAATAAAAAGAAAACCTATAAATTATAATTCATCATCATCTTAAAACAGATAAAATAAGTGAAATATTCAACATGTATATATTAACAACAATAACTATTATAAATACTCAATTATATTGTCTTTTAATTTTGATATAAACTCATGCTAGAGTCCTCTTTATAATCTTTAAAGTTTGATGTTTTGAAAAGATATTTTGCATTGAAAAGAAAATAATGATCAATTTATGATATAATATTTGTGAATAATTCACTAAAATCACAGTATATTTCAAAATAACTTTAATTAAAGAATAATTTCTTTTAGTATTTAAACACAATATAATCTAATAAATATTCTGTTATTTTAATTATCCTTATAATAAGTTTATAGACATATGGTATAATAACAATATACCAATCTATTTTAAATTAAAATTAACATATAATTTAAATTTTTCTTTAATTTATTAAATTTAACTTAAATGGTATTTTAAGATAATAATGTAATCACTATTTATAAAAACTTAAAAATGATCAAGAAAGATTGAATAAATACAGTTTAAAGTCTATTTATTAACAACAACAAAGTTTTTCCTTTTTGTAAACATAACATAACCTTTGATTATATAAAATGTTTAACTTAATCATTATGAATAAAATAACTTAAATTTAGAAAACGAAATAAATAAGTATACTTTTCATTTGTAATTTTTTTATTTTATCTAAGGCATTGCATAATGATTTTTGAGAACTAATTTATTATTTTTTGCATAGGTTACAATCTATGGTCCTTAGTATGTCTTTTATGGTTCAAACAATTTTTTGGAATTAAGGGTTGAATTAGCTCTTGTAGAATTTGAAGTAGTGATTTTTGGTTAAACTACTACACTTGGTTATCGTTATTGAACAGCTTATTAACCAACTATGTTTAGATCTGCTGTCTTTTTCTCTTAAGTCTTCATCATTTACCAACCCTTTCCATCTTATGGATTTTCACTTATCTTAAGTTAGAGTGGCTCCTTTTTTACTATTTTTACTTCTTTTTCATAATTTCTTAATTATTTGATAAATCCATAATTAGGCTAAATGACACTTCTTCTCTTTTTTACAAAGTTAAAAGCCCCTTAAAAACTTAAACCTTTTGTTTTCATCAAATATGCTATCACTACTGAAGCAGATCTAGAGACTCCAGCAGCACAATGTACTAAAACCGATCCTCTTTTCAAACCTTCAATTATTTAAGCGTTGGTATCTAAAAATAATCTACCAATGTTTGCTGTTTCTGAATCTAGGATATGATATATCTATCTTATATTAGATTTTCTACCTTATGAGTTATTCCAGACTCTCTATAAGAAACATCTAAACCCGTTGCAACAGTTAACACTGTCTTAATACCTTTTGAATCTAAAAGAGCTCTGTCTAATGCTGCTGTAAAATCACCAAGCCAGAGAACATTCCCACTATCTTCAAGAATCTGATTCATTTATTGATAATTGGAATCAAACAATCTAAACATTTTTTATAATTATTTTACTATTTTAATTAATAGCATTTCTGACAATTATGTAATAAAAATTGATGTATACAGATAAATTACCTTCAATCAAATTTTATTGGGTGTTTTTATTCAAAAATTGATATTAAATGAGAGAAATTAACTTGATATTTATATACTTTTCTTTTAAATTAAATTATTTAACAAATTTATAATAAAATTATGTAGTTTGATATTAAAAAATAACAAGTAGTTATATTGATTGCAAAAATCTTTCAAGACAAGAAATTTTGAATAAATGTGTAAGTTTTACCTAATCAGATAATATACACTATAATTATACTTATATTGATTGTGATTTACTGAAATTTTGGTGAAAAAATGATTATTAAATACAATAAATGTTATGAAAAGAAGTGAAATGAAAATAAAAATAAAAAATACAAAAATAATTTATTACAAAGAAACTTAAATTATCTTAGAAATTTATAAAGAGAAAGATCATAAGTTATCAGCTTACAATTGAATTTGAGTACAAATTGTAAAGAATCAAAAAATTAGGCATTTTAAATTACATATATGCTTATTATATTTTTTATGATTAACAACAATATATCAAAATTAATGATTTCTTTTCATTTTTTTTTCTAACTTATTATACAACATACATCTCAGTTATCTTAATCGTCTAGTTCTTACACAGTTTATATCTTATTTGGTTTCAGATTTAAGAATGGATTTGTACATAATTTCAACATTTTTTTACCATTAATTTATTTTCATAAATCCAAAATTAACTATTTATTAGATAACATTCTAAGTAAGAGTGTATGATTGTGATTTAAAATAACTTTTAAAGTATTAATATTAATTTATTATTAATGTGTTGGATAATATAAATCATTAATTAATATTGCTTATTATGCAATTATAATTAATTTTTGAAGTAAATAAAATTTCATTATGAATTTGATGTATATTTCATCAAGAGAGAATATAGTGCGTCCTTGTAGCTATGAAATAGTTAATTTAAATTAATTTTTTAATACGCTACTTCAAAAAGGCAAAGATTGAATACATAAAGTATAATTATTAATCTTATTGAGAATATAATAAAATAATAAATCATTTCTTTAATGCAAAATTAAAGCACATCTTTCCAAATCAATGAATGTAAGAATAATGAGACGATAAAAGGAACAAAATAATTTCGCTCTAAAAACAATTAGATAGATAATTAAAAAGAAAAATCATAGCTTGAAAGTAGAAAAGATTCAGAAGGAACTAATTAAGGGAATGTATCAAGTTTAGTATAAATTAATAGAGTAAGGCTATATTGAAAAAAAAGAATGAAGAGTTTGATACTAATACTTGTATTAAAAATATTATGTCTTTATCTTGGAATGTTATTAATGAAGAACTTTAATTTAAGTATTAGTAGCAAAATTAGAAAGAATAAATTTCTGAACAATGTAAAGTTTTATAAAATTGTGATTAAAACGATATTGACTCATTTTAATTACCTCCAACAGCTTAACAATTTCCTACTTAAAAATAAAAATCTCACAAAAAAGCAAAGAACAGAAAGAATAAAACTGATTCCTCATTAAAAATACCAAAAAATTAAACTCTAACTTAAAAATAATACCCACAATAATCTTAAATTCAATAACAATCTAAAGAAAAACAACATAATTAAATGACTCCATAAGGATCTCATAAAATAAAACAATAATTAAATTAGTAGAAATAAAAAAAATAGTATAGCAGTACTCAGATAGAAAGTTGTGATTAAGAAAACAAAAAAGATTTTGCTGACTTTGATGCTTAATTTAGTCATGTATTTTATATAACTATAATTTAGATTGGAGCTAAAAGTACAACTACAGGAAATTCATAATCTGAATCAGATGATTGTCTCTAATAATCATATGATAACAAATAAATTGAATTAAGTGCTTAAAAATTATCAAGTAGAGAAAAAACAAAAAAGAAAAATTATAACAATAATGGAGAAAAAGTTGGTGATAAATAATATCCTCATTCTACATAAATCACACCAATTAAAAGAAAATAATTAAATTTAGTCAAATCTAAAACTTATGATATTGATGAATTATCCAATTATATTCAATAAAAAAGCTATCAAAATAGAATTAGAAAATAAATTTGTTTGAATAGACTTAATTATCTTATATATACTAATTACCATCTTAATATGTATCCTTATGGATCCTTTGAAACTGGATTAGATTTAGAAATAAGTGATGTAGATGTTGGAATTTGGGGATCATAAAACTTAAGTTATAGTTAAATTGTAAGTTTTCTATAACTATTAAATAATACATTAAAGTAGACACCATTTTTAATTAAATCAAAGTAATTATCTTAATAAAATATTTTTAGATTAATTCAAAGTCATATGCCAATACTCAAATTAGAATTAAATCCTAAATCAAATTTTTATGATGAGGATTAACATATACAATAGAATTGGTCTTATTTTAATTTAGATCAAAACGATCAAGGTATATAATTAAATATTAAAAATGTTAGGAAGAATTATTTAGGTGGATATAACTTGGATTTATTAATGGAGCAATGTTTATAATAATCCTCATTTAGGTTTTGCTTCAACAACAATTGTAAAAGATTGGGTTAGTAGATTTGTTTGGTATAGAGATATTATGTTAATTCTAAAACATTTAGTTAAATCAAAAAATTTAAATGATGCTCACACAGGTATTTTATTATATCAATTTTTTTATAGGTGGAATAAGCTCATTTTGTCTATCAATAATGCTAGCTGCAATCTATATGTGTAAGCATTACACTTAAAATGATAAAAAATAAATTCTTCTTGACTTTTTAAAGAAGTATGGTACTTAATTCGACCCATTAAAAGAGGGCATTTATATTGATAGTTATGGGTATATAATCAATCTAAATTAGATAATAACATCCGTTTATAGCTTTGGAAGAATGTCCTCCTTATAATCCTCTCACAATTTATTCACCTATTAATTATTAAGTTATCTCTCAAAAGGCTCATCGATTTTTAGAGATCTAAGAAGAATTTAAATAGCTTTATGAACACTTGACTAAATCTAACAAAATTTAAGACTACTTTGATTTGCCTTTATAAGTGAATTAACCATTATTTATATGATTATATTGTGACTTATATTTTAATATTTTATTAGTTTTATAATAAGCACTACTTGTACTACCTTTTCAATGTAAATAATAATAGTTGAATTATAATAATTATATAATGATCCTTCATGCTGATGAATCAAGAATTTTTAAATTAATTCTGTATTAATATTAAATAACACTTACAATAGATCTAAAACAAAATTCTGAAATATTAAAATAATAACTAAAATCTTGAAGTATCCCTTTTCGATCCTCTTAAAGAATTTAAATAACAGTTGATTTCTTTTAATTAAATTAGAATAAAACCCTGTAGAATCTTAATATGAATTAAGAAACATAAATTTGTATTGATTAAATTAAAAAATATTTTTTCGTTTACATTATATAATTTTGGATTTATATTTCAACTTTAACTTTTGATGTAAAAATATATTCCTGCTCCAATAAAACCAGCTAGTGCAATTAATGCGATTCCATATTTTGGATGATAAAATAACCAAGCAAAGGCTATAGTTAAAAGGGAAAATGGAATAGATATTAAAAAACTGACTAAAAAGAAAATGAATCCTGTGATTGATGCTAAAAAGTTTCCAACCAAAGGGAACAATGAAACCAACCAAGAGATAGGAGAGAATATCAAACAAAATCCAATTCCCTATACAAAATATATCAAATATATATACCATTAATATATATCCTCCAATTCTTTATGCTAATGTAATACATGCATTTTCTTCTGCTTTTTTCTTAAAAACCTAATCTTATGTCATGATTGATTCATTGATCCAATCTATTTGAGTGAGTGGTTTTTCAAGTGCTCTACAGAATTTACAACAAAAACAACAACAAGTAGCACAAGTGAATTACATATCTTCCAAATTTTCATCTCTGGACAAAGTCTAATCGAATTTATCATGAATGACAAAAGGCGTGAATGTATCGTTCTATTATTGAGAAACCACTGTTGTAGGACCAGTTTTTGCAGCATTGAATGAGACCCTCAAATCATTCATTGAGACAGTTCCTTTATTTTATTAGAAATATATATATTGTCCATTTGCTTCACTAATTATATTGATATGTTTTACAAATTCTAGAATCCCTTTGAACCATAGAAATTGGTAACTGCTTATGCATTATCCTGAGTCATAGAAATACTTTCATTTGTATTTGTTTACTCTGCCAAGGATTTGCTCATTAAATAAGCACCAATACGAACATTCTAATTAATTTTTGTCTCTTATTCTACAATCCATTTGGTTTTATCATTAAAATGCCCATCTCCACAATCTGAATGGAATGTTGTAGACCATTCTTAAACATAATAATAAACAGTCCTTTTATTTTCTTCTCTTGATTTGCGTACCCATTAATACATTTCGACTGTTCTAATTAGCTTAACACAATCCTTTATAGACAAACCAAAAGAAGCATCAACAACAAGATCATTAGTTCTACTTTCGCCTATTCAAATTATAAAGATGAAATATGTACCATTTGTATGAATTAATTAATTATTGGTATTAGGATTAACTTCTTGTGAGTTAACTGATGTACATTATTTCTTTGCTTCTTCTAATCTGTATTCTGTAATTGCCTATCTAGATTTGTTATGTTATAAATAAAAACCTTCTTTCATTGTACCACAACATTGCAAATGCCCCAAAAACACATAAGAATCCCATGATGAAATCTGTAATAGGGTTTCCTTTAGAATGGCTTGAAGATAGATGTTTATTCTGTTGCTCTAAGATATCAAATAAAAAAATACATTCAATATGTCCTCTCAAATGATTGCTTGTATTACAGGTAGATATTAGTAAAGAGAACAATATTAGTACAACTAAATAATGATTAGGTTAAATCAGTCTTATCATTCTTTTTAGATTTATTTAATAATAAAATCTTGAAAATCATTTCTGTATATATTTAGAAATAACATTATAATACAAATTCCTGATAATTAAATCTCATATCCAAGTTAATTTAATCAATTGAATTAATAATATTTTATTTTTTTTATTTTCTAATTAATAAAATTAATTGATAAATGTTAGCATCTTTTAAGGACAATTTTATTAATTAATCTAAAATATATATATATTAAATAACTTATTAAAATTATATTAAGATATATATAACCAGTATAGGTAAAACTTGAAAATGTATTTTTTTTATATACTAGTTATCAAACTTAACCCATTGCAATACCATAACCAAACTTATATGAATCCTTGTTGTAATCTGCAATTGCACATAATTTTAATTGATAAGCAAATCCTTACAAAGTTAAAGCTGTACTGAACTTCATTTTAGAATTTACAGTGATGATGACTTCTGATGTGGCAAACTTTTATCTATAACCCTTAAAATATATTAATAAATTCTATTACAAGAATTGTTCTGGATTCTCCTGTTTAATTTGAATATTCAAGTTCAGACATAAAATAGGCTTTATCCAAGAGCTAAATATAAATAAGTATCGATACTCTGTGGTTGTAAGCTACTATCAATTAATCAGCAGCTCCTACATATTAGGCATAGATATTCTATTTTTGATTGATTCCAAATTTGAAAGCGTAACTCATTAATGACATATTTCTTTCAGTCTAAATTTATTTTAATTTTATACCAATGTCATCATTTCATAACCTAGTATTACTCTCTTTCCAATTGTTTACATCATATTGAAACTGTATAATCCTGTACCCAATTTAATAGAATGAACATAATCATCTCCAGAAATATCACAATCTAAATGGACTTATGCATTATTGGGACTAGAATCTAAATAGAAGGCACTAAATCTATTTTAATTATAGAATTGTGTGTAAATACCTAAAATTAAAAGTCTCATTCAATTTCTTTATAATGGCAGCTTCTAATTTACCAGTAGAGTCCCATCTTCCAGTCATGATGTAAGAAGGTTGATCAAATGGAGATCTCAGCTCTCCTCCTAAATATTGAGCAGCTAGAGTATAGCTTGGGACAGGTGGTTATTTCATTGGATTAGGATTAGGAGCTTTGCCTTTGTTCTATAAATTTTAGATATATTCAAAATACAGATGGAGGAATCATCCAGGAATGAGCTAAATGAAAATTATTTGATAATCCTCCTGCTACTTCAAATTTAAATCCTTTGATATGTTCTACTTTTTTTGTAACAGCTCTAACATTATTCAATAAACCATCAAAAAGTGGTGGTCTTCTTGGGTATCGATTTCTAAATTGAGGTGGTAAATTCATTTCTTCCTCATCATTTATTTTAAGATGTGGATCTTGTTAGGCAAATGCTGGATTATCCATGTCAACCTATTCTTTGTTTATTGTTGCCATTATTAATTTTTAATTAATTTATTATGAATTTAGACGATCACAATTCCAATGAACAAAAGCTTGATAAAAAACTTCAATATTATGATCAAGATTGGCCTTAACAATAACAAATTATATCACCAAGATTCACTCCATAATAGTTTTATCTCTAACCACCTTAAAATATCTCTGCCTTCAATCTCTTACCAGACCAAGAACTCATAGATAAAAATAAGCCAAAATATCCATTTAGAAAATTATCTGCTGGAGAGGGTATAGAATAATAGGAAGATGATCATAATCGCCATTTTTACAATTATCCACCATTCTATTAGTAAATACCATAACAAATGAAATATCCTCAAAATAACTAGTATATGCATAAATTTCCATAACCATATCCTCCTCCTTGGTATAGACCACCATATCCACCATTTTACTATCCTCCTTATGATATGTCCTAATACTAAAATACTTTATCGAAAGAGCTATAATCTAAAGTTAGTCAATTAGTTTAATATTAAAAAGTCTCTCCTTTTCAATGCAACTGTAAAAAAAGTAAATGTCTAAAACTCTATTGTGAATGCTTTACAAATAATTGGGTTTTATTTATCAATAGTTTTAGGTGTGTTCCTAAAGTTGTAATTGTACTGAATGCAAAAATAGAATTGACAATCCAAATGAAAGATCTAAAGCTATAGAAGAAGCTCTCCTTAGAAATCCAGAAGCATTTGCTCCAATTTTAACAAATAATGGTTAATAGCCACAAGTTATTTAAGGTATATAGAGTATTTAAATATTGAAAGAATAAAAGTCTTAGAAAGACATATAAAAAGAAACAAAAAAGGGTTGCAATTGTAAAAAATCAGAATGTAAGAAAAAATACTGTGAATGTTATAGCATCAATTAAAAATGCACTGATTTATGTAAATGTGAGAATTGTTTAAATAAAGAGGAATAACCAAAGTAAATTCAACCAGAGAAAATAGAAAATCGTGTATCTATAGAAATGATATAATATTAATAATAATAAGAAGAACAAAACATACAAAAAAAATAAGATAATAAATCAAAAAAAATTAAAAAGGAAATAATATAAAATAATAAAAACAATAAGAAAAAGAAAAAAAATTGAAATTCTATATTTATGTGTATATTAAATACCTAAAATTTTAATTTGATGGTTTAAAAACATAAATTAATTATATATATAATCATTAAACTTTACTTAAATTTTTTAATTCTTTTATTAATGGCAATATATTCCTACCTTCCTTCGATTACTCTTAAATTTTTTAGCTTGCCCATATCATGAATATTTCATCCTCTTTTTCTATCTTTCTTTATTTCTCTTCTTATTAATCTAATTATTCAAGATATTCCTTTTCTCTTAAAACCTATAAACATTTAATAAATATCAAAATTACTGTCTTTTCATTAATTTAGTCTTATTAAAACCTTTTATTTTGAACTCTCCTCTCTCTTTATGCTGTAATTTCTGCTCTTTCTATTTCTTCTAATTCTTTCCCTCTTTTTTCCCAATAGGTTTAAAATTCTTTTTTATGATAATCAACAGCTTAACTGATAATAATATCAAATATACATTTAGATTCTGTTTCTTTAACTTCATCCTTAATCTTTCTGCTATAATCAATTGCTTTACACATTTATTCTTTCTTCTACTTTTTTATTTTTTCTACTTCTTCTGCTTTTACTTATGCTTCTATAATTTATTTATTTAGATGTTCTTCTTGTGCCTTTTTTACAATCTCTAACTATGATATCTGTCTATCAATCATTTTTTATCTCTATGACTATTTCTCATGAAATTTTAAATCTTCTCTAACCTTTCTCATCTCTGCTATTCTCTATTTCTTCTCTGCATGCTATCTTATCTTTTCATCCTCTTCTTTCTCCTTTACTTTTTATTAAATCTTAAACTCTTTTAATTAATCATTAGCCTATTATACTAATTTCTAATTCTCCAAGATTTTCTATTATTTTAATCTTTATGTCTTTTATTCATCTTCTAAAGCATCCTTAACTTTTTATTTAATTAATTCTCCTTCAATCCTCTCTTCTTTCAATTTAGTAAGATACTTCTCTTTCATTTCATCATGTTATCTAAATATAAGTTATCTTACTTATGTAACATATCCTTTTATTCCTTTTTTCTTTATTATTGCAGTTTCTATTTTAGAGTCTACTTTTAATCATATTCATCTAATTGTTCTTCTAAAATTTATTGATAGATTTCTTCTTATTATTTAAGAAGTTCTTTCTTATATTTCTCCATTTCAATTTATTAATCTCTCTCCAACAATACATCAGAAAAAAGCATTTTCCCATGAAATGCTTTAACCCTATCACCGTCCTCATAAATTTATTAATTAGCTTTTTCTAAAGTAATTTTCTTTTCTCCTTTCTAAAAGATTTCTTCCACAATATCAATTTACCTTCTCTCTTCTTCTGCTACAGCAAATTTCTCAAACCTATGTTAATCTCTTTTTTATTTATAGGCTGCTATTGTAGTAGGCCAACGTTTCATCCTTTCTTCTGAATTTGCCTTCCTACAAATTAAAACAAGTTATACATTCTCATTTTATCCAGTTATCTTTCTTCTGTGATCAAATTACCACCCTTAAGCTTTCCCTTAATATGATTTAATTCAGAAAGAGGAATCAAAGTTTAAGTTTAAGTCTTCGAAAATTGATTTTAATACTACCCTCTTGATGTATTAGATAACATTTATTTTAATGAATTATTAATTTAACTCAAATTATAAAGAATTATTTCGCACATTTAAAGAATAATAAGAATTTTACTAAATACTAAGTGAGATCTCTTATTAAATTGTATTAGTATTTAAAAATATTAATTGTATTTCAATTATTTACTTCTAAATAGACCCTAAGTTCTTTTTTAAAGTTTCAAAGATAATAAAAATTAGTCAATTTATATCCAGAAATTTGTTTATATATTATTTCTTGAATAATTAAAAATTAGTAAATTAAAAAAAAATGAAATTTCAATTAAGAGTAGTTTAATAATAAATCATATATATTAAATATCAGATCAATATCTTTCTTTTTGAACATCATTCCATCTGATTCTCTTACCATCTGCCCATTCTCCTTTTTTACTTGTCCCATCTGATTTAATAAAAACTCCTTAACCTTATTATTTCCCATCAACCCATTAACCAATATACTTTCTACCATCACTCCAAATAAAAGTACCATGTCCATGTTTTTTATCTTCTTTATATCTAGTTATATTTATATTGAAAATAATTACTCTCCCTCATAAGATCTACCGTCTGGCCATTTTGTTAATCCCTATCCATGCATTTTATTTTTATACCAATCCCCATTGTATTGTCTTTTGTCAGCCCAAACATATAATCCTAAATGATTAAATATAAATTTATACCTTTTCCATGAATATCATTAGCTTAGAATTCTCCATCATAATAGGAACCATCAATAAATTCTAATCTTCCTTTACCATACTTTTTCCCATCTGAATATTATCCTTTGTATTTAGATCCATCTGGCCAAGTTTCTTCACCAAAACCTTCTTACTTGTCATCTTTCCATTATCCTTGATATGTTGCTCCATTGCTGTGATAATATCTTCCAAAACCATTAGCTTTATCATTAGCCCATTCACCATCATAAATGTCTCCATCTGCATGAATTAACTTTCCTCTACCACAAGCTTTATCATTAACCCATTCTCCTTCATATACTGATTAATCTGGCCAAACTTACCTTCCCCATCCATTTCTTTATTCATCTTTCCACTATCCAGTATAAATTGCTCCTGTTTCAAGAGTGACCGGTTCACATTTTTCAAGAAAAGAATCATGTTGTAATTAAATTTTTATTTCTTCAAACCTCTGATTTGATCGCTTTAGTTGTTCATAATAATCATTTTCATAATGAACTTAAGGAACATTCACATCTGAAGATTGTTGAGACTATCTAACTGAATGGCCTGATCCTTTTAGTCCTTAATCAATTTATTATTCCACCTCTGAATGATTCATATTATTTCCATTAACTATTGTGTGATCAGTATTGCTCTATCCACATATTCCACTACAAGCCCCCATTTATTTATATTTAGTAAAAATAATTAATTTGATATATAAAAAAATTCAAAATCTCAAAGAATTATAATCTTAACTTTATTTTTAAATGATGCCTATCCTTTTAAGTTAACTTATTAATATTAATATAACAAATACTATATTTAGACTTTTATTATAGATTTTAAATAATTAAAGACTTTAAATAATCAATCAATCTAACTTAAAAGTGAAATCCAATTTATTTGGTAAGAATATGCTATTGTTCTGTTGCTTGATTGATAAACTATATTCTAATTACTGCCTCTTGGAAGTTCCGATAAATATTCTGAATTAGAAGAAAGTCAGTAAATTCTAGTTTAATGAAATTATTCTTTAATTGAAATATTTTGATAATTTGAAAAGATTTATTTAGATTAGTAAATGTACTAATATCTAATATGGATAAATAAATATCAACTAAATTTATAAATCTTTCGTTGAATTTTAGAGAAAATCAATTCAGTGTTATATGAAATAGAAATATATATCATTAAAATATAAATAGGTAGAATTCTTTGATGTGATTGTGTGGTAGATTGTTTTTAATTTTAAGTCCAAACTGTTCGATAATGTTCTCATAAACGTTCTTTCTAAATTTATTGTTTGTATAAATTACTTCTTGTGATCAAGATTTTTTCAATAAATTTAATAGAGGAACAGGGTTTCTATTGATTTGAATTTCTTAAAAAACTTCTGTTGCTTCTCTAAGATAAAGTGAAATTATTTTACATCCTCTTTGAATTATGAAGTCTATTACAAACAATTCTAAAATTAAATCGAAAGCGTCTTTTTAGTAAATTTGAAAATGCCTAATTTAATTATAGCTTTGAAGACAATCATTGAGTTAGAGAATTATAATTAATTTAAAGTGAATGTTTTAATTAGAGTAGATTAATTTTTGGTTTGAAATCATATAATAACATCTAAAAATAATTAACTATGTAACATTAATCATAAATTTATTTAAATTTATATATTAATTTTTAACATTTTAGTTCGAGTCACAACCTGATTTTAATCCATCCCACTTTTTAATATTTATATATTCACTATTTAATAGCTTATAGGTTCTATTCAATTAATAAGATACTTATTATCTCTACCTATATATTTGAAGTATGTTTAAATTACTTGTTCGAACATATGAGGTATTCTGACAATACTATTTTGTAGTGATTTGTTGTAATAAACTCAACAACACAATTTGTAGATAATAATTAGAAAAACAGCAAAATGTTGATCAAATACTTGATGGTATTTTATATATTATGTTATCTGATAATCATAATATCATCAGATCAAAATTGGAAATGGATTTGGCAAAAGTCTTGAATAAATAAATGTAATCATACTTCACTTTTTAGCTATTCTATGAGCTAATTGTGCCTTAAATAATAGCATTTGTCTTGGATTGCTAAAATCAATTTTCTCAACTGTAAAATAAAAAAATATGTTATTAGAACGATTTGATTTTGTCGCTATGATTGTTTCTGGAGTTTGTCTATTCATAATTGATATTTTATGTTTAATTATTTATTAAAATGAAGAATAATATAGATTATGGCTTTCTAATTGAATCTGTTCTTTATTTTGTAATTTTAATTGATTAGAGTTTCTACTGTCATTTTTTTATGGATATCCACTAAAAAATTATAGTCTTAATGCAAGATAGATCTATTATTTGTATAATTATTAGACAGTTATTTTCTATTTTCTTTATTTTAGAGACTCATTAGTCTGTATAGTGTAAATATTATAATTTAAATGAGTATGACAAAAATAAACAATTATTATAATGACTAGACATTCCCATAATTTTGAGAGGATTAGTATTGAATGGTAGAGAGTTATGTAAATTCTTCTAAATTTATAATATATATAATAAAATTACATAAAAACGGAAATGAGATTATTATTAGTTCTTTTGATAGTCACAATTGTTTCTGCCTCAATGGCTCCACCCATTACAAGTAACGATAAAAAATGGGTAAAATCATCCATTGAAAATAATGATTGCCATAAAGATTGTAAAAGAGCAGATGGTCATGTTTGTGCAGGATTACATAAATCATAATGTTGTCAAAGACATTGGTGTTTATAAGATGAAAAACTACATGATGTTTGGAGTTGCAGAACTGGATTGTAATCATTTTTTATTATAATAAACTTTAGCGAAATTCATGTTGATTCATGTAATGCCTTCCCTAAAAGAGATGCAGGATTTCTATAAGAAACAGATTGATATAAGCAATTAAAAATCATTTACATACCTAGTAAAATCAATATATATTCTTTTGCTTTCTCTTCTTCAAATTTAATTTTAAAAATATATAGCAGATCAATAAAATAATATTCATATACAAAAAGAATTAAAAGGAATTTATTTAAATATTATCTAATAGATCACTTAAAATATTTTTATGAAATATCTATTTATAAAATGGGGCAACATAATCTATTATCAATATATTCTTCAAAAATTAAATATAATTTTTAGGTTCATTTATTAATTTTCATATTTATAGATATTTATTTTATATTTTAAACTAATAACAATAACACGCGTGATTTGATTAATAAAAATATTAAACCAGAAAAATATCAAGATGGTACTCATTCTTATATAGCATAGCCATCTGCTTAAACAATGAAATTGAGAAGCCAAAACTATCAAGGAAACATTCATAAATCAGGAAAAGTTCCAAAGTCATTGATTGTAATAAAATTGAATGATCATATTTTAATAGAAAAAAGAAGAAAATTTACCAGTGGGTCCAATATTATTAGGAGTGTTCTTGTTTGTAGTGGTTGGATCAGGTATTAATTCTAATCTATTAAATCAAAGCCTTGTTTCAAATACTCAATGTTGCTTCAAGTGGATAAGATGCTTGATATAAATGTATATTTGCTATATCATTGTTTTATTTAAAGAATAAATAAATTGCAATCTAATACAGCAATTATCTTTCCAAATATTCATCTTCAATATATTTACTCTCATTTTTTTAATATAATCCCACTTATTAAATTATTCATTAGTATTCTGATTAGGATGTTTAAGTGATTCTATATTTGATTACATGATTTTTATTCATAATACCAAATAATTAATAAATTTATCATAGACTATAATCCTCAATTATAATAAACTAAAAATAACATCTTATGTAATATTAGATTTAATTGGAGTAAATTTATGAGATTCGATATACATTAATAACATTTCTAATAGTTTATAGAAAATATAAACTAAGCTGGGTTTGTATTATACAATTTTCAGGTAAATATTAGTAATATATTAATATATTCTTATTATGATTATGAAAATTTGTTTTAGAATAAAATTTAAAACCAAATAATTTATTGATATAACATTATACAATAAAAATTGTTATTATGAAAGAATAACGGTTCATATAATCAGTTACATGTTGCAATATAAATTCTATTGAAATATTATATTTTAATAGAATGATGTATGCAAACATTTGAAGTCTCCAACATCCTTTGAACAGTAGTCTATCCATCTTATTTCACAAGTATTTAATTTTGTTTGAATATATTCAATTAAACTTGAGACATATAAATTGGAATTATAAGTTTAATGAGTAATGAATCTATTTTATGCTTTATATATATTAGTTTAATATAAATAAATTAATATTGATCTTTTAATTTTAAAGACTTGAGTTTTCCTTATTATATATTGAGATTGTTGATAACTGTTAGTGTTATTGGTTATTAAAAATGAATGAGATATAAATATTTATTTATATTTTAATGAATTAAGAAAAAGATAACCAAGAACTATTAATAGGAAAAGATTGGGAAGGAAATTAAATTCATATTCATAACGATGATCTTCACAAAGCAGAATATGTTGATGTTTAAGCTATGTTGAATGATACACTTGATAAATTGGATAAAATCGAGAAGATAGAAATATTTATGACATTCCTCAATTTTACAACAAAAGCCTTATCTCTCTATCTTGTCCTAATTTATTATGACACTGTTTTCAAATACGATTCTCTCTTACTATTCAGTTATCTCTTATATGCACTGCTTGAATTGGTTGCTTTTGGAGCAGCATTTGCAGTTGTTTTGAGTGCTCGTATTATATCAACTTTATTGGGAGTGAACGTATTCTATTTAGGTAATAAACACCCTATGTTTAGATAGCTTCATTTATTTACCTATCTTATATTCTGTATTTAAATTCTGCTTTGTGGTAACATTTCTTGTATAATCATTAACGGTGGTGATCTTTTCTAAATTTTCACATTGGATATTTCCCTTAGTTCTAGTATAATAAACAATTCAAATAATAATAGATAGCATCATTGTTTGTAACTCTCATATTACAAGTTAGTCGATTGATCCTGATGGTTGGAGGCAAGGTTAGTTCCATATCAAAATGCTTTGATACTAATTGGATATTTAAAATATTGGCACCAGAAAATTGGTAGAAAGTATGCTATTATATCCTATATTAATAAAGAGTTACTAATTCACCAGAAATATGTTATATCAATTTTTGAATATCTTTGAAGAACTCAATCCAGAATACAAAGAATTTATTTAGAAAGGGTACAAATATTAGAAGTAAGTGATTGAGTTGAAAGAAGACATATAATGGGCTAAAGATTTTATTAAAAGATCAATTATAGAAAATAACGATGTCCCAGGCAATCCTTCTTCAAATAAATAATCTCTTGTTATATAATCATGAATATAAACTAGAATTATAACCATTTCATTAAAATTATAAAATCCATTCCAGATTCAAATTTTATTATCAAATTAACTTATTTATCTTAGCCAATTAACATTCATATTAATTTAGTTTAAAACTATGTTCTAATCACATCAGTCTAATATTTCAATTTATGACTATATTCTTAAAAATGATCCGTAATTAAATAAATTGTTTGTTTCCTATTAGAATGATTTATCATCTAGAGACTTAATTGATTAAATGTCAAAAATTTTAGATACACAAAAATAGTAATCATTAAATCCTATTTGTTAATTTCTTAATGTTTGTAATCTCAAAAGAATCAGTTATATTATTAAAAACAGAAAAATTCCTTTAATTTTATATAATATCATATAAAGAAGTAACTTCTTTGTATGATACTGAAAAAATCAATATTACATTTATAAATGTTTGAATTTTGGTAATGATTCAACTTTGGTTAATGTTTTTATGATTAATAAAGATCTACCAGTCAATCAGCTTATGTTTATGTCATGATTTAGAGAATCCTAGGAAGAATAATTTATTATAAGTAAATACTTAGGCTAAATTGGCTGTGTTATAAGATGATAAATCTATATTAGAATATTTAAAAACAATCTTGTATCACTAAAACAGGACAAATCAGAAAATATGGACAATCTAAAAGGGAATCCTAAAATCTTTAGTTCCTTTAAAAGTTATATAATAATTAAATGATAACAAGATTCTACTCAGTTGGTTGTTGATTTATGTCGGTGACTTTTTTGTAGCAGCCAAGTCTTACCAAGTTGCTAGAGTATGGGGCTAAAGATTAAAGAGATAATTCAAGCATAAGTAAATTCTTGATAATATAATTATTAAAGTCTTAATTATAAGATATGGTTTGTATTGTTTAGACTTTAAATCTTAGGAACCCAGATAATGAGGTTTAGACACCAAAAATGATATTGGATTCTTGTGAGTGAGTGTGAAACTAACTTATGAATCCTTTTATTAGTTCTCTGATGATGCAATGTCATTATAATTTGTAAACATCAATCTAAATATGAAAAATATTCAGAAATCGTTTACTCATTAGAATAATTATGAATATAATTGTATTAAGCCTTAAAAAATACTAATTTCATTATAATTCACTATCTGATAGGTCAGATTCATTTCCTGAAAATGCTTCCAATTTTTTATTGATATCTTGCATCAGATCGATACTTCGATTAAAAGAATTTCTACATTCTTCTATAGAAACCCTATTTGTTGTTTTGTTTTAACTATTCTCACTTTCTGAACATGGACAACTCACTAAATCTAAATTGTTATCTATCAAATAGAAAAACAAACAATACTCTTGTCTTATTCATTCATTGCTGCTTATTCCTTTTGTTCATCTATAAGTTACTGATTTCTAGATTGTAGACACCCCATTAAATAATTAAATATTTATTATAACACTTCATTTATATTTCATAAATATGACCTTGTTTCTATACTCTACAATAATTTTACTACTTATTTACAATATTATTACTAAAAATGTCATATCATTGGAATATCCTAGAATATAATGATCTGAAGAGGATAGAATCCTTTAAACTATAAAATTGATATTTTGCATCATCTGTAATGATCCATCATCTCATCTACTGTAATATAATTAAAGTAAATAAAGTCATCAAATATTGTATTAATTCTGTTAAATCTAACTTGCTTTATTTTTAGTGATTTTCTCAAGTAAATATTTTGCAAAAATACAGAAAACAGGAGGTTCTCTCGATAAATGTAGTGTGCACTATAAACATTCTAATGATAAAATCTAATAATGAAAATATCTATGAATTCAATATTCCAAACAAAAATACAATTATTTAGTTTTAACAGAATTTCCAAAAATATACAATAGAGCAAATAATATACGAATAGACTATTAAATATTAGCGATTCTATTTAGAGATGATAATTTCTACAATAAAATTTTCTATAATTATAAGAAAATAGTCAATATATTGCTTATGTTAATCGATAATTTTACTATCACATTTACAATTTAATTATATTAAGAAAAATTTTTTAACTTTATTTTTACTTTTTGAAATGATTTCATTATAGTCCATACTAGTATCATAAACATAATTCAGAATAATAATCTATCATTATACATTTATTTTAATAACATCAAAAATTAAATACAAAAATCTAATATCTTATTAATAAATTTGATATATTTTTCTTTATTAATGAACATAGATACACTTTTGAATCTTTCTTTGTATTGATTTCTCTCATAATGAAGGATTTTTATTTTTATTTATTAGTAATATCGTTGACTCACACTGTTAGATAATATTAAAATGTGAAACACATAATTTTAAATCTAATTTAAAAAATCCAAGATTTTTATGAAGGTAACTAAATATGCTTTGCTTAGTTCAATATTTCCTACCCTTTGACAGGCGCTTAAAAAACAGTCGAAATTGATGATGACAAGAAATGGTAATAAATTATTGGTGATTATGTAGCTCCATCTTCTTTGATAAGAGAATGGGACAAGTTGTCGAAGCTGACAACCTAGGTGATGAATACAAAGGATATGTATTCAAAATCACTGGTGGTAACGATAAATAAGGTTTCCCAATGAGACAAGGTGTCCTATTTAAGGGAAGAGTGAGAATTCTCATGAGAAAGGGACACAAAGGTTATAGACCAAGAAAGGATGGAGAGATGAAACGCAAATCAATCAGAGGATGCATTGTAGGTCAAGACATCAGAGTCCTTGCCTTATAAGTAGTAAAAAAGGGTGCCAATGAAATTGCTGGACTCACAGATCAAAATGTCCCAAGAAGATTGGGTCCAAAGAGATTAACTAAATTGAGAAGATTATTTGGATTCAAGAAAGCTGATGGTGTTGCTATAGTTTAAAAGAATCTCATTAGAAGAACATGGACCACAAAAGATGGAAAGAAGAGATAAAAGGCACCAAAGATCTAAAGACTTGTCACTGAATCCAGATTGAGAAGAAAGACAATCCAAAAGAAGACAGAATAAGCTAGAAGAACCAAAGCCAAATAAGCTTTAGAAGCATATAAAAAATTGGCTCATGATGTCCATGAAGCTCACAAGAAACATAGAAAAGCCTCATCTGAAATCAAGGAAAAAGTTAAAGTAGAACCAAAAGTAATAAAATTAACTAAATCATTAGACCAAAGATACAAAATAAGCTAAATCAACCTAAGCAGCTAAACCAACAACATAAGCTAAAGGTGCTGCTCCAACCAAAGCAGTAGCTCCAGTTAAAGCTGCAGCTCCAGTTAAAACAACTGCACCAACTAAGACTGTACCATAACCAACTCAAAAAGCTCCAACCAAAGCCAAGAAATGAAAATGATATAATAAAATAAAGTACATTACATAAAAATAATGATAAAATTAATAATTATCATTTTGAAAATGAAAAGTGAGGAGATTCTTAATGTTATTTCTTATTTGCAAATTCAAATTTTATCATTTATCTCTATTTGGAAGTCTTGGGCTAACATTTTACATGCTCTTAATTTAACTTATTGAAATTTTTTAAAGAGCTAATTTTGGGTGTAATGTTTTGTAAATCGTTAAGGTATTGTTGTTCAATGACTAATGAAAAAGGTGGCATTATTTAAGAAAAATGTGAAAAGTGACGATTAAATCGATAAAAACATAGCATCTTTTATTGTAGTACTTAACTCTATAAAGATAATATGAGATTTTACTTCCTTATATAATTCGAAGATCTATAATTTGTTCTATTTAGAATCATTTTAATTTTCAATTAGTTACTTGACATCTTTCAATATAAAAATAGCTATGTCTTGCAAATCATAATAAATGAATTTAACAGTATTAGCTAGTAATTAATTAGATTAGAATGACTCTACGTCTTCAATTTATTATTAAATGCTTATTCCTAAATTGCATTAATTAGATAATGTGAAATAAATTAATAAATCTCCATTGATTACATCTTCATTAATAAATGTTGTTTGTGAAGCTAGCTTATAAAGATAAAAATAATATTGTTGACAGACTTTTCCTAAAGTTGTACTGTTGATTTGAATATTAATTTGTTTTGATATTAAAATTTTAGATAATTCTGCTCGAGCTACTTGTGAACTTAAAATAAGATGAAGTAAGAGTAGAAGCTTTAATTTTATTTAAAAGTTCTCATCTTTTTAACTCTCTTTTTCAAAGATTTTAAATAAAGACTTTAAGAATTGTTTCTAGAAATAATGGATATATGATTGTACTTTTGTTTATGCACTTTCAAAAAAGGACTTTAGACGAATAGAAATTTATTATTAGGATTAGAATTCATTATCGTTTTCGAATATGTTAAGATCTCTAAGTGCATCAATAATAGGTTAAGAATTGTTGATAAATTCTTTGAAATTAGTTATCATAATATTAGATATTTTCTTTTTGAATTCCATTTTAATTGAATTTGTAAATGCTAACATAAATTGATTGAGAACTAATTGATATAAAATGATTATATGTAGAAAGGTAAGAAAGACAATATTATAGTTATCCTATAATAATTATTCAAATATTTATAAACAATTATTAAATATTAGGAGAAATGAAAGCTGCTTGTGTATTTTATAATTAGAACAGTAATGGTTTCGTTAGTTATTTTAGCATTTCTTGGGCCAACCATATTTATTATGTTGTAGATTGGTTTACATTTATGGACTTACAAGGAATTTCTCTTGTATTACTATATTTTTGGGTTGTTATATTAATGAACTATTAATTTAGACCTTTCATGTTTGTTACATGTGGATTGTATTTTATAGTAAGATTCAAAGATCCTGGAATTATTCCAATAATAAAATTCTAGCTTCCAATTGAAAATAATTAAATTGAAGTATAGTTTGAAAATAATGTAAAAAGAGAAGTACTTAATGCTTAAGCAAATGATGAATCTAATGGATAGATTTCACTGGATCAATTAAAAGATGGTCCAGATAATGACAACACAATTTAAAAGTAAAATTGTAATATAATATCATTTTATAGATATTATCCAGAATAATAGTCATAAAAATAGATTGACAATCATCATATTTTATCAGGAAGAGGAATTCTTTCATCCCCTACTTCTGAATAGGTTAAAATTAATACTCCAAATAAATAAACCTGTATTAGCACATCTAATGCAATAATGCCCCCAATTTTACCAACAGAAAAGAGATTTTGTATGCAATGCTTAAATGATTAACCTATGAGAGCCAAACATTGTCAATATTGTAAGAAATGTATTCCAATGTTTGATCACCATTGTCCTTGGATTGGTATTTGTATAGGAGAAAAGAATAAGCTTATGTTTCTGATTTATTTGTTCGTTCAAATTACTTAGTTAATAGTAGGCATTCGAATCTCGATTCAAAATATTGGATTGTTTATAGTTATGGGGATACTTGTAATTTTACTTATTACTTTATTTGGATTTCATACATTCTATGTAGCCAAAAATATTACAACATGTAAAGTGATCAATAATATCAGGGGAGTATTTGAGTTGGAAAAGGATTAAGTATATCAATTAGGATTCAAGATATCCATTTGACAAAGGTGTGATTAACAATATAAGGTTGTTTATCCAAATCTCATGGGAAAAACAGATTTATGATTGGTAAATATAAACTTAATGAGTACTTTAATTTTAAAATAAATTCAAATTTATTTATATTAAGATTTTTATCATATATTTTCAAAACATCCTTTGAAAATGTAATCTCTCTTTGTCAAGTGTTAAAAATGTTAACAAAGACCTGCTACTATTAAGTGTAATTAATGTAGATATGGTCAAACCTACAGATTATGCTATTCATGCGATTCTTAAATTCATAATCGAACAGGTCCTGTAGATCAACAACATAAAACCGAAATCATTCCATATCAAGGTATTAAATACCATTAACTCAATTCTAGAAATGTACTAGAAAAATTAGGGTAGTGTTCCTGTTCCTTAAAAAAATGATTAAAGAAATTCGTTCAAAAAAAATGATTACAAACCTTAACCTTAAGTTCCAACAAAGGACTTTCTAAACAATGAGTATAAGAAGCCTGATTATTCTAAAACCATTGACATTAACAGAGTCAGCAATAAACATGATTATTTGGATAAGAAAATCGATAGTCATGACAAAAGAGCTGAATAATAATATCTCTCTAATGATAAACGACCATATTCTTCTAATTAGAAGATCACTTCTGATAATGATAGAAATAGTCAGCAATTAATTAGTTAATTAAAAGAAGAATAATAATAAATAGAAAAACTTAAAGCAGAATTATCATAGGTTAATTAAAGAGAGAGAGAAACATAACGAAGATTGTAATTAATCGTTTATATTTTAGATAAAAAGTAGAATAAGAATTTGAACAAAAAATTAGAGAGGAAAAATAAAAAATTTAATAATTAACAGAAGAAAATAGAAATTTGAATAATAAATTAAATTAAACAAATAAACATATTTAAGAGGAAGTAAATAAAGTAAGGAAT
Organism: Paramecium biaurelia; assembly: GCA_000733385.1. Lineage (NCBI taxonomy): Eukaryota > Ciliophora > Oligohymenophorea > Peniculida > Parameciidae > Paramecium > Paramecium biaurelia. The sequence continues at coordinate 60,418 of JPFL01000053.1, forward strand.
TAATATGAAGATTAAATAAATGAATTAGAATAAATACTCAATGAAAAAAATTAGTAATTAGAAAGTATTGCTCAAGAATATAATTTGGTAACAATTTGTATAAATTTATTAGGAAGAATTATAATAAACTCTTGATGAATTACAATAAGAATCATAAATGAAAGATTAAATTATTGAGTAATTATAACAAAACTTACATGACAATCAAGAAGAATTCCAATAATTAAAGGAAGAATTGGTGAATAATTCTAAGAAGAATTTATAATCTTCAAATAAAAAATCTGTTAAGAGTAATGATAATTAAAAAGATGAAATTATCTAAGAATTAGGATAATAATTGGAAGCTAAAGATGAAGAAATTCATAAATTAGAAGGTAAATTTAATATATTATTCAGATTTAATTGAAAATTTCAAGTAATTATATTAACATATGAGTGATGAAAAATAACAGTTATAAGAAGAAGTAGAAAAGTTAGCAAATGAAAATAATTAATTTAGAGATATATTCAGTGTATGAAATACTAATTATTGGTTAATAGCAAAACTTACATCTTTTTGGAATAGATCCAGAGTAATTAAATGAAGAAGGAGAGGAAGGTGAAAATGATTATCCAGAGGAAATTGCTGAAGAAAATGATGATCAAAATGATTGATTTTTTATATCAAATAATAAAAAATTAATTTGGAATAAAATTTATATATTCGAAAATAATTTATACTTATAATTAATATATATAATTCTAAATTTATTATCTTAATAAATTTAATATACAATATGTATAATTAAGAGAAATTCATTTAATTATTAACAAAAATAATTTAGAAAACTGTAGATAGATTTTCTTATTTTTTAAGATTATTCAAACTATAAATAATGATTATCATTTTGATTTCTTTTATTACATAATATAAATAGCTTAGAATAATCAAGATATTAAGATGAAAATTGTATCAAACCCTTATCTATTAAATAGTATTTTGAATATTTAGAATTATAAAATAAATTAAATTATAAATATATGTAGTAATATTTTATTGATAAAGAAAAGTCCATTTGGATTTTACTTGCATAGAATGTTAAAGATCAATAATTATTTAATAAAGAGATAGGTTTGAATGAAAATTGCATTTATGCTTTAGTTAATCCAGAATATGTATATAATGATCATTATTATAGTTGGTTTCATTATAAGCATGTCTTATTGCTATCTATAGAATGCTCAAGAGAAAAGAATATAAAATTTCATCATAATTCCAAAGAGATTTGCATTATTTGTTAACACCTGAATGTCAAAGAAATGATGTTAGATTTGGAATTTCAAATATTTTGACTTAAAAGATGTTGTGTATATTTCTCACTCCAGTAAGTGAAGAATAATTGAATAGCTTTGAATTGGATGAATTGACCAATTTATATCAATATTGTAATATACCTCAGATGATCAAATATTATAAAATAAGTGATGAAGAATTAAAAGTTGATAAGGATGTGAGAGGAGCTGTTTATAATTCAATAGCACTTAAAAAGTTTAAATGAATAATATATCTATATTTTATAAATAAATTTTAATGAATAATAATGGTCCATGGTATGCTAAATAAGAGAGTAGTCCACTTAAATTATCAAGAAATGTCTCAATAACTTCTCCTAGAAGAATGGATAATTCAGAATTGAAATTAATTAGAGAATACAATAGTCAGGTATCTATTCCTGAACATTAAATACTGTCATTTGATCATTTGTTAGATGAAATTAATTTTGGAAAGTTTTAATACTGGATATATATTATAATGGCCTTGATGAGTATTAGTGAAGGATCTTAGATTACAATATTTACATTAATGGTTCCAATATTAAAAAATGAATGGCACATCTCTGATTCATTAAATTCATTATAAGCAAGTTTTGTTTTTGTAATTGTGTCATCTTAATTCAGGTAGGATATTTAGTAGGTTCAATGCTATCAGGACAATTAGCTGATAGAGTTGGCAGAAAGAAACCATTTTTAATTAGTTCTTTTTTTACATGTGTGTTATCTTTGGGGACAATAGCTTGTTAAGAAATTTATTCACTTTTGATAGTAAGAGCATTATTAGGAATTCTGGGTATTATATAATGAATAAATAGATAGTGGGTTTATTTGCACCTTGTGGAGTCACTATGATATCTGAAATTACTCCTGGTCATTTAAGAGGTAGATATATGGGTTTAATAACATTGACTTTTGCAATAGGTCAACTATTTGGATTATTTGTTGCTGAATATACATTGATATCATTGGATGAAGGTAATTGGAGATTATTAACTTTTTGGTGTTGTTTACCAGGATTCTTAGCTTGGTTTATTAGTTTATTTAGATTGAGAGAAAGTCCTAGATTTGCTTTGTTAAGTGGATAAAAAGATTTAGCTTACAATATTATTGAAGAAATGATTAAATTAAATAACTCTCCAATTCAGTTCAATGATGATATGAAAATCAAATTATCTAATTGGACTCATGCTATGAATAGAATTGCCAAAAATTAAAATAATGTATTGAGTTAATGTAATTTAAGGCTTCAATAATGTCATTATTTGAAAATAATAGATTGTTTTTGACAATTTTAATTTGGTTTAATTGGTTTATACTTTCCTTTGTTTATTATGGAATTGTACTTTTATTGCCAGATATATTATCACATGTAGACTAAACTTAAACAGGAAGGGATAAGATAATATAATTAGTAGTATCCTGCATCAGCGATATTTTTGGTGCAGTAGCAGCTGCTTTCTTTATCGAATTAAAAGGATTTGGAAGAAAGAACTCATTAATTATATTCTATATAATATAAGCCATAACAGCACTATTGGGATTTTATGATATTGAACATCATTTTATATATTGGGCAACTGCATCTAAATTTTTTCTTTCTATGACTTTCATCTTTTCGTATCAAAAATTCAATTATATTTTAGATTTTAATATACTGCTGAAGTATACCCAACAAAAATTCGGACAACTGGAATAGGTATGGCAAATGGTATAGGAAGATTGGGAGGAGTGATCATGCCATGGATATGCATGTATATGAATAGCCAGAAATTAAGAAGCCCATTTGTATTATTTTCGGTTCTCTCTGTTATTACGTCATTTTCTAATTGTTTCTTACCATTTGAAACATTAGGAAAAGAATTAGAATGATTAATTAAGATATAAAAATATTATTAAATATGGAAATCACAGAAGAATTACTAATTCAAGAAGCAATTAAAGCCAAAGAGAGGGCATATTGTCCATATTCAAATTTTAGAGTAGGATGTTCTTTATTGACAAAAAACAATAAATTATATACAGGATGCAATGTCGAAAATGCTAGTTATGGTCTTTGTGTTTGTGCTGAACGTGTAGCCATATGCAAAGCTGTGAGTGAAGGGGATCGTCAAATTTCAACTATTGTAGTTTCATGGTACGTCTCTAATATTTACTTTAGCGACACAGACGAGCCTACATTCCCTTGTGGTATGTGTAGATAAACAATAATTGAAGTAAATAACCAACTTCTAATTCATAGTTTTGTTACTCCGGCAATGATATTAAAATCATTTCTATAGGAAAGGATCATTCAAAACCAAAGTATTCTAAAGGCTCTGAAGTAATACCATTTGCTTTTGTTCCTAAAGATCTTAATGTAGATCCTTAATTGGAAAAAAAATGACAAATTATTTAATAAGAAACAATACACACAATTTCCTTTAATCCTCTATGCATCTCTCCTTTTGAATTAGATAAGTTGTAATTTTATGTTATTTCTTATAACATTTATCTTTATCAATCAATTATCTAATTTCACTAAGAAAATACTATTCCAAAAAATAATCTAATCTAATCTTACTATTATATTTATCATCTAAATAAGAATATACAATTATATAAAGTGTTTTTCATAATTATAGCTTAACTAATTTAATTTCATATTCTTAGAATTAGATAATATTAAGAGCAGTTGCAATTTTAAAGGAATAATTTCTTTACCCAATTATTGGTATTATTTATTAACCTCCAAAAAACAATATTTAATTAATAAAAAGTTCATGGCTTTTGTTAGTATTACTAATATTGTAGTCGATGATAAACCTTAACCTTTTACAAGTCCAATAACAATGGATATTTACTTTGATGTTATAGCTGATATTGAGGATGAAATAGAATGGGCGTAATAATTAATTATTAATCTTAGTCTTCTCTATATAGGTTCTCCGAAAGATGAAGCTCATGATTAAATATTAGACTAATTTTCTATGGGACCTTTGACTAAGGGAACTAAACAATTTACTCTTGAATCAAATCCACCTGATTGGAAAAAAATTCCATAGGATGAATTATTGGGTATTACTGCCTTCATTTTGACTTGTTCATACAGACAAAGGGAATTTTTTAGAGTTGGATATTATGTCTATAACACCTATACATCTCCTGAAAACATTGAAAACGACCCCTAGGAAGTGATTATCGAAGATATTGCAAGATAAATCTTCAATAATAAACCCCGTATAACTCGATTTGAAATTGATTGGAATAACCCTGCAAATTTTGAGGTTCTATAATAACCTATCTAAACAAAAGCATATATGTTTTAAGAATAATAAGAGAAACAATCAGCTGATGCAACAGATGTATATGATGCTCCTCATTAGATTCAAAATGTATTTGACTCTTGATGATAATATTAATTAAAAACTTATTAAATAATTAATTGTAACATATAATAAATTAAGTTAAAACACATATTAATTTCTATTCGAAGAATTAAATTAAATTCTTGTATAACTATTGATTGAGTAACTTTACATCAACCATCATATTCTAGAAAAGTAGTATTGAATAACTATTTAAATAATTTAATAGATTAAATGTTTAATAGTATTTTATTTTATTTGATTTAGATTAAACTAGAATATAAAGAGAGACTAGCTATTTTATCATTTGTTCTTATTCAAATATTTCATCCACTCAAAGCACATTAGATTTATAAAATCAATACATCATCTATTATTTAATTCATTACTAAAAGGTATTACTTATTCAGATAAAGAGTATTATTTATAATAATAAAAGAAAATAATGTTGAAAATTGATTTATCAGTATTTACATTTTCCTCCATTAAAAATTATGCAAAGTATTCTCATATGTTTTTATTGTGATTTTCTCCTCCCTTAAACCAGATTTTTATTCAAAGATCTAATCAATAGTTATCAGAACTTAAATATAAATAAATATTCAAACCAGACAACTCATTAATCAATATATCATTTTGGAATCTCAAATTTAGTTTAAATTTAACAGTACTACTCCTATCAACATCATTTTCATAAATTATGACAAATTTTTCATATATTTATATGTTATATCAATAGTCTTGTTCCTCTTCTTATATTTTCTTTTTGCATAAATTATTTAATATAATTTTAAAACAAATTAAAAATTCTTGTAGAAATTAAAATTTTAATATATTAATTTTTCACACCTATTTATATATATATTTTTTACAAATGTAAGAGGAATAAATAGCAGAATAAAAATAAAAACCATAAGATGAACAATAGGAGCAATCACAATAGCCTTAAATTGAAGGAAATATTCAATAAGTTAAAGAAGATATTCAATAAAAAATAGATAATTAAGAAAAGTAAGAATAAGTTGTTGAATAAGTAAAATAAGATATAGGAGTTAAGAATGATATAGAATAATAATAATAATAATAATAATAATAATAACAAGAAGCTTCTTAAATTCCAGAATAAATCAATTAGAAGGAACCTGAATCAGAAATTGTTAAAGATGAAAAAAAAGTTGAAGATGATTAAGTAAAAGTGTAGGAGGATAGATCATAATTGACTGAAAAAGGTCCAGAAACAATTTCATCAAATTTAGATAATTTATTCTTAAAAGCAGATTATAGTTTTCCAGTATTTTAGTATTCTATATTTTAGATTGAAATAAGAGTGTGTGATCCTGTTTAAAAGGGGGGAAGTATTTCAAACTATGTAATTTACACAGTAAAGGGAAAAGATTGTTTTGGAGAATTTGAAACATTAAGAAGATTTAATGAATTCTATGCAATAAGAGAATTACTCTTAGCCAAATGGCCTGGATAATATATACCACCTATTCCTGAGAAGTCTGTTAATACAGGATCAGAGATTATAATTGAAAGAACAAGATTGCTTAATATATTTTGTATGAAGATGATGTAGATTAAACATCTCTATTATTCAGAAGAATTTTATGATATCTTTTTAAGATCAACAAATGCTGATATAAATAAGGTATTATAAAATATTATTTTGAATAGTAAATAGCTTAGATACCAAAATAAAATGTGTTTGCTTACACTGAAAGATATAAACAAACTTTTTAGATAACTGAGATTAAAGAAATCTCTCCTGAAATGATTAAAAAAATGAGTGGAGTTCAATCTTTTTTAAAATTATCCTCAGCATCATTGACAAAATTATTGGAACAAGCTAAATCTTTAAGTACAAGTAGAAAATAGTTGAAGGAAACATTTTTCACAATCTTTGGACTTAACATGTCTGAATATGAAAAATAAATACTTTAGGAATGGGTACCTTAAAATTAATTGATATTTGGTAATCCTGCTAATGTAGATATTATAGAATTAGCTAAAATGATTGTATTATTAATAACCTAATATAGAGAGATCCAAATAATAATTCTTTAGATAAAATATAGGATTTAATTTCAACAGAATAAAGAGATATTGAAGCATTTTTGTAGGCATTTTAAGGTAGAGATTCCTTAATGTATTCAAAATAAAAGGCAGAATAAAAGTTAAGTGAAGAATAAAATGAATTATACAAAATTATGAAAGGTAGCTCTACAATGAAAGGTTCTTTTAGTAAATTAAGTATAGATGAATAAAAATAAAAATTAGAACTTTAATTAAATGAAGTAATTAGTATTTATAATATTTAGACTTAAAAAGAAGTTGATTAATATAAGTTATTATTTTAATTGGTTACAGATGTATTGACCTCTTACACAATTGATAAATTTAAGAAAGACAAACATTAGACTTATAAATCTATTTTGGCTGATATAGCTTAATGTGAATAACAATATTTAGAAATTCAATAATAATTTTGGTCCAAAGTATCAGAGATAATAAAATAAAATTAAGATCTTTGAATATTATTTCATAAAAGAAATGTGTTTAATTTTATACAAATCATTCGGACTTCTACTTTCCAATTACTTTCTTCCCTTAAATTTTAAGTAATTCATTCTATACTCTTAAGCAAAATAATGATGAAAGTAAATACACAATTCCAGGTCCACATTAAATTATATTATATTTGCTTGTTAAACTTAATGTAATTTAGAGCATAGCCTCAAAAATATGAATTTTTAATTAGAATTGACTCAAAGTAGTACCATTCTTATTTTTAAACATCTAAAATAAATGATAAATAAAAGCTAAGCTTTATGAATATTAAGTTGCTGAACATAAAAATCCTATTGATTCTTCTGTCATTTATTATACAAAATATGAATATTGTACCATGATAGTGAATTGATAAACAACCTAAGCAAATTATTTTTCATAAAGCAATGCCGCAATTTGAAAAATTATTCCAATTATCAAATGGCCTAATATAAACTCATTAGATGAATATTTTATTTTCTTAAATACTATATAAAACGACAATATAAGACAAGTCTTTAAAATCATTGTAGGTCCTTAAATGAATAGTTATTAAGAATAATACCTATTTGATTAAAAAATGATGATTATCTTTAATAAGTTCGGAAGCTATAATAGAAGTAATGGATAAGTTAGAATGCTAGAATTAGTTATACATCTAAGAATTTTTGTTTATCATCTTATTGAAAATCATCTAATATCGATGTTTGAGGTTCCATTTAATTTTTATAACTATCTAAATTAATATTATAATTGTAATTACAAATAATTTTTATTTTTATATTGATTAATTATATGGGTAAAAACATCAGTACTATTTAATTCTTAAGAAATAACAATATATACTAAATTTAATTTATTTTAAATAGGTATATCTATTTTAGGGTTGTAGTTTTATAAGATAAAAATAATACTGGTCTTTTTTTATAATTAGAATTGCCATAATTAAATTCAATATATTATTTAAAGAGTGTGACTTACATTATATTACTACCAATATAGTTAAATTATTATTGAATCCTTAGATCTATTTATAATATATCAAGTCATTTAATTTAATATAGAAAATTATTCATTATAGAAACTCATATTTTATCATTCTAATGACTTTATAAAGTAATTTAAATTTGTAATATTCAATAAACAAAAAATTTTATGAACTGAAAAAGATGAGAGTAGTATTTTAAAGACGTTTTAAAAAAGGGAAATTCATATTAATAATAAAATCATTTGTTTTTTTTGCAAAAATATTGAAAAGTTGTCTTAAGCAAAACAAAGTTCTACAAAAGTGTTATAATAATATTGAAATGGAATGGTTTTTCTCTTTTTTTATTTGAAATAGTATTTTTACAACCAATTAGAATGAATTTTCTAATTTACAGATATCCATTATTTTTTGTAATCTATTATATAATGAATTACTTTATGGGAAAAGGTAATTTGTTTAATTTTCCTAAAATTTTATATTCATAATAAGAAACTAAAAATAGATAAAATTTTTTTGCAATTGTTATTATAAAGACTTTAAAAAATTGAATTGATATATTAATGGGATTTTTAATTGTTTTATGGAAGAAATCTCTAATTCATATAATATTAGTGATATTTAATACTCAATTGTCCTCACTTTGCTTTCCTAATATTTCATTAATTCTATTTTGGAGAATCCTTTTCTCTTAGATAGATTCTGCTAATTCACCATTAACTTTTTCATATTCTTATTAAATCATTTGATATTGCTATTCTTATAAGCGATGATGTATACTTTCATAAGAATGGCATATTTCTTCTTTAATTCTTTGTACTTAGTTTCATTATAAGAATCCATTGATTAACAAATATTAATTTTATTAATTATTATGTTTACTAGTGAAAGTGTGCAAGAACATATACTTTATGATAAAATATATCAATATCTTTGGGTTAAATCTGAGACATCAAGTCCACCTTCTGTATTAATACCAGATACTGTGATATTGATAAGATCAATGCCAATTTATTGGTATTTTACAGATAAAGAGACAGGAGAAGTGAAGAAAAAGATGAGGAAAAACGTTACTAAAGAAAATATTAAAGAAACTTGGTTAAATTAAGTTGGAAGATCTGGGGTAGTAGGATATCTCTTGCATTTTATGTATATATAGTATACATTATAATTTTAAAGAGAGAATTTAGACTTGAATTATCCTCCTGAGAAACTAAAAATTAGTGGTTAAATCTAAATTGTATACTTTGATGAAAAAGGATTTGAAAACTTTATGAATTCAAATTTAGAGTTACCTTTTGGAATACTCTAACGATATGTTGAAGCTGCAGATGATAAAAATTGTATTAATCTAATTAAAATTTAGCATAAATTTAGGCATTTTGGAGTAAATCAGTTACACTCTTTACTAAGAGAGTGACTAAGAAAAGTTATTTGAATAAATCAATGAATATTTATGAAAGACTTTGTACCTTTGAAGGACCTGAATATTTGAGTGAAGCAAGTAAGATTTTATCATTCTATTTCATTTATAGCTTAAGTAAAGGATTTTTAATCTTAAAGAATATCTGAATAAATTGATAAGATGATTAATCATTTAGATTCAATATCATTTGGAAAATTGAATATAAGTTAAGGAACATTTTATTTTAAAGTTGATAAATAAGCTAAATGTTGGTTTCTTTTTTGTGGAAGTCTAAAATTTGATGATGATAAACATTATAAAAACTATCCTAAAGATTTATATACACAATCATAAATTTAAATACCAAAATCAGTAGATGGTATTATGTCAGTTTATAGTCAAAGACCATTGTAATTGAATAAGGAATCTAAATGCATTAAATGTGGTAACATTGATAAAGAGAATAATTTTATTGATGTTCCATATCATTTTATTTTAGATTAAGATGAAGAAAGTCTGCCAGCTGATTAATGGCCAAATGAAATTAAGAAAGAGGCAAAAACAGTTAAAGTGGCAGGTGCTAATGCTGGAACATAAGCATTATTAAATACAATAACATAGGTTCCTTTGGTTTTTTAAAAGATTCATGAAAAGCTAAATTATACAAACTTTGATTAATTTAAAAATTCAGATGGTTTCTTACATAAATCATTATAAGTTTGTTTAGATTGTTATATAGCATTAGGTATTTAATTTTTTGATTATAAATTAGTTGCTCATTAAGAGAAAGTGTAAAAGAATTGTGTAATTAATAAAATCAGTTAGAATATTCGAATTCGAAAATCATCAGGAGGATTTACAAATGCAAAATAATTAAAAGCATATTTAAGATAAGAATAAAAAGAATAATAGAAAAAAATAAATTAAGTTAAAACAACAGAAAGTAATACAAGCAAATAAACATAAAAAATTAGACCAATTTAATAATATATAAATATGAGATTGCAAAGTTTAAGTCCTTAACAAAAGTATTCAATCGAAATACCTTCCACTGCAGATTATTTATCATTTAAAACGAAATCATCGAATTACGATAGTAATTTAAAAATAAGAAATTTATATAACTAGTCTCTTCAAGCAAAATTGAATTCTTGAGATTAAATATTTTTTTGCTTTCTATTTTTTATATTTTTATATTTTTATATTTTATTAGTTTCATAATGTAAATTTAATTTATTATGTTTATGTTTGGATAAACAATTTATTCATTTAGCTATTTTATCTAAAATGATTTAAAATTGAGCAGATTTATTAATAAATTTATTTCTAAAAATGATTTGGCAATACATTTGAGTTTCAATTATAAATAATCTATAATAGAGTCTAAAACGTTTAATTATAAATCAATTTTTTTTTTAATATAAGATTTACATTTAAATATTCATATAATTTATATATATATATTATATTGTTCATTTTTTGACTGCTCTTGTTTTTTAAACTTTTTGTTAAAATTAAACACTATTATAAGAATCTTCTTGTGCTTAAAAATCTTCATCATCTTCATCTGAATCCATTTAAGATAAAGTGAGTTTATGATCATTTCCATTTTAACTGCCTTCATCACTGTCATCTTTGCCATTTTTGATTCCTTCAATTTCTTCTTAAATTTTTTTCACTTGTAATTTCTTGGAATTAAAATATTATGATAAATTATCTAACTCTTCTCTATCAACTGTGGAAAATAAGTGAGATGTATTTTTAGTAACAATTTTGATATCAAAGAATTTATTTTAAGTTGTCTGTGTGATCTATATAAAATTATGTATATAATTACTCTTTGAAATATAATATCTTTTATATCATCATGTTTAATATAGATTACTGGTTTTTGAATATAAAGTAACGATTTTTCTAATGGGAATAGAAATCCAGAATGAGGTACTACTGAACATCTCAAACAAAACAAACCATTCTTGCATTTAAAATTCTTTGGTGATATTACTTTGATTCCTGTAATTTCTGACAGAATATCACATACTATATCAAACATAGAACCAGAATAATCCAATCGAATTCCTTTCCAACCAATATTATCTAATTATTCTCTTGTATATTTCATCTCAATTTATGTTTCTAAGTCTTTTCTAAATTACATCACAATATAATTATAAGCAGTTTGACCTTATTTAATAGGATTTTCAAGACCAATAACTAATGAAAGATTTACTTCATCTGGCATTGGAAGCAAAAAGAATCTAGTAATACTCTTATAGTCAGTAGTGAATTAATAAGTGTTGCCATGAAAACGAATGTCTTTTTTAAAGAAATCCATTGTATATTTCCCTCTTGGAACAATTAAGGGAACTTCATGAATAGTAAGTATTGAATCACTACTGCCTCCAATTTTTGCCTTTTTGACTATTTGATTCTAAACTAGTTATAGATGTGAGATTTCATCTTATTCTTCTTCATTTTATTCTTGCTTCTTTTTTTCTGCTTTCTAGTCTTATAATGTTATAAACATACTTATTCTTTTGGAGGAATATAAAATCTGACTTCACATAGCATATCTTCACTAATAAAGAATAATATAACATTTTATACTTTTCTGCACATTCATCAGTACTCAATTATAATACAATATCATTCTTTTAGATATTTGAATTCGTAATTCTCTTTAGAGGAAATTTTATGACATTTTGAGAAAGATGAGATAAACTCAAATTCTTATCATCTATATTGACTCTACCCCAATTAGTTCCTTTAAGTGATTAATCTGCCATGAATATTAATTTATTGAACCTAGTAAGTTTGAGTTTTTGATATTGTGTAAGTATTCTAATATTTGGCAAATAATTTTATAATTTCTTTGAATTATAAAATATGATTTATATAAAAAATAAGTAACGGTTAACCATCTAATCTATGAAGTATCCCTCATAGATAATATTTGTAATCATTCAAAATATATATTGATATAATAGATAAAAATGATTGATAGATTATTATAATACAACTATTGAATTATTTTTGTCTTTATAATTTCCATTCACTTTGAGTAAGTGATTATAGTTATTATGGTTTCTAAATTATAATCTATTATAGTCTTTAATTAGAAAAATATCTATTATATTTCTTTATGACCCATAACTTAATAGAAGGTTTAGCTTTTTAAATTTATATATAAATAGATATCTATGGTAATGTTAGTATTTTTTATTCATTCACTCTTATTGATGGTTCTTATAATATTATTTTAACTTCTTAATCTCTTTAACATACTATTTTTACAGTATAAATATAATTATTCATTTTTTTCTTGCTGTCATTACTACTGTGTGTATACTCCCTATCTTATTCTTATTATAACTTGGATCTCATATATATGGTCTACTAATATTCATATTATCTTTAGGGTTCATTAGTTTCTAATGATCTACAAATTAGATTAATCATTACTTATTTTGATTTATGTTATTTGTCAATTCTCCATTAAAATAATTAACTGAATGCTTCGATAAGTATGTGGCAGTGCCATAACAGTAGATCCCATTAAAAAAAGCAAGTCTTCTTGTTCAACACCTAGTAAAGAATTCCAGATTGATCAAATCATTCACAAATATATTGGCATGGATAGAACTGCTGACACATTTACTTCTTCCATCACTACAATGTTCCATAACACTCTTCCTGAAGAGAAATAGCTCTTAGTATCTCCATACAAGAAACTATCTGAAAGGGATTGTGAAAAATATTTCACAACCTTTCAGAGACTCTCAGATCGAAAATCTGACAATTAAGAAAGTCCTCATTAAGATGAAGAATTTCACCATCTTAGGACTTCAAGTGATTTTGGTTCCTCTCATAATTCATTACATGAACTTGCACAAAATCTTCAATAGGTATTTGATTCACCTGAAGGTGCAAATAATGGACATACTGATAAAAGTCCTGAATTTTACAATCCTGAAACAAAACTTAAATCTCTTCCTAAAGAACTTCCTATTATTGAAGAAAATGAAGAAATACTCAACACACATCTAAGATTAAATGGGCTTATAACTTAAATTGATTAGAAAATTGGTCTTCACTAAGTAAATTAACAAGTTATAGAAAAAATAAAAGAAAAATATTTACCTAGAAAAGAAGAACCATTTGAATTCTAAGATTTCCCTGAATTCAATCCATAAGATTGGCCGAAAGATGATGATTTAGAAAATCTTAAAATTGAATAACCTAAACAACAATCACCTAAATAGATTATTGTAAAAGAATTCAGAGTTTAAGCAATTAGAAATATAACCTTTAATTCTAATGAGTTTAATGATTTCATTTAGGAATAATTTCAAACAGAAGAATAAGAAAAATAAGATTATTCTGTAGAATAAAAATTAAAAAATGATGATTCTGAAAAATAACTAATTAAAAAAGATGATCAGAATGTATTTCAATAAAGAAAGAGTTAAATTCTGATACCTAAAAATTCAAAATTCAAATTACCTTAATTAAATGATCATCAAATAAGACTCATTTCTAAAGCAATAGTAATTTTATTAATATTGACACTTTTATCACAATTATTTACTTTAACATTATGATAATGTATATATAAATAAAGTTTAATCTTTAAATGCTTAAGATATGTACATTAATTAAATCTAAATATATATTTAACATTATTTTGAAAACCATTTAAAACATCTTTTTTTTATTTTTATTAATTAATATTACTGTTTAGGGTAATTACTTATAAAATAAAGAAATTATGAACTTAAAATATATTATCCTAATAACAATTTAAATTTAAATAACATTCTAACTTTCTTTAACATTCTAAATTATCTAATTGTTATTTATTGTTTAATAATTTGGATGATAATCTATTTTTGATATAAAAGAAAGAATTAGTTTGAGTTATTGGAGAATATTGTTAAATTCATTAGACTATTTTACATTGATTAAGACTTTATCAAGATAAGCAAACACTTTCTTAGAAGAAAAGTAGAAAATGTTAGAAAAATAGTAGATAATGTTAAAAACTGTTCTAATTCTATAAGAAAATGATAAAAAACAAAGATCCAACTTATACCTTTGTATTATACTCCAGTTCATATAATAACAGAGATATAATTGAATAATCAGATTTTAAGAATAAATTTGAAAAAGTCAAAAAGGAAATTGAATGCTAATTAAATATTTATCTATAAAAATGTGATTATTTTATTCCAGAATAATATTGATAAATTGAATACATTATCTAATCTGTGTTATAGGTACTTGATTGAGAATCTATCTCAATATCTTAATCCTCTGATGCTTAAATAGACATTAAAAATAAGAACATTTTCACTTCTTAAAAATATTAAGTACTTTTAACATCAGAAAGATTTAGAGTATATTAAATTACTAATAACATTCAATGGAGATCATAATATATACATGTAGATAACTATTTTATATTGTATTTATATAAAATTCATTATTCCTTTATTTTTTTCTAAGCTGCTTCTGTTCTATCTTATGATTCATAATAATCATGTATTAAACTTAATATTCTTAAATTAGCTAATGTGACAAAAAATGCTCCTCCATAAAGGTATAGATTTCTTTCATCTCTATATAAATCCTCTTTATCTTCAATATATTCTAATGAAGTTTTATCTAAATGCATATCAAGATGTTAAAGTTGCTTTTATATTTGATCAAAATTATAAATCCATAAAAGACAAATTCCAAAGCTAATTAGACCATACACAAATTTCAAATAACTATATAATGGTTCTTATCTTAACACTTTTGACAAAGCCTTACATAAAGATAATTAATTACTTTTTAGGCTGGATTGAGTATCTTTAATAGGAATCCAAATGCTGTCAATCCATAAATTATGGACACTGTGATAAAGTATGCATATATGAATTTATTTATAAACATTTTATTAATGAATTCAATATACAATAATATTAAAATATATTAGATTAATACTATAACATATGGGGTCTTGTAACACAAATGTGTTTTGTAATATATTAGAGTGAAATTGAAAAAAATTAGTATTTGTAATGTTTTTATTTGTAATTCTCAATAAAATAAGCCTTAATATATCAGGATAGTATGAGAGTGATAGGATAAATAATATATTAATATAATTAATTTTTGTTTGAGAATCTAGGAACCTCGAAACATTAACTTAATAATCGAAGTTGCCATCATCCCAAATACACAATAATTTAATTTAGGTTTCATGACTACCTTAATCTCTGAAATGAAATACAGAATTCTTGATAGTCTAAAACCATAAATAATAAAATTAATATAAAATAATTCATGAATTTTTTCAGACTTATAAAGCATTCATAATTATATTTATATATATTTATATATATTTATATAGAAGAGAATATAAAAAATGTAGTTAATCAAATTTATAATAAAGTATAAACCGTATTAATGAATTCCATTATTAACCATATTTTTAATACCTAAAAAAATATATTCTAAATAATATACTATTATTTTGGATTATTAAATAATGAATGAAAATTGTAGCCCTTGTTCAAATTGTAACTAATTAATTGAAGACTCTAAACTGGTTCTTCATGAAACCTATTGCATACGTTTCAATATTAAATGTGAAAGATGTGGGTAATTTTATGACAAAAATGATCCTGAATCTCATGAAGAAGATTACCATAAAAAAGAAAAATGCTAGTATTGTTACTTAGAATTTGATGGTTATCATATTGTTTTGATTTCCTAGATTTATCTAAACATAAATGCCATAAAACACCTAAATTATGTTTGTATTGTGAACTCAGTTATCCTATGGATTAGATATTTCAACATGAGAATCAATGTGGAAGTAGAACAGAAAAATGTCAAATGTGTTAGAATTACATTATGAAAAGGGATTTAAGTAGTCACTATTAAAATTGCAGTCAACAAACAGAAGTAAGAGAAAAACAAATACACAGACAATCATCTTTTTAAGATAATGGTTCAAATTCAATTGATGAGATAAATGAAATAGATCAATAACCAAAGAGTTAATAGAAACAATCAAATATTGATATATTGCCATAATAGATTAAGATAAAAAAATAAGTTTCTTAATAATAATAATAATTAATAGGCAAATTACCATCAAAAGAGTTAAATGTTGGGTCAATTTAAAAATAAACAATTTTACATATACCTCAAGATAATAAATAAAAAGTATAATTTGGACTAGATAAATAATTAAAGAATGGACCTAATAGACCTCCATCATCAAATTCATTATTAGGGTCAAGACATAGTATTATAAATAATAAACCACCTACATCTTAAAATAAAATAAGGTAATAGAGCAATAATAGTAATTAAAAATTAGCAAATCCTGTGAATAATCTTGAAATCTAATTTGAAAAAAAGAAATTAACAACAAAACCAAAGAATTTAAATTTACCTCCATTAGGAAAATAAATTTAATATCCAAAAAGAAATCCCTAAAGTAAAACTAGTAATTAAGATGTAAGAACATAAAGTCTTTAATCAAGATAATAAACTAAAAGGAGTATTTAAAATATAGCAGTAAAAAAAGAATAAATTGAAATAGAAGGATTAAAGTTTTCAGATGATGAAATAATACAATAAAAGTTAATCTATGAAAAATTACATTAATAAAAAAGAGACTTCAATGTCAAAGAATAACATATAGTTAAAAGATAAAATTCTAATTCAAAGGCAAAAGAATCAATAAACTATTCAGAAGTAGAAGACTAGGAGAATTTTGATTAATTTATGAGTCCAGAAGAACGGGCTATGTAATAATAAATATTGGATAACTATAAATTGAATTCGAAAAAATAATGAATAACATATTATCATAGAATCATATTTAATTTAACAAAGGCAGTGAAAATAAGTTGAGCGGAGATCATCATGAGCTCAGAGCTTATTGTAAGAATCCTACTCATCAAAATATATTGCAATTCTGGTGTAAAGGGTGTTCTAAGGCAATGTGTTAAAAATGTGTTGTTGAACACAGTATAAAGCAATTTAGAAAAATGCATCAATTAGTTGAATTAAGTACATTAAGAAGTGAAGTTTAAAAAGAAGCTAATGATTTAAGTTAAGAATTGGATTTATTAATGTAAACATTGTAACCAGAGTATAATTTAGTTGAATAATAAAGAATAGGTTTATAGTTATTATAAAGAAGCCAAACTATTTTGTAATAAGCTGTAGCTAATTTTTTTAATGAACTAAAATAAACATTTATTTCTTTAACATCTAATCATTCAAATTTAACTTAAAAGAAAATATTATAAGAAGAATTAGAAAAAATTATGTTTGAATTAAATGAATATATATCCACTAATGATTTTTAGATATCAGAATTCTTTGAAAGAGATTTCAGAGCATCAATTAAAAAAATGAGAGAAAATGTTACACAATTTATTGAGAAAACTAAAATTGAATATAAAAAACCAAATTTAAAAATAAATGATAAATTCACTTAAGATATTCCTTAAATGCTATCAAATTATATTAGTATAACTTTTGAGAAAAATCATATGGATAAGACAGAGATTAGAGCTCCAAAACCTAGATAAACATTACATTTCACTATGGAAAGGAATAATAGTCAAAGATTAGAAAGAAAGATGACATTAATAAATCCATAAAACTTAGCTTAGTCTCAAATCTTAAATCATACTTATCTTTAAGCAATAACAGAATAGAATTTAGAAGATTAGTTAATTTAATAATTTGATTAAAATGAAGAAATTTAAAAGATTATAATTCTAGAACAATCTAGAGTTAGATATTTACATTCATTAATTGATGCTTAGACACTTTTTATTCATGATATTTAATTAAATGAAAACTAATTAATTTCACTTCCTGAAAGTGCAAAAATACCAGAAAATGCATAAACACTTATAACTAGTGATTTAATATTGTACATTTGTGGTGGGATACATAATTCAAATTTAAGTTAAAAATTCTATCAATTTGATAATGTTCATGGATTATTGTAATTACCAAATTTAATAGAACCTGTTAATCATCATAGTTTGATTTATGTAAAAGGGTTTATCTATGTTATTGGTGGTAAGACATAGGACGGTGTAACTGCTAGATGTTGGAGATTTATTGTAAATACTTAATTATGGGAAGAGTTTGCTAATTTAAATGAACCTAGATCTCATCATTCCTCATGTGTATTTGAAAATGAAGATTAAATATTTATTTATACTTTTTTTGGATAAGGATAAGGTGGGATTCTGTTGGATTCAATAGAGAAATATAGTAATTTGGAAAGAAGATGGTAAAGTATTTTAGTTAAAAATATGATACCTGGTTTTGCTACTATAAAATGTTGTTGTATTTAATTAGATGAATAGAAAATATTAATTTATGGAGGATATTATAAACATTTAAAGAATGCAAATAAAATGATAACATTTAATACTTAAACAGCAACAATAGATAATTTAAATTAATTAAATCTACCAATTGGATAATTATAAGGATAACCAATTACAATGAATAATTCAATTTATTCTCTTCATAATTGTCCAGATCAAATAGTTCCAAAATATTCAGAATTTGGAGATGTACTTTATATCTTAGAAATTAATAACAATTCATGTCACATACAGGATGTAATAAATTGTAGATAATTAACATTAAAAAAAAATTGAAGTTTTCATAATATTGGCATACTATCATTCCAATCTAATTCTAATTCTCCATATTTTGTTTTAAGTAAACATTCTATTAAAGGTGTAACTTTATCACTCGAATCAAATTAAACACCCTCTATTTGAATCTTCTTTTTCTATTTTCCTAATTATGCACCCAATCTTCTAATTGTGATAATTATTAAATCATCAGGATTATTTAATCCATCATAAAATACTAGATCAAATTCTTTTAAATTATTTTCTTAAATTATATATATTTCTTACTTAAATATGGTTTGTCTTATATTACATCATTATTACAACCAAAAATAACTGAATAATGATATTCTTTGCATATAACCCATATAGGGAGTAAAGGTTCTTTCAAATTCTTTCCAACTTCAAGATATTAAAAGTGTTCAAAGATAGTTAAGAATCCAATTTCACTTCTTTCTTCAATACCTTTTATTTTCATATCATCTATTTATTTACATCTATAAATTAAAAAATTAATTATTACCCATCAAAACAATTACTTATAGCAAATCCTGTTAACATGAGATTAACAGCTTCTTGTGTACAATGTCCATGATTACCAATCAAAGGATTTGCAGCAGAATCCATCTCTTACATAATTTATTCAACACCTTTTGTTAAAATAAGTGAATAGAAGAACAAAGTTACTCCATTTTATCCAAAAAATAGACTTGAATGTTCCAATAGTACTTCATATAAATAACTAAGAGATTTAATTTAGTATTCTATTTAATCACAACTTTCAATTCCTATAGCTTAACTCATTGATGAATCCCTTACTGGAACAGCTATAATAAGTTTTTCTTTATTAGATTTATAAAAAATATCAGATAAAGCTGCTATTAAACAATTTTATTTTATTGAAGGCTTAAAATATGTAGATTAAGAAAATAGAAAATGCTTAAGATAGTAAGCTTAAACTGAGGCTAAAACACCACATGGTCCACCTTCTAATTAATGTAATCCAAAAAATGTTGGTTCATCTTTAAAAATGAATGGTTATGACCAACTTTTTGGTAATCCAGTCATGGTACCTTAGAATAACAATTTTTTAATAGATTATGTTATAGTCTTTTATTAAGGTTTTCTCTTTCCTTGATTAAATCCTATTGTTTTTTCATAATTAAGATTTAAAAATGGAAGTTGCACATTATGTTATTTAATATTACACTTTTAATATTCTACTTTAATCTTCATAGATGGATCTTCTTAATTATTATCCTATAAATCTTTGAATATTAATTAATCAGCTTCTTTCTTTTCTGATTATTTTTTCATATTAATTAATCTAGGTGGTTAAGATATTAGTAATTAAGGTACTTCTTTTGTTTCTTATTTTGATTGATCATCCATTTTATCTTCTTAAAAGTCATTCAATCGAACTTAAGTAGTTGAAGGTTTTCTTAAGACTTCGGGTGCACCTTTATTTGAGGTAAAGGTTTCATCCTTTTTATCCTCCTTTTATATTATTACAACTTCTTCTTCTTTTGATATATCTAAATTCTTTGGTTTGTATTCTGATTAGGGTCGTTTCTTCATTTTATTTAAACGAGATGCACCAACACTAGGATCATATTGAATATCTTAAGGTATGTCTTCAATCCTCTCAGCCTTTGATGCTATTGTTAAAGCTTCTAATTATGCTTTTTTATTGAGAAGATGAGAAACCAGAATTTCTAATAAACTCTTTAAAGGTTTCAATGATTCATTGTTTCGTTTTACAACTCTTGAAAGTCCAAGCTACAAAATTACATCCATCTTTGTTATAGTAGTCTTATCTTTATACTCTTTGTCAAAAGTGTTTAAGGTCTCTGTAAGTCCTGACCTTATGAGGAATTCTCTAATAAGTGCTTTAACAACAATTTAATGCATTAATATTAATGTCATTCATAAGTGATTATTGTAAATAGATAATAAGACCACCAAGAAGAACTTATTCAACATAACTATTAGGTATGAATTTATTATAAAAAGGTCCCAAAACACGTTTTATATAAAATGTTCCAATATTAAGGGAGGATTTTGAATTTACGTCTAGATAACTAAAACTCTAAGCAAGTTATTTTTTATAAGAATCTGCTCATCATCGCTGTTTAATATATCTACATTGTAATGCTAGTTGTAGATTAGAAGGATTATAATATGTAGATAGATTATTAGCTACTGGAGTCAACTTATGTATTTTTGATTTTGCTGGATGTGGTTTGTCAGAAGGAAAATACATAACAATGGGAACTTATGAAAGTGAAGATGTTAAAGAACTCATGAATTATATTGAATGTCGTTTTGGTAAAGTTGATGAATTTATATTATGGGGAAGAAGTATGGGTGCTGTGACTGCACTTATGTTATCATAAGATCCTAGAATTACTACATATATTGCTGATAGTGCATTTACTTAATTAAGGACTGTTATAGAGGAGTTAGGATAACAAAAATTTGGATGCTTTTCCTTTATGATAAATGGTTTTATGCCGTTTCTTAGAAGTAAAATAATCAATGAGGCATAATTTGACATTGATCAAGTTTCTCCTCTTAATGTTATTGGTATTCAAAGCAATAAAAAACGATTTTATTTTCTTGCTGGAAAAACAGATCAATTAGTTCATCCAAGACATTCACAAGTGCTTTATGAAAATTGTAAATCTTATAAAAGACTTGAGTTATGTGATGGAAACCATAATACAACCAGATAAGTAGAAACATTAGATAAAATATTCAAATTTATTAATCTATTATAATTAGACTTACCATTAAATGTTGATTATGCCAATAAATCTTCTAAGTATTTTTAAGAAGCCTAGTAATACATCAACAGTTATAGAATGTAATAATAACAATAAGAGGAGAATTTAAAAGAATATGTTAAATAATTAGAAAGAAAAAGTGTCTTAAAATCATATCAATAATAATCAAGAGACCTTTCAGATCTAGAAAAATATTTAGAATGATCCTATCAATTCTTAAATTTTCTATTTAATTTTCATAAATTATATTCTTAAGTAGACCCGATAAATTATTTGATCTATTGTGTAATGTTCTAATTCTGTGTATTTTTATATTTATTCTAAACTAAATATTCTTTTACCTTTTTAGACTATACTTAATATTATTTAATAATTCTAAATAAGCAAATCCTACAAAATTTTAATTCAAATTTTTCGATTTTAGCTTTCTCTCTAATTCAAATATTATTTTTATGACTACTTTAATAATTTATTAATGTTAATAATGTAAAATTTCCAATAGTTCGTAAGGTTAATAATGATATTTAGGAAATTTATTAATTTATATTAAATAAATGGGAAATGGATAATGTTGTAAACGTGTAGAGAGAGTAGACACATTAGAAGTAGATAATAGTCCTCCCCAACAATCAAAATTAGCGTCACTATTTGATGCACCACAATAAATGATTTCTCTATCTGATTCTGAAGAAGATTATTAACCTTAAAAATAACCATAGCTTGGAGTGTTTAAAGAGAATAAAAAAAATTCTTAGTTATCAACAGGATAATAATTTTCTTTTTAAACTCTTCCTTCTGAATAATAATTCTCTAATTTTGTTACTTTTTAGGCTATACCTTCTCAGTAAGGAATAAAAAATAATGTTTTTTCCAAATTCTAAATGGAAATGAATGACATTGCTAAAAATGTTCCACAGCACTAAAAGAACCCTAAAAAAAACTGAGAAGACCTGATAGATGAATTTTTTAAACTTAAATATCATTTTGTTATCTAAATAATATCATTTACAAATTTCAAAAGAATTATATGCTTTTACATTAACTAATCCATATATTCGTCTTCTGTTTACATCTATTTATTTGATTCTATATTATTGTTCAAACCAATAAAGAGTTTATATTATTACAATCAGAATCGATTCGAAATTGCAAAATGGTAAATTCGATTTTTTTATTATATCAATCATAGTTGAAAAATTGATCATAACTATATATTTTATTCTTAAAATGATTGATTCTTTGGTTTCTTAAGAATAAAGTCATATAGTGAAAAAATTGATAGAAAAGATTTAAATTACGAAATATTTATTTTATACTAATACCTTCACAAATAACTTTGTTATTGATGAATTTGTTCAAATGAAATCAACTTTATAAATTCTTTTTATTAGAGCTATCTTATATTCAATTAAATGTATGAGTCTTCCTTAAATTTTTTAATTTAATTAGTTCTTTGATAATAGGCAATTTGTATCTTAGTAAAATTTGAATAATTTTGAAGTATTTATTCTTTGTTATGGGACCATTTACATTCAGGAAGATTATTATTTGCAATACTAATATAATTTTAAATATTTTGAGGAATATTATTAGAAATTGAGTGAATGATATTTAATATATTTTTTTAATTGTTTTTATGTCTCATTTTATATTAACGAATAATTTAGACTAGTCGAAATATTTTTTAAATAAAAATTACAAAGTATCTATCAGCCTAACTAATTTATTTCAATTATACTTATATTTCAATAAAACTATCAGATTATAAATTTTTAATAGGACAGTATTCTATAAATTAAATATTACCAAAGAAAGATATTTTCAAAATGATAAAGTTTAATCGAAAAGGTTTGGTGATTATAAATATGATATTTAATGTAATTTTGTATTTTTTGATTATAATTTCATAATTTATTTTGATATTTTTAATTCATTATATTAATTAATGAAATTTGTGAATATTATAAGAAACCTTCAATATAATGTAATTTGGAGATGTACATTTTTGAGAATTCATCCTTTAAGTTAAATTCCTGGAATGCAAGGTTTATAAGAGTTTAGTGATTCGGAAGATTGGTCAGAAGAAGAGAATCCATCAGATTTAGAGAATGTGGAGGAGTTCGATTCTAGTGGTGATGAAAAAGATTAAAAAAATTTTGGAGATATAAAATGAATTCAATTATAAATATATAGGTTAATCGTATTGCAATCTTTCTCTTCTATATTGTTAAGGTATTAGAATTTAATCTTAAATCAATAATAATTCTGAAATTAGATTAAGTAATTGGTCACATTATTTTTTCTTCCTTACTAAACTTCTTATTATTGTCTATTCAATGTTATCATTTGAATTTATTTACAACATGATTTAAATTATTGATTAAAATAAGAGTCTTGTTAATTTTGAAGAATTGTCTTAATATGTATTTATAAACTTTTATAACCTAGATAGAACTATCCTTAACTATAAGAATTAGAAAAATATCCTTATCTATAGAAGAAATATATATATATAATGAGTTTCTAATTATCACATTATTAAACATGCTTAAACATTATTACTAGATGGTCGCTAAGAATCATTTAGTTTTTCATCCATAGATTCATAAAGTCTTTCAGATTGAGCAGGGGCACCTAATTAAGGAATAGGCATAGTATTTGGTCTAATAGTTTGTTAAATGCCACTTATAGGCTTTTAAGAGGAACCTAATAATTGTTAGGCTATATATTGATCTTTATTTCGCTACGATGAGGTTACAGAATTTGCTTTACTATTTTGTTTAAATTATTGTTCTGGAAGGGATGATCCCTAAAATCCAGGGTTCATGAATTATTATTATTATTGAGATTATTAATTAGTTTATTAATAGAATTCTCCTGAGAAATTAGTTTAACTTAAATCTTATTATTCTTAGCCATAATTTTACATTTTAAAGGCATTACCCATAGTTTAATGAAAATCAATGACTTTTAATTTTCCAGAAGCAACACTTGATTTTGGTTCACTTTTGAGTGTTGCTTCTTATGACCTATCTTCTGCATCTCTCTATTGTAATCTATCTAATAATTCTTTTGGATCATTATAAAGAGAATATTATATAGTTCCTTGATTATAAATAGGTTTTTGAACTTTATATGAAATACTGCTAGGTTATTATATAATTTGAGTTGGTAACCAATATTATTGTATATTGGGCATGCCTCCTCCAAATCTACGTTCTAACATATCAGGATGAAAACCATGAGCAAGAGGAGCAAAGGATTTAGATTCCCAAATTTCAATTTTTTTGAATGTTCTACTATCTAACATTTAATGATAATTATCCCAATTCATAAGTAACTCCTTTGATGGATTAAATAGATAGAGACGATCTAAGATTTGTGGAAAGTTTTAACTCATCATCCAAATAATTACTTGAAATGTTTTTTAAGGGAAATTGTAAAGACTCATTTAATCGGTTTCAACAATAACAACAATATTTTCAACTTTTCCTGGATAGAACATATAATCTTCACAGATAATAAATAAAATTGAGAGAGCATGAATAAAGGCATCTGAATCGAATAGATATAGATCCATCATATGTAAATTAATAACTATAATGGGACGATATTAATAATCTTTGCCTCCTATATAGACTAATCCTTCCCTCAAACATAAGAGTACTTTTTCTGGTATAGTAGAGAGACGACTGGTATTCAACCAATATATATGTCGTTTATATAACTAATATGAATTGGAATTTAAAATACTTCTAAACAATTAGTCATATTAAAATATCCTGCATAAAGGAATCTTAATAATACATCATCGGAACTAACACTTATATTTGCTCCTCTAATGATATCTTTGAATTATTGAATTTATTTCTTTTCAAAATGATCATATTCGACTTATTAAAAGATTCTTCTTGTAGATGTCCTTTCAATTCCTTCTCTTATATAACCATCTTCATGGTGTATCTCTTCTACTGTTCTTGGTTTGAGTTTCAAGTAATCAAATTGAGTTCCAAACATATTAAATAAATAAAATGAATTTGATAAAGAAAAAATTATAGACTCTTCCCAAAGATTATAGAGCCAAAATCATGCTTAGACTCTATGCTGGTGTTGCTAAACCAAGTCCTAAGATGGGTCAATCATTGGGTCCTTTGGGAATCAATATGATGCAATTTTGCAAAGAATTCAATGCTGCAAGTTAAGCCTTTAGACCAGATGTTCCTCTTAGAGTATAGGTTATTGCCTTTCCAGATAGAACATTCAAATTCTTAATCAAACCACCTGAAACTACTTGGTTTCTTAGAAAGGCAACAGCTATGATTGAATCTAATAATCTTACTTTTAGGTACTGATAAATTCACAAATTTCCCTGGTTATATATGGTATGATACTATCTGTTTGTAGTAAGTTTATGAAATAGGTAATATACATATAATATATGTATTAAATTAGCCAAAGTGAAATAAGAAATGGATCCTCACTTAAAGCATGTCTCCCTTCCTGCCATTTGTAGAATGATCATTGGATAATTGGCATCTTTGGGATGCAATTTGTCTACATAGTATTTTAAGCCAGAAACAGTTGTTAGACCAGAAATAAAGAGTTGATATATTATTAAAATATGAATTACGAGACCCCTCATGCTCAAAAAATGTTTACACTGTTTTAATCTCCTGCACAAGTAGATCTCTTTCACTACCATTTGATAGATGCAAAGTCCTTATTAGTAGTTGTTTCTATTGCAAAATCGTGTTCCTGTTGATAGTTAGCCACAATAAGCAATATAAAAGATCAAGAAATAACTTTCTATTCCTAAACCTCCTACATAAGTTAAAAATAAAATACCTATAAAATTGGATTAGTAAGGCTCACAAAAGGCTATTGTTAACAATTAATCTCCGATTTAAACTTATCATAGCATGATTGATCTTATCAGATAAAATTAGGATTTGAAAAATGAATTGATTGAAATAGAAAAAGATATACAAAATTATAAAGTATTTATTTGATATTGATTTAGAGTCTGATAGATATTCGATCTAAAAAGAAATGATTTTATTTTTATATAATATATGGGTAATTAATAAAAGCAAAAATCTATTCTAGAACTTTGGAATGAACATTGTTTGAATAAAAGCAAACAATTAAAAAATCAAAGCTTTAAAGAATACAAACCAGAAATCATACGCAAAAATGCAATTGAGGTTTTAGAATAAGCAGTTCATTAAGATCATCTATAATCATATAAGGAAGACCTTAAAAAATTCTTGCTCAATATGGATCCATAGAAATATGCCTAATAATTAGCAATTTCTGTTTATCTCAATCATAGTAAGGAATCCTCTTTCTATAAAAAGCTCAATCTGCACAATTCTTGATTCCTTAAGTCAACAATCTCAAAGAAGAATTAATTTATAAATAGATTGCAGATCATCATCTTATAAAAGACTTAATGAATATATGGAGTGAAATATTTAGTGAGAAATATTCAATATTTTAAAATTAAAATGAAAAGGAATATCTGGTTAGATTAATATAATCTAAAGATTTTGTTTATTCCTCACTTTGTAATGATATTAAATATTTTATTGAATATTTGGAATAAATGTTAAGATTGATATATGAGGTTTAAAATAAGGAAAAGTTTAAATAATTATTAATAAAAATGATTTTTTAGAATCAAAATATAAAGAAGATTATAGTAGATACTTTTGAAATTTATAGTTTAGATAAAACCTTAATTTTTAAAAAGAAACTCTTTAATTATAAAAATATTTCATTGGTTGAACTAAAAGTACCATAATAATATAATTCAGATTATTTAAATACAATAAATCAATTATAAGAAATTTTATCAATTGAGAATCCTTGTGATAAATTTGATTTGTTCTCTAAATTAGAGTAATCAATGATAAAAGATATCAAAAAAGAAGGAAGTCAATAAATATTACTTGAATTAGATTAGTATTTTTAATATTTTAATATAGTTAAATAGGAATATTGGTTTTTTGTATTTTTAAGATTTAATCTGAAAAATGGGTGTTTTAATTAAATTTTATAGAAATGTTTTTAGGAGCTGAAATGACATATAATTAAGGTAGAGATTCAGCCTAATTTTCTAATGTTTTAAGTGCTATTGAATATATAATGAGTGATAAATTTTGATAATTCATTATTCTTCATCAGAAATGTTTTCCTTATTTATAACTTATTCTGTAATTTAATTTTTTGTTCCTCCTTTTAAACATTTATGAATTTTCTTATTCTATCGAAATGAAGAATTAACTTCTGAAGTATCAAGAAATTAATTCTTCTCTAATTTTTATAATTCTTTTAATTAATCATATTTAACGAATAACTTTTAATTTTCTACACTAAGTCTATTAATTTCATCTAATAATTTCTATAAAATATAAATATCAAAAGTATATACTTAAATTTTTAAATTCTTTTCATCACTTATCTTTTTTAATTTTTAACAATCTCTATAATATTTTTATTTTTCATTTATCACTTAATGAACTCCAGATAACATTTTTTCAATATTATTATTCAACTCTTTACATTTTTCATTATAAACTTTATTATCTTAAAATTAATATTAATATTTTTAAATACTTTTATTCAAAGTATATTCTAATTTTTAACATCTTGCTTTTTCAGTATCCAATAATTACTATGTTTTTTCTAATGTTTCTAACAACTATGATTAAGTACTAGAATCTGTTTACAATTCAAGATTCTACTTCTTTAATTAAGCTACTTAACTATGTAATTCAGCCAATTAATCATCTATTATTCTTATTACTAAAATTACTATGAATGTTGAATTCTTTCTTGTCTTCTGTCAAGAGTGCCATTACTTAATCATTTAAGATATCTTTATGATGTTTCTTATACAAATATGTAATTTATTTTAATTTAGAAGTCACTTTTTCTTTAGCATAATTCTCAATTAAAACTAATATTTGTTCATCATCAATATAAACATTATCTCCTATTTATCCCAATTTTTAAGATAATAGCCTATACAAATGAGTTTACTTTATTTTAAATTCACTTTCCTGTTAGGCAAACTACGTTTAAAAATCTTACATTTCTAAAATAATAGATTAGGATAATATTAAAACTTTCTTGCATTTCATCTTCTTTTAATCTTATCTTATTTAAAAATTCTAATTCTCTTTATTAAAATGTAAATTCCTACTATTTATAAATTTCAATTTCTTATTCATATTTTGTAATTATTTATTACATATTGAATAATTATTCATTATTATTTGGTTATTCTAATAGAATATCTTCTTAAATCTCCTTAATCATCTCTTTATCTTCTTCACTAATGATCATTCCCATTTTATATTAAGATAATTGTTCTTATAATAATAAGATTTCTTTCTCTTTTTCTTAAACTATAATTTTAAGTTCTTCAACAGTATGTTCTTTATTAATTTTTGGTTTATTTTTAATAGCTTTTGCACGTACTCCAAATCTTAAAGTAGATAAAGTCTCTTATAAATTATATTGTGCAGGAGAACAAGTAATAATAAGGGTTGTTCTACTATTACCACCAAAAGAACATTAAAGAATTCTTGTTAATTTAGAATCTCTATAAGGAACATGTTGACTACCATCTGTTAATGCATTAATAACTTATCCCAAAGCAGATAATGATTTATTAATACCTTTGGCTTCATCTAAGATTTTCCCTTCAGCTCCAGTTTTAGATACTTTTTCACTTCCCGCCAAATCAACTAAAAATAGTTTACCAGTTTTTGCTGATTAATCTCTTTAATCTATTGATTATACTGTCATTAGAAATATCATATGAGAACGAGATGATTATTCATTCATATTAGTACTAGCTATCATTCTATTAGAATTACACATCTTTAGAATATCATAGATTTCAGATTATTCAGCAATAGAAGTTTCAGTTACTCCATCAATATATGTAGAATGATTCTTGTCTTCTCTTATTTTTAAATCACACTTCTTGATATTCTATAAATCTCTCACTTTTTCCATATATAATTCAGCAACTGATATTTTTATTCGATATTCAATATAATCTGGACTTGCTTCAATATAATCAAACACTGTATTAACCATTCTTTTAATTATTCCTTATTCTTCTCCAATCGAGCCTTCCATTGTATGTGTTTTTCCAGATCCTGTTTATCCATAAGCTACAACAGTTCCATTAAATCCCTCTAACACACCTTTAATTACAGGTTCTGCAGCAACTTAAAATACTTCAATTTATCTTCCAGGATGAAAAATACGATCGAAGTTAAATTGTTGATTTTCTATTAGAATACTCTTATCATCAGCAAAATAAATTGAGCTTTCTTGTTACCCAGAAATAGATGGTCTAAATCGACAAATGACTTAAATATTAGTTGTCATATAAATTCAAAATAATTATAATTAGGGATTGTTAATTTCATTATCTATCCGTCTTGAATATTGCAATAATCTTATCAACAAATGCAACCAACCATTCCACTATTTTCATATCTTCACTAACCCACTTTTCATTCACTTCATATTATAATTATAATCCAGAAGTAGTATTTGCCTTCATATTTAATTCATCTCATACCAATTATAACACATACTCCAAGTCTTCTTCAATATTAGTCTTTATTAATGCTAAGTTTAAGAGCATTTTATGTTGTTCTTTCTTCTCAACTATTTTATAAACTATTTCTCTTGCTAATACCAAAGAATCCTGTTCATGTTACTCCAAATACAATTACAAAATCAAAAGAAATGACACTTAAAACTCTTTATCCAGATATTTATAGATTTTATCCATATCTTCAATAATTCCATCATTATCAGCATTGGGCAATTCAATTTAAATATTTTCAGTGTTGTTATCTATAAGGAGATACAATTTTTTTTCTTCATAATTACAATATTTCTTCAAATCCTTAAGTTTTTGCTTGTTACTAATAGAATATTATCCAGTACCTTCAATTTTCTTGTTTCTTCACTCTTCTTTGTTTTTGTTGACTCCTCCATTGTATTACTCTTCTATCCAGTCTTGTACCTTAAAGCTAAGCTTCCCTTCTCACATATAAGTGTCAACATTTGTAAAGCTCGATATACATTAAACCATTATCCTTTATCAATCTCTTGAGTTGCCTCATTATTTTCTTTCTTCTTTTTTGGTCTTCCCTAAAATAAAATGAAGACAAATTACAACTTTTCCATAGTTCTAATCTTCTCCTCCCATTTTACTTTTTTTTTATTTTTTAATCCCTGAACTTCCTTTTCCCATTTATTAAAAATATATTTATTTATATCAAATATAATCTTTCTTGTTTCTAATATAATATGGCATTTTTTTGTATATAAATCAATTATCTAATAAAGAATAAATCACAATTAGAGATAATAAAAATTGATTGATTCCCATCATTTAAAATATGAAAAAAGAAATATATAGTTTGATTTTCTTATAAGGGATAAAGATTTTTAATAGATATGTTATTTTAAATTTCCTTATATATATATTTATTAATCCTTTTAATTCATTTTTTAATATTATATAATATTCATCATTTATATTATAATTCAATATTGTTATTATTACTAAAATTAGCATATTGGGATAACTCCTAATTTGATTGTTGATTAGTTTAACCATCAATTAATGCTCCTGTAGATGCTGATACAAATAAAAAGGAGTGTAGAAATGATATAAGGAAACTAGTTCAATATTATATTCTTACCCAACCCCTATATAAGTGAATATGGAATCTCCACAAAAAATATACAAAACAAGAACATTCACTAAATTATGTTAAAAATGTTACATAAAAACAATAGAACCTTTTTTTTATCTGTTGTTAGGAAACCAAAATTGGGAATATAAGCTAATAAGTCATCATTTTTTAAAGCAGCATACCAACTAAAAATAATATAGAATTTATACAATGCAATACTCAATCCTACACTAATTAAGAATGAAAAATTTGTTAATCCTCCTAAAACAACAATAGCAATTGTGAATTATGAATAAGTTGCACCAAATTTGGAGAAATTCTCTTATAATCTAGTCATAATTTAATCACTTTTTGGAAGTGCATAACTACTAGTATCAAAGATCTTTGAATCACTACGATAATAATTTAAATGTACATTTAAGGTTTTTGAAGAACTTAATTTACTTAATTCATTATTCTGATTTTAATTATTAAAAATTAAATCAAATGATAATATTTATATAATTCATTAATTATTATTATGAAATTCCTAATGATCAAATTAAATTCTCTGATTAAATTCAATTTTTTTCTATATATTATCAAATTTGGATATATCAAACTTTTCATTTTTCTTTTAATCTTTATATTCATAAATGAACTCATCTAATTCATCTAAATTTATGGATATCTAAAAATTTAATCATTATAATACTTCATCATCATCATCATTCATAATATTGTTGAATTCAGTAACAATTATACATTATTTAATTTATTATTAATTAAGTTATAATTTCTCTGATGAAATTTCTGTCTATAATTATTACTCTTCAGATAACTTTCCAAATAATTCTTAATATTATACAAATATCTCCTTCTTTATTTTCTTTAGACATGATTTAAGTGGAACTTTTTCCAATTTTGAAAAATCATTTGAATGTTATGACCTTTAAGAAACAATCAAATTATTTCCTGTCATTTTTTTAGAATTGTCTTCTTATAGTTTTTTCCATTCTACAATACTAATATATTAATGATTCTCTTCTAATTCAGAGAAATCTTGAGTATCTTCTTCTTATGATAATATTTCTTCATCTTCTTATCCTTTATATTATAGAGATTATTTTTTATTTTGTTATCTTCTTTATTTTTTCTTCATATATTCATATGGAGACTTTTTAATTGAGTGAATAACATTTCTATCAAAACAAAATGTGACACTTTTGACCTTCTGAACATCTTGGCTTTGCTTTCTCTAATTGTCTTGTACTCAAGATTTCTGAAGTCTACTAAATAACAAATACTTTAATTTAGTATGATAATTATCAAATATATACTATATTTATAAATGTTATAAATGAAAAACTCAGTTTTGAAAGTGTTTATATAATTGCTCCTGATATATCAATTATTCTATTTAAAATCCAGCTCCAGAATACTTTTTACCCAAAATCTATTTTAACTCTTTGTACATCTACCGAATAATTTTAATAAGATGTACTTCTTAAGAACTTTGTTTATTCTCAATTGCTTTCAAAATTCTATTGTAAGCAAAATTAAATAAATCTGAAGGGATTTATTACAAAATACTCTTTTTTAAATTTTCTATCATTGATATTTTAGGCTTAAATTTCTCATCAGTCTTATAAAAACTAGAAGAATATGAGGATTCAGGTTCTTCTTATATTTCTATATAATAATTGTATAAATAAAATACCTGCTAAATTTTCATTACCATTTTTAGCTTTTGCTAATTCATTTTTATATACTTCCACTACATTCTATAAATCTTAATCAGATTATCTTTGAGTCAACCTTGTACCATCCATTTCATCACCTAATATCTCTTCATTAATAACTGTTTCATTTTAAAATTCATTATCAGAATCATAGTCTTCAAAATCATCATAATACTCAAAATCTTCAGGATATTCATCATTTTAATAATCCATTGTTTAATTTTTTGAAGATTATTCTTTCTTTTAAGCTTATTTCTACTTTAAAGTTAATAAACTTTTCTTCATAACTTCTTCATCAATAGGTTTAAATTTAGAAGATGATTATAGACTTTAATCAAAATTATTATTTTAAATCTATTATTATTTAATCTATTATTATTATTATTATTATTATTATTATTATTATTATTATTATTATTATTATTATTAAACAGAACTTTTCTGTAATTCTATTTGTTATTATTTTTAATAAAATTATTATTGTGTTTAAGCTTGTTAAATTTCTTATTATTTTTATTGATAAAATTATGATTGGGTTCCATAGAGATTTTAAATCTTTCTTAATTCAGCTTACTTTTAATTTTGCTGACTAATATTTTAAGCAGCTTTGGATAACATTTCTATTTTCTATTAGGTTTCTTATTCTTTCTTTAATTTTAAAATTGATTTTGGAGATATTTGTATTGGTTCAGGTTCTAAAAATTATGATGCTTAACTCATAATAGTTTCACCTATAGTATATCTACTCGAATTATCAATCTACTCTATTTATTTTTAAAAGTCTTACTTTTATTTAATGATTACGATATTACAGTCTAATTAATAATCTCATCTTCTTTTTCTTTACTAATTTCATCTTTGATAGAATGCTCATAAGATTCTTGATCTTATTTTGATATCATAATCTGATTTTATTAGGTTTAATGTAAATTATGTGCTTAAATTTCATGTTATTTTATTTTTTTGACTCCAACAACTGAGCAAAAGTTTTATTTGCCTCCACTTCTAATAAAGTCCTACATGACTGATTGAATAAAGGGCATATTAATAATTTCAGTAATAAGAGGACGTGATTATACTTATTTCGTAAGTAGTCTATGTATTAATTATTGTAGGTCTATTGAATAATGAGAAGGCAAAGTTTCAGTTTGACCATTTAAAATTTTAGTTACTAGACTTAATATGTTCTTAGCATCAAATGCATGTTTAAAAGTGCATAATTCATGTAAGACACATCCAAGTGCCCAAACATCAGATTTAAAAGTATAAGGTTTATTTTCACAGACTTCTGGACTATTATCAGAAAAACTTAAATACCTCATATAATATGGAGTACCAGCAACAGTTGATGCCTAATCAAAAGTACTTTCTAATACTTTAGAAACTCCAAAATCTCCAAGTTTTACTAAGAATAGTATTTTTATTTAATACCTGTTCCATTTGATGTTAGAAATATATTGCTTGTTTTAATATCTCTATGTAATATCTTTTTTGAATGGATGAATTATAGAGCAAATAATTATTAGATAAACCAATTCAAAATCATTTTTTCAGGAAAGTATTATATTTATTTCCCCTATTTTCTTTTTTTGATATGATATTATAAGTCTCCTTCTAAAGGCGTTAATAAGATTATATAATTTACCTTCGCAATATTCCATTAATATAATTAATTAACTACTATCTGCGAAACTTCCCATATATTAGACTATGTTTGGATGATCTAAACTTTTTAATAGTTCTGCTTCTCTCAAAGCACTAATTTTCTCTTTATCTGAGAGTTTGCCCAAATGAACTTTTTTGGCCACAGATAATTGACCTGTCTTTTTATTCTTGACTAAATATGCAGATCCTAAATAGAATGGGATATCAAGGTACCATAACTTCCACTTCCAATTGTCTCCAATTCTTCATAGAGGTCTGAATATTTTAGAGACATAGAAAATAAATATAAATTATAAATATAATTAAAATTAAAAAAAAAGAACTATTTTGTTTTTTATTAACTTGATTATATTTACAACAAATATCATTATTTTAAATTAAAACATCTTTTACAAAAATTTATGAAAATCCTTATTATTTATAATATAAATATCAGTCTATATATATAAATAAATATATTAAATTTATTTATTAATATTATCATTAACTTAAAAATAGATTATTATTTTTAGAGTTTCTTGTTTTTTCTTTCAATAATTTATAATCCTAAACCAATTATGAATTAATTCCTATAGGAAGAGGCATATAAGTTTTAAGATGGACTGTACTCAACCTACCAGTATTGTCAAAAGTTCTTTTAGAATCTATTGCATCACGTTCTTATATTTCATGAAAATATTCAGTTTTAAATAATCTTAGATTTGCATTAGTTAATAATTCTGTACTTGTAATAGTTAATTAATTATTAATTTTGTTTTCTTTGACCATTTTAGTTACTCTGTTTTAATCTAACTCAATTAATTATATATCTGCATTAGCATATACATTTTAAGTATATCCTCCAAAAATGAGGATTTTAGAATCAATTGAAATGCTGCAATGACTACACTTTCCATGTTTCAATGATCCAATTTGTTGTACCATTATCCAATTGAGTTATTACAATTATAAAACAAATAAATCATTTAGGATATTACCTTCTTTTGAGTCATTTCTACCACCATAGACAATCAAAGAATTAAATTGGTAATAATAATTCATGCTATGAGAATATCTTGCTATTGGAGATTAACCCTTACATTAGGAGATTAAAGTACTTTAGTTTTTATCTTAATGATTCTTATTGGTTTAAATCCAAATTAAATCACTCTTAAATCATTAGATGCATCTCCATTTTGAATTCTACCTCCATATATATAAATGCCTTCACAATTTACTTATGGATATCTCCCTTTCTTCTTATTACATTCATAACTAAAATATGGATTTTCCATCTTAACTTCTCCACCAAACAATGCTGCAGAAGCTGCATCTGAAACTCCATCTTAAAACTGATTTTCCACTTAGAGTACTGCCCTAGAAATAAATTCATTATAAACCATTTATTTGTTTCCATATTCAAAGCACACACATCATTTAATATTTTCCCATATGAATTAATTCCCCCATAAACAACAAAATATTTACCTATCCCTTAAGCAATATGATTTCGTCGACCTTCTATCAAATCCCCTGATGTTTTAATGAGATTCCACATTTTATCCGAAGGATTAAATACTCTTACATCACTATAACATTCTCTCATTTTCATTGCATTATTATATTTCTTTTCCCCTCCATAAATTATTATTTGTTATTTATAATATGTAGCTGTATGTCCAAATCTTCCCTCTAAAGGAGCTTCACCCAAACCTATACCAATATCTTTCCAAGTCCAAGTCTAAGTATTTAACTATATCATATTTTTGAATAAATCATTCCCAATACCCCCATACATATATGCCTTATTAAGAGATGCAATATAAGTGACTGTACATCCTTCTCTAATTGGTGGTTTCCATTCACTTATTTGTATATTAAACCAAAACACCTTTATGATATTTGAACTTTCAAATGGCCTGTCATTATTGTCAAGTTGTTCCTCTTCTTCTTCCTCTTACTTAATAGTTTTTACCTTTAATTTCACTTTCTTTACTTTTTATAACTATACCAATTCCTCTTATTTCTAAAATAATTCAGTAACTTCATTCACAGTACTATTCCATTTTTTATTAAGAGAACTTTTAAAAGTATTTGCTTAAACAAAATTAAATTACAATCTATTCTTGAGAG
Organism: Paramecium biaurelia; assembly: GCA_000733385.1. Taxonomy (NCBI): domain Eukaryota; phylum Ciliophora; class Oligohymenophorea; order Peniculida; family Parameciidae; genus Paramecium; species Paramecium biaurelia. Next base: position 97,711 of record JPFL01000053.1, read on the forward strand.
TGGATTCATTAGGATTTAATTGATCAGCTTTATTAATCCAACTTGAATTGGTTTTCATCATTTCTGTGAATGTTTTAAAACCCACATCTTCACTTTATTATTGTAAAAAGATCAACTTACAATCCCCCTTTGTAACATAGTCATCTACAGCAAAGGTTTGTTAATGTTTCAAAATAGTAGGAGGTTTCAATTAAATCAATTTTTCTGTACGACTTAGTCTAATTTTGTCAGTTCTCATATGATGAGTCCCTATAATCTTCCTTGATTTTAAATCCTCCAATTTCTATTATTAAGTTTTAATCCAACGACGTTTTCGTTCTTAATCCATAAATTTATTAATCCATTAATTATATAATATAATGTATCATACCTAGTATGATATAATAATATAAACAGTTATTTCATCAAATCTTAACTAATATCTTATGTGAAAGTGGTATCTATGAAACTTTTCATAGGTAGTGTTCAACACTTTACCATTTCAAATATTTAAATGCGTGATTTAGCATTTGATGTAGACTTTAATGAAACTCAAATTTAATATGATATCTCTAAAACTATCTATTTGAATAATTCATATTGTATAACATTATAAGAATCAATAAAATTGATATTAGATAAAATTGTTGAGGAATTTAAAGATAATCATTAATATTACATATTCAATTTAATAAGAAGAACTTGTTCTGGGTGTTCAAATTTATGAAGCATAACAATTAATATACCTCCAAAATATATAATTAAATTATGCAAAAATAAACTTAGTTAACAAAGTTTTTCTCAAAGAAAGATAAGGAATAGTAGTAATCTCCTGTAAGAACCAAATTAAATGATTATGTAAGGTTATAAGTTGATATTTGATAGATGTTATTTTGTACTCCTCCAACTTAAGAAATTTAAAGTAAAACAGAAAATCTCAATGCCAAAAGAAAATGCTCTAATAATTTAGATAATTGGATTAGAAAATCTTCCTTGTAATAAAAGAAATGGTAATTTAATTTTAGTTATTAAAAAGGCCATTTTTACCAAAAAATCTAATGTATTAGATTTACAAATTTTTGTAATTGAGAGAATGTGCCACTTGTTCTTAAGTCTGTAAATTCTGGATGATTTGCTATAATGATATTTATTTCTCATATAGTTTCTTTAGGGAATTTGAGACTTCTAGGTAATTATGACAATTTAATTTTATTTGAGATTTAACGAAAAGGAACTTGCAACTGTATTGAAGAGATCAAGTAAACAATTGAAGCACATAAAAAAAGTTAGAGATATAATAAAAGGTTAAAAAATCAGTTCATTTTTGGAGAAAACTGAACTTAGAACAATGTTATCTGACAATTCATAATAATAAGGATCTTTATTAGAATTATTTAAATTAGAACCAAAAAAACAATATACATCAGTATTTTTGACAGATAAAGATTTAAATAGCATTTGCACAGAAAGCTAGTAAAATCATTTTTATATTAACATTTTAGCAAATCTCTCCAATATATATAATTGATTAGTTGTCAATTTATGACTGGCAAAGGCTTTGAAGTTATAGCAAAATGTGCTCAATTAAGTTTAATCAATATCTAAAGTAATTGTAATTTGAAGGATGAAAATATTAAAATCATTTTAGAGTAAGTATAAGAACTTAAAACTTTAATTCTTTTAAAATGTGATGGTTTGACTAATTAGATATTTGAAATAATAGGAAATTATTGTAAGAAACTAGAAAGGTTGGATATTGGATGTAATCCATAATTAGATCTAATTAAAGTAATTTAAATGATAATATCATTTTAGTGCAGTCCTTTGAAGAGAATTGAGAGTTTACAATCTTTTTCAATCAAGGAAAATATCGTGACAAATGAAGCTTTAGAAATTATCACGACTAATCTCTACAAATTACATAGTCTGAATCTTGAAGGTTGCTAAGAAATCAATGGGTATTCTCTTGTGCAAATCTAGAAATTATATTTATGGAGGATTAATTTGAAAAAAATATAATTCAAAGAGGAAGGTATTATTTAATTTATTATTTTTTTAGAAATTTACAATTTCATTTTGAATACTAAGAGTATCAAACTATTACTTGTTAATAATAATTTATTGAGTACTCGAGTTGAAAAAATTATCCTTTCTAGATAATGATTACCAAATATAATTTACTCTTTTTAGTTGTTAATTATTTTAATATATTTTATTTAATTCTAAAAATGATTGAACCACCTTAAGGTCCTATTCCAAGAGAGGTAGCCAAATGGTTAGATTCATTAGATTTGGCCTATTAAGTTCGTAATTTTAGGAGAGATTTGGCTAATGGGTATAATCATATCCTATAGTAGTTTCATAGTGGCTGAAATATTATCTAGGTATTACCCAAAAGAAGTTAATATCTACACTGTATATAATGAATAAAATTTGGATAAAAAGCGTGATAATTGGGAATAGATTGTAAAGTTATTGAAGAAAAAAGACCTTTAAGTTTCTAGAGAAGAATATGAACCAATTTTTCATTAAGCACCAGATGCAGCATAATCCCTCCTCTTTAAACTTTATGAATTCTTAACTAAAAAGAAAATAGGCACTATTTATCCTGAGAAGGACAACAAAGACATGAAAAAGCAAGTTAAATAACAAACGACTTTGTAAAGGTCAAAACCATTAAGTGTATAACCTACATATGCCAGACCAACTGCAAATACAATTATAAAGGATAGAGAAATTACTAGAGTTGTAGATGAAAATGAAAGGAAATAGTTAACTAAATTAGCTATTCAAGATCATGTTGAAAAAGTTAGAGGTGATAAAAAAGATGATAATATTATTGAATATCTTATTTTGAAACGAAAAAAATAAATAGAAGAAGAGATTAAAAAATAAGAGGAAGAATTACTTAAAAAATAAATGAAATTTAATAAAAAACTTGTTAACTTAGATTAATCAATTTCATAAACTGGATAAGATGTCAAAGAAATTCAAATTAATTGTTATCATAGCAGTACTAGTAAAAAAGCCAAAGAATAATAAGGTTAATTATTAGAAACTAAAGGTGTAATTGATTTCTTACATGAAGCATGTGCTTCTTTATTTAAAAAAGATCCTATTAAAAAAGATATCTAAGATTTAAAGCTTGAACCAAAAGAATCTTAATAAAATAATGGTTTTCAAGTCAGTAATCAAAATGTTCAATATACAGCTGTTATCTAATAACTCTTCTTAAGATGTGATGAAGTTTAAAAAAAATCATTGAAACTTTTACTAACTTAATTTATAGATGTTCATTCACAATTAATCTTAGAATAAGTTCAGAGTAATTTTATAGGTATTATTCTTTATATATGATAAATTTAGATTTTAAACGATTCTTTTAAATATTTCTAAGACCTATTCAAGTTTTGAAACCAACATCAAAAACCTATCAATATATTCTAGAGTTAATAAGGTTTATAGGATCAAAACTTGTAGAAATAGATCCAAATGATACATAAATGATGTTTGAAAGCATTTTATTAGATTAGCTTTTATAAATTGCATTAAGAAACCCAAAAAAGAGGGAAGATATTGTTTAACTCTTTTTTGTTTTCACTCCCATAAATTGTGTAAATAGAACATAATTACTGAAAAGTATTAAAAGCAAATTATCTACCGATCTTAATTCATTTACTCTTATATTAAGTATTTTAATACAATCTGATTATCCCAGTCAAGATGAAGAATTGTATAGATTTTTTCTCAATTACGCATTCAATTCTTTAGATTCACCTTCTCCTCTTACAAGAGCAAATGGTTTGAGAATTATCAATTAGATTTCTAGTTGGGATTACTTTCCTGTCCTTTAAAAGATAAGTAGAATTCAAAGATTGATGAATGATTCTTGGTGGGAAGTTAGAGCATAAGGTATGTGTATTTGTGCTGATTTATTATTATAAATTGCATAAAATTCAAATTAGAGTATAGATGAATAAGAAATCACAATAAACTTTGAGTAATCAAAATAATTGTTATTGGAATTAATTTATTAAGTTTTTGTTGTTACTACAACTCAAAATGTAATAAGGATTGGATTAATTTATCTTGCTCCTGTTTTGTAGATGTATTCAGAATTATGTCCTAGATATTTAGAAATTCTATTATCTGTTGATTCTGAAATCAGAATTTCTGTTTTAAATACACAAGAAACATTAATATAACAAGTAGTAAATGGTTGCAATTCATTTCGATACAAAATAACTGGAGCTCCCATTGATTGGAATAGTGTTGGTATTGCCTAAGCTATGGATGTCTATGTTAAGGAAAAGGATATTCAATTTTTTAAACATGAACATTTAGAAATTATATATGGATGTTTACATAAATAACTATTGGAATCTGATGGTGAAATATGGCTTAAAATATTTGAAAATACCAAAAAACTTTTATTTCTGGCTTTGTCTAATGAAGATTTATGTTAATTAGCCTAGGTGATCTTACAAAAATTCTTTATGTTTTAAACCATTCAATAATAAGTATTGGATAATTCAAATGAAATATTTTAAAGGATGCTTTAGTTGATTTATCATCCAGATGTGCATTTAAAATGTAAAGAAAACTTATTAGAGTTCTTTACGTTTTTATAATAACAAGGAGTACAATTAAATATATATAATTTTAGTTCTAAAATTATTGTTATAATATTATTAAACAATATTCTGAAAAGCATAAAAATATGTTCCTAAGTAGTAATTTGGTTGAATTCATGAATGGCTTAGCTAAAGAAAAAAGAAAGGAAATTTTGGGTGATGAAAATTATTGAATTATTATTCTATTTTAAATTAATATATAAATAATATTTATTATTTTTTAATTCATAGTAGATTAAATAGTAATAATTTAGATTTACATATTTTATTATTATTTAATCAATTTTCTTATTTTTAGATTTAGTTTAAATAATATCTTAATAAGTCATTGTAAATATTATAATTCCTTAATAAGGCCTCTTTGTTCTACACATAGAAAATTAGCAACAATCCATTTTTCTTTTACTGTTATTGCGTTCTTCTTTTCCTCCAATAAGAATGGTTATATGATCATCTAAATCAATCTGCAATTCTGACAGTATTTACCTTCTTCAATTTCATTAAGTTAATTTAATATTTCAGAATAAAATTAGGTTTGGCTATTTCTAGATTAACAGCCGCTTGTTCAGTAACTATTTCAGTGAAAGTACATGTCTAATCATTTTTCTTGGTTGAATATAATTTATCATAAGAGATCTAAACTTTTCCTAATTGCATCTTTAGGATTCTTCACAATTTAAATGACTTCTTCTTAATAAAGTTAATATGAAGCATTTGTAATGAATAACAAAAATTCTCATTATATATTATTTTACTATAAATAATATAAAACGAATTATTATAGTCATCATTATTATTTTGCTGCAAGTTCTTTGAGCATTGGATAAACGTTTTTCCCATTACTTTACCATTCCTCCACTGCTCTTTAAGCCCATGATGTAAATGTTCTACTACAGCACTCTTTTTTTCGTAGGATTTCTTCAGCTTCATCTAATTCTTATAGAATCTATTATTCTCTCAATTTCTATTATAAATTAATAAACATAAAATTACTTGTTTTTCTTCAATTTATGAAAGCTAAAAGTTTTTAACTTAAACTCTTCTTGATCTAATTTATTCATTTTCATCATCTTCCATTTTCTTTAATTCTTCAGCTCTTTACTTCCAATAATCTTAGAATTCTTTATCATTTTTTACTCTTTATTCTTAATCTTTAACCTTGAATTCTGAAGTAATCTTTCTACTTTCATCTATTTTCTTTTTCAATTAGATTTATTTTTCTCTTTTTATTCTTTCTACTTCCTCTGCTTTAATTTCAGCTTCTTATATCTATTTATTAAGTATTCTTTAATTTTCATTTTCAATAGATTCTAATTTAGCTATTTAAGTATCAATTAATCTTTGTCTCTATTCTTATTTTTCTTTAAATTTAATTTCTTCTCTTTTTTTTCTCATTTCCATGATTTTTTCCTTCTTTTCTGCATAAACTCTTATTCTTTCATCATCCTCTAATTCTTTAATTCTCTAAAGTTATTTTTATTCTTTAATTTCCTCATTGCCTCTCTTAACCTCATCTATATTAGCTAATCTCTTTCTTTTCCTTTCATTTTCAGCTTCTTCTTCATCCTTTATCAATTACTCTGCCTTAGCCTTATTCAATTAACCTTCAATTCTATCATTTTATATTTATTTAATATGATTATTGACCATTTCATCATGTTACTATTTCAATATTTTTCTTTATTCCATTTTCTTTTTCTTCATTTCTTCCAATTTAATTTCCTCTATCTATTGTAATCTTGCTACATTCTCTAAAACCTCTTCATGATGAGCTTCTTCCTTCATTCTAAAAATAGATTGATTAACTAATTTACTCCAAGATAGTTTTCTTATATTTATTCAATTCCACTTGTTCATCTCTTTCCTAAATAACATCAGTAATCAATAATTTGCTTTGAAATTGTCTAACTCTTGGATTAGCCTCATAAATCTAACGATTAGCTTTCTCCAATATCTCTTGTTTGACTTATGCTTAATATAATGCTTCCTCTTCTTCTTGTCTCCTTCTCTCCTCTTCATCAGCTTTGAATCTTTCAAATCTTGTTTGATCTTTCTTCTTTCTTAAAGCATTAATAGTGTTTGGCCATTTCTTTACTCTTTCCTGTGATTTAGCATGTCTTTCTCAGTTAATCATATAATTACAGTTCCATCTTTTAGATTAATCCAAAATTTTCCTAAGTACCAAAACAATTTTATTGAATTCTTCTTAATTATGATAATGGCACAATTGAACTAACTTTATTTTCAAAAGCTCCTACTGTTTATGCTCTAGGTTCTTGGGACATTTTTTAATTATTTAATATATTTAATTATAAACAATATTTCTCACACACTTCTTTTAATTCTTTCTATATCCAAGTTTATAGTATATTCAAAATCTATTGTAATTAGATTCTTCTTATTTATTTACACTCAATATTTTTATTTATAAAATCCAATTATTATTTCAGTTAAGATATCAATTTTCAAATCATACATTTAACTTAATTCTATATACCTTGAATTTATATTTGTTTTCAATTCCCATTCAATATTCAATTACATTTATTCTTAATAGACATATCTAATTTAAAACTTCTATGAGGTTTATATTTTGAGACAAATTTTATGGTTTATATAAAGCTCTTCCTACTTGAAAGTATTAGGGCACAGGGATATTGTATATTTCGGTGTGATGTAATAGATATTGATAATTGATTTGGTTGATTTGAATAAATTATTGAGATCCAGTTGAGAAGTTATCCATTGATTGGAGGATCACATCATATTTGGTATATGACTTAATTATTTTAGGAAACAGCTCCTACAAAGACATCCTAATCCAGGACATCAATCATCTTAGATAGTTAAGTAGACTACTAAATTGGATTATCTTATGGATGGTGTGATTACAAAGTCGATATAGATTTGATTTGACAATTACAATACTGCAAAATAATTTCGTATTTCGTTCTGATATATAATTAGGGACGTATGGTATTTAATTTTTGATTTCAAGGAGTTGGTCTTGAGTCATTTGCTAGACATGCAATAAATATTTAATCCATAAATAATTAATAAGAACATAAAATGAAACCATAATAAAAGAAATAATAATAACAATTGCGGGAGAAGGGTTTTGATACTTTTATCTCTGGGGCAAACAAGGATAGGGTTAATTAGAAGAACAAAAATCAATTGAAGTTGAAAACCAAGAATGTTAAGAAATGGAATGATGAACATAGTCAATCCTAGAAGATAGGCACTCTTGATCATGATGATTTGGAGGTCTTAAGGAAGTCATTGGTGTAAGGTATTGGGCATCATTAATTCAGGTAATGTGCTCAGCAAATCTTAATAGGATTTGCTTGAAAAATTACAGAAAGACACACCCATCGATCATAGATATGACCCTCATTTTTCACAAATGTTGGATAGTGATAATGATGAATTGGAAGAATAATAAATATAAGAAGAAGAAGATGTAAATAAAAATTTGAATAACCAAGTTGTGTTAATCTGAAGGTGAAGACTATGATGAAGAAGTCTATAGGGATGACTTTGAAAACACTAAACCTCAAATCCAACCAGTTGTTCAATAATCATAACCATAAAAAGTTATACAAGTTGTCAATTTACCTGTTACCAAGCCCAGACCAATCAGTGCCATTTCAGAAAAAGCATAATCTCAATAGCAACTACCTTAATAGGTTAAATAATCTTCCACTGAAATTAAACCTCCTCCCTTGACTAAACCAGAAACCAAGCAATATGCATCCAAACCTTAATTGAGGGCTAATTCTGTAACCAAACAAGAAGATGTCAAAAATGATAATAATTCCTTTAAAGCACCTTAAACATCAAAAAGTTAGAAGCCTTAAGAAAAGCAAAATGATCAACTTGAAGAATTGTTTGAAAAAATTGAAAAGCTATCAAGTAATGAGAAATAAAAGCTAATTTAATTCTTGAGTAAGAATAATAATACAAACGTGGAAGAAAAGACTGACAGATCAGAAATATAAAATGATAAGAACTAGCAAAAATAATAAATCGAAATAGCTATCAAATAATAAAAATAATAAAAAGAATTATAAATTATTGAAAATAAGCCTAAAGAATAAGTATAATTGACTCTTCCTCAATAATTATCTAACAACAATTAACCAGTTTTATAAATGCCCTAAATTGAAACTAAGAAAAGAAATAAGAGTATAAATAATATTATTCAAATGTAATAAGAATTTGTTAAGGAAGAAAAAGCTTAAATTATTTTGGAAAAAAATACTGATTTATTGATTGATAAGAATTCTTAATTAAAAATGAGAATTCTCTCCACATGGGGTAATCCAAGTTTAGTAGGTCTCACTGAAATTGAACTTTATACTACAGATGGTAATAAAGTTTTACTTAAACCATATAATATTAAAATGAGCAATGCTTAATCTCTTAAATTACCAGAAATTCTTATAAATGGCAAGTTCTTAACCAAAGATGCTGTTAATATGTGGTTAGGAAGCATGCCTGATCCTCCAAAAACTATTGACATAGAAATCTCATATGATGATGATGTTGTGCTTGGAGGAATCAAAGTTTACAACTACAATAAGAGTTTGATTGATAGTGTTAAAGGAGTTAGAGATATGGAGATATTATGTAGATAGAATGGTAAAGTAATTTCCAAAATTGTTGAAATTAAAAAAGGTACTGGATTTGAAATTGATGATTATGGAACTGAAATTCAAATTATTGATAACTTTAAATTCCCAAATTTTTAAAATACTTAATCTAAATTTGCATAAAAGTTAAGAGGCTAAATCGATCAATCAGATATTATAGAAAAAAAGTAAGAAAAGTTAGAGGATTCTAAACCTCCTCCTTCAAGAAAAGGAAAAGGACCCATTGTTGTAGATATATTCAAAGGGGAACGATTAGATACTGGAAAAACTGATAAAAAGGTTGAATAAACACAATAACCTAATAATAATTAACCAAATCAATAATCAATTATAGAACCCCGTAGAAGACGAGAGAATCCATAACCAACTCAAGATTACCTTGAAGAAACACTTCAATATTTTAATATTACATAATAAGGCAGATTAAAACCTGTTTAAAGATAGGACATAATTGAAGATCCTGCACCAATACCAAAGAATGAAGAAATAGATGCCTTGGACTTTTTTTTCAAAGGTTAATAACGACCTGGTAATATTTAGTAGAAACAGTAATTATCTAAATGGGAAACCCCATCTTAATAATAGTTACCTTCACAAAACAACTAATAACCAAATAGAAATAATTATAGGTAGTAAACTTAAGAAAATGCTTAACTCATTAAGGATTTGCTGAATTAACCATTAATTAATTAAGCTCCAATAAAAAAGGCCAAAAAGTAATTATCTTTACCTACAATTCCACAAGTGAGAATAATTACAATTCACATACATTCCACTTGGGGGGATAAATATTATGTGGGTTTAAATGGAATCGAAATATTCAATGAAGTAGGGAAATAAATTGAAATTTCAGATCCATACAGTTAAGTCAAGGCTGATCCTAGTGACATAAATGTGTTACCAGAATATATCAATGATCCTAGAACACCTGATAAGTTGGTTGATGGAGTATACTTCACTCAATCTGATATGCATGTATGGTTGAGTCCCTTTTAGAGAGGCAAAATTAATAAAATTACTATTGATCTGATTGATAAGAAGAGAATTAGTATGATTAGAATATGGAATTATAATAAGAGCAGAATCCATAGTTTTAGAGGAGCTAAAGATATAAGTTTATTTTTTGATAATCAAATTGTATTTAAAGGAGATATAAAGAAAGGTTTCGGAAACATGAATTTATAAAGAGTTATTAATTAAAATGAACAACCCTTTGAGTTATTTTTATTCACTAGTGATGAAAATATTATATAGTAAATAGCAAAGAATGATTGGATAAACACTTAAGAGTTTTAAACAATATAACATGATTATCAAAATGAAAGACCAAATACTGGAAATGCAGATTCAGAAGTGAGACCAACAACATCTGCTAAAGTTACTAGTCTTTAGAATGAAAGTATTATAATAACCATGATTATATAGTTAAATAAGCCAGATAATAAGAGCAAAATCAACAGAGACAAGAAAAATAATAAATTTAAAGAGCATTAGTTAATTAGAATTCAAATGGTATAATTTGTAGATATTTATAAATCAAATTATTAAGACCTTGGGCAGATCAACCATATATTGGATTGACTGGAGTTGATATTTATGGTATTGATTTATTTATCTATTTAGGTAAGGAGGGAAAAATATAAGTAAAAAACATTAAATCAGATTATTAAAGTGATGGAGACAAAGGTAACATAATTAGTCTTATAAATGGAATCAATGTGACTACTAATGATATGAATATGTATATCCTTCCCTTTCAACCAGGAAAGTGTGTTACTCTAACATTAACATTTGATATTCCTCAATTAATCACCTCAATTAGAATTTGGAATTACAATAAATCTTATGAAGATACTTTTAGAGGGGCTAAGTTTATCAGTTTATAAAGTGATTAAGGAATTATTTCTAATTGTGTTGCCATTAAAAGAGCTCCTGGATGTGAAACTTATGATTATGCATAAACTATAACAATACCATGCAAAGATTATATCTTTGAAGAGAACACTCAAATCTAAAAGTAATTAAGATGTGAATATGAAATCAATAATTTAATGGTTGGATATGAACTAAAGATCTAATTGATAACTACATTTGGAGATATCCATTACATTGGATTGAATGGTCTAGAAATTTTAGATTATAAAGGCAGACAAGTTCAAGGTAATATAGGTGCAGAACCATCATCGGTTAGAATTCTTTAATCAATGAGAGGAGATAAAAGAGTAGTAGAGAATCTTTTAGATGGAATTAATGAAACTCAAAATGATACACATATGTGGCTAGCTCCTTTCACTAATAGATGTTTTGATCATTCTCAAGATCCTTAAATTAATACTCTCTTTTTCGGCTCTGAACAACCTTTTGCTCTAGGCTGTATTATATTTTGGAATTACACAAAAACTCCTACAAGAGGAGTACATGAAATTGCAATTAGTCTTGATGATTACATTATCTATAGAGTACAATTTATAATTTAAATTTAAGGGGTATCTAAGACAAGCAGGTAATGATGGAAACTAAACTGCTGTTCTTTTTTACAGAGACATGTAGTTGATGGAAAGATTTAGTGGAAAATACTATACAGAATTTGGCCAAAAATAATCTGCTGGTTACAAAAATGAAGAGAAAGTATTATTATTTTTATATTATTTTTTAGGGTACTAGGTAAGTCTAAACTTATGCTCTTTTGGAAAGGCCAATAACTAGAGTCAAAGGAAGTAATTGATTTTAATATATTTTATACAAAATTTATTATAATCAGTTATGAATTAGAGACAGTGTCAATTTTGTTTAAAAATCAATGGAACTTCAAATGCTAAACATATTTACCCATAATTAATCAATAGTGTATCAATAATTAAACAATGAACAGGCATTGTACACTAAATATTCATCAAAAAAGTCCAAAAATTTTGAAGACTTTTTTGCTAAAATACCAGTCAAGTGGGTTATTGATTTTAAAGATCATTTGCATTTACAGGATGATGATGAATACTTGAAAAGGTATATGTACATTTTAATTAAATCAAGATTCTATCCGAGTAATCAGTAGCCCCACAAATTAAAATCCTTGTTAGATTACTATAGATATCATTACAACCTGCCAAGAATCTTTTTTGGAGTCTTAGCTGAAATAGCTATCTCATTTTTTGAGAAGAAAAAGTATATAAAATTGTTAATAAATATTCAATAGAAGATTTGAATATAGAAGAATTAAGAAAAGGCTTGGAATTCCTTGTGATTAATCTAGTTAGAGTACATGTACAAAAATATTCGCATAAAAACATTAGAATATGAAAAATTGAATTAGGACATCTAAGTTTTAAATAGTTTAACAAAGTTTACTGAACAATCCACTAAGTCTATATTAAATGAGTTTTTTAAAATTTAACCTAATGATTGCAAGATTGTAAATAATTTGTTAATTATTTCAATAGAATATTGATGAAACATGGTTGACAATGTAATAATATGAATTAAGGATTCCTTAATTAAACAAAAAGTAAGTACCATAAAATCTTAAATTACTTAAGAAACTTGTTTAAAATCATTCTAGAGAAAAGATAAAGTTAAATTTGCCCATTCATTTATTATAAGGAAAAACTGTATCAAATATTCGAAATTCATAAAATCAATCTCCAGAAAGGATTAATCCAACATAAAAGTCATCTTCTCAATAACATATTAATAGTATCCAAGAAGAATGTGAATTTAAATCCTTTATGAAATAAAAAATCTTAACATTATCTCAATAAAATAAAATTAAAATTCAAAATATTTTCAAAAATAAAAAGGAAATAGATTAAAACTATTATATTAATGCTCAAGGAAAACGAAGCAAAACTCATTTAATTACAAGCACTAGAAGTATTTCATCTGAATAAATAAACACTGAATAAATGCGTCTAAGTTAATTTAACATAAATGGATAAGATAGATAAAGTCAAGATAAATTAATTAATTATGCAATACACATTCCAATACAATCAACAAACTAATTCACTTTTTAAAATGATGCATCTCCTTCTCCTGCTAAAAAGAATTAACAGCTAATTCAAGTTTATTCAAATAATATAAGTAACAAATTAAAAACATAACCAAAAAAGTCTCCCTAAAAGTAAAGAGTTTTTCATCATACTAACTCATAATTAACTAATTCATAATCAACTAAATAAGAAATTACTAAAGTTCTTTTATAAAATTTTGATAAAATTTATCCATTTTAATAACAAAAAATCAAGTTGGATGATCCATAACAGAATAAAAGAAAATAATAGTACAATAATTCAGATATGTATAGATTATAAACAGAAAATAAATAATTAATATCTACAGTTAAAAACAATGTTAAAACAATTATTAAAAAAAAATGATATTTTATACATAATTAAAACTAATAAATAATATTTCTATTATTCATATTCTAAAGTATGAATATATAATCCAATATTATTTATATATTTATTGATACTTAGTATATACCTATTAGCATTAATATAAATCTTCTATATTTTGTGTTTTATCAACTCTAATATAGAACTATAAATAAAAGTTTAAAATTATGAAGTTAATAAAAACTTATTTATTTTTTTGTCTCCTTGTTGTTCAATCATCTAATATATGCAATTAGATAATTCATATATAAAGTTTCTAAATCTTGATCATATTCGCTTGATATTTAGGTCATTTAGAAGAATAGAGATAAATTGTTTAATTCTACAATATGAGTTTAGAGTGATATTTATCTGGATATCTTCATCTAATATAGTATAAAAGTATGTTCTTTATAAGAGAATACAAAGGTTTTTCTAAGTTGTTGATTTCATAAGCAGACAGATAATTAATAATTTAACAACAAATTTCAATCATATTTCTGTTAAATGAATAATAGATGGTCAATTTCTAATTAGGCTCCATTGTAGTAATCTCGTTACAAGTAGGAGATTGATAATTCAAATGTACCTAATAATCAACCTGCACATCACATTAAAAATGATGAATAAGTGAGATAACTCTGTCAAAAAGATAGTCCAAATCCTTCGTAAATATATTATCAATATGATTTTAAAGTGAAAATAGATCTCGGATAAAGAGTTCCTATGATGTAGCAAAATCAGGAATATCTCAAAAATATGAAAAAAGTATAATACTATATTAGAAATATTAGCTGAAACATCATATTCTCCCATTATAAAGTCAACCTACTAAAGAGATATTTCTCCTCAATTCTAAAAGTCTGACAACCATAAATTGATAGATTCATATGAAGTTCGATTCATGAAGTTAAGTCAAGAGAATGGATAATTATAAAGTTAATTGTTTTCAGATCAATAAAGATACAATTAGATAATTATAGATTTTGAATTACAAACAAAATGTTTAGAATAAAAGCTGCATACAGAAATAATGAATATTTAATAGCATAAATTATTAATCTAGAACAAGAATGAAGAAATCAATGCATAAACTTAAGAATTATTAAGATTGGAATAAAAGTATTTTGATTTAGAATCTAAAGTATGATTATATTAATATACATAAGATGTTTTAACAATAAAAGGACATGGGTATATTAAAATAATCAAATGATTCTAAATCTATTGAAATAGATAATTTAAGATAATATATAAAAGAACTTTAATCTAAGAATGCAAGGGATTAAGAAGAATTAAAACTTGCAACTGATAGTTCTATCCGTATTAACTATGAACTTTAAATTAAAGAAATTTAAGTTTAGCATGGTAATAATATTGCTAGATTAAATGATTTATTACAATAGGAATAATAGAAATATAATAGATTACTAAATTAATTTGAATAATAAATGAATGAATTAAATTATTAGAATATTAAATTAAATGATTATAAGATAGAGAAAGATAAATTATTTGAGGAAAATGCTAGATTATAAAGGCTTTTGGATGAAATTAAAATCTAATAACAAGAACTTTTGAGAGAATCAGATTCATAAAGAGATAGATAAATGTAATAAGATAAAAATCATTAAACAACATTAAATGAATTAAAATCTCATTATGAATATATGAAGAAATCTTAGGTGGAAAGGGAAATTAAGGAAGTTACTATTAAATTTTAAGCAGAAAGATTGAATTATGAATCTTAAATAAGATCTTTAAATTAAAGATTGATAGATTTTGAAGGAAAGATTAATTAAAAACATGAAGAGAATCGATAGTTATAATAGAAATAATAAGCCATAGAATCTGAATTGAGAATATTTGTTTAAGATCATGAACATTATAAGAGAATAAAAGAAAGTGAATTATAAGAATTTTAAAATGAATTCTAAAAATTAAAATAATTGTAATATGATACTTAATAGAAAAATTAAAATTAATAAAATGAAATTTAGAGATTAAATTAAATTATTAATGATTTTAAAACTGAAATTGAACTTGTAAAATCTTAATCTTAAGAAATTCAAAAGTAATTTTAAATTGAATATGAAAATGATATTAAAAATTAAAAATCAAAATAATACTATGAAATTAAATAATTATAGGATTAAGTTAATGATTTTAAAAATGAACTTTAATAATAAGATTAAACTATCAAATAAAAAGATGAAACTGTACATCAGTAAAAGTTAAATTTATCTCAAAAATAAGGAGAAATTGATGGATTAATATTGAAATTAGAAAATTTAGAAAAACTTAAGGATTAAGAAATACATTAATATTAAAGTGAAATAGATAACCTTTAAAAAGAATAAAATTTATCATAAACTAAATTAATTAATGAGAAGAGTCTCTTAGAATAATAAATTAAATAATGGAAACAAAAATTAAATGATTTTGAGACTTAATAAATATAATAAGAGTTCAATAATGAATAAGGAAGGTAAGAATTAGAATAGAAGTTATAATAAAAAGAATTTTAATTATAATAACTGTAAAATGAGAAAAATAGCATAAATTCTCAATTAACTGTATATAAATAGAAAATTGAGTAATTTGATTAAATAATATCAGAATTAAGGGATTAGAATTAGTAAATTAGTTAGGAAATTGAAGATTAAAAGTAATAGAATGAAAGTGATAGGGCTTAATTTGTAAAGAAAGAACTTGGTTTGGAAAATAAGATATAATAATTAAAATAACAAATAAATTAAAGAGAATAAGAATTGTAATAATATCTAAATGAATTGGATTCTACAAATAATAGAGTTCGATAATAAGAATTAATTACACAATAAAGTTAAGATGAATTTAGAAGAAGGGAACATTAATATGTTTAAGAAATTACTAATTTAAAATAACTTATGGATACTACACAATAAAGATAAAGTGAATATTAAAGTATGAGAGAAACTTTGTAAGAACAAGTTTAAAGTTTATAAGAGAAAAGTTAAAGTAAAGAAAAAGAAGTGGAAGAGTAAGCATAAAAGTATGAAGATTTAAGAGAATAGTTTAATCACTTTGTTGAAGAGAATAACTTAAAATTGGAATATTATTAAAGAATAGAATATGAGAGAAAAGAATCAGATTTGAAATATCAAGCAGAATTGGTAATTAATTAAGTATTAATTTTAGAATGCTTCTTAAGACAGGATAAGAGTTTTAGAAATAGAATTAGAAACTTTATAATTAAGATAGAATTAACTTTTAAAAGAGAGAAGAGAATTAGAAGATTTATTGGATGAAAAATCAAAAGAAATAGAATCACTTAAAAATTAACTTAATTAGGATTATATTTCTAATGAAGAGTATACATTGTTATAAAGAAAGTATAATGAATAAACAGATGAATTACATTTATTAGAATAAAAATAAATTAAATTTGGCACAGAAAAAAAACAATTAGAAAGATAAATAGACAAATTAAATTAAGATATAGAGCTTAAAGATTAAGAACTTTAATAGACTGATAATTTAATGAAAAAAAGAAGAAATGAATAAGATGATTTAAATAAAAAAATTGATTCATTGACTAAAGATTATTCAAAAGTATCTCATGATTTATTAGATGTGTAAGCCTAATTAAGTACAAAAAATGATTAAATTAATGCTTAGAAGAGAGAAAATGAAGATTTATAGATCTAATTAGCTTCTGCAAAGAAATAATATGAGAAATCATAAGAATAATTAAATAAAAAAAATTAAGAATTACTAGAAAAATTTAATGATGCTGAAATCAAAAAATCATATTCTTCTGGTGAAAATACTGCCAAAGTTTTAACTGCAACTACAATAATTAAGACATCTTAATTATAACTTAATACTCCATTAATTCCAGAAGAAGAGAGTTAAAAAGGAACTGAAAGATCAGATTAATAATTTAAGGTATAATATTTATAATTTATTTAGACCTCTCAAAAAAGTGATGAAATTTGATTTATTTTATATACGTATCATTTTATATCTTATTTAAATAATTATAATATTTCAAATTAAATAGTAATTGAAAACTTCGACATAAAATTTTTCATTTTTTTTTAATACTAAAAGGAATTATTATTTATAAAATATCTTGATATATATATCTTTTAACTACTATTTATGATATTAAATCAACCTACGATTTTAATATATAAATAATAATGTTTCTTAAAGTAATGGATCTGTTTCAATTATTTTTTAACAATTTATCTTTTAAGTTTATGTATCTCCTATGAAATAATAAAATAAGTCTTATATAATTAAAATTAATTTACATAATGTTTAAGTATATTAATTTATCATTTTTGTAAGATATATTTAAAGAATTAAATAATTGATTAATATATATTTCATATATATTTATAATAAGGATTATATTATTCTTTAGGAAGACAATCAGCATTGATTTTGAAATTTTCATTTATCTTATTAAAATATTTGTGTTTCAATAACTCAGAGGCAGTAGGACGATCTTGATATTTTAAGGTTGCTTAAAGAAAATTAATTTGATCATCATCAGCTAAATCAAAGTATTCAAAGAAGGATTTGGGTCTGACATGTTAAAAACTGAAATTAGTTTATTTAATACTTAATCTTTCCTTAATCTGGTAATTCCTTAACTTTAGGCCAATTGTCTTCAGTAGGTGAACCTAAAACATTACCTATGTGAATAATTTAATCAATTTCTCCTTTGCCAGTAAATAATGGTAATCCAGTTAGTAATTCAGCATAAATACACCCAAATGACCATATATCTACTTCAGTTCCATAATCTCTTTTGCCAAATAGCATTTCAGGTGCCATATACCATTTGGAGAATCCTTCAGTTGAATATTATCCATTTTAATCCAATTTACTCAAATGTTCTGCTGAACCAAAATCTCCAATTTTAATGATTCCTTCATGAAGCATAATATTAGATGGTTTGAGATCACGATGAACAACTTAACGTGAATGGATATGTTCTATCCCACATAGAATTTGATATGCAATATTTCTTATTACTTCAATATCTAGTGGATAAAGAGTACTTTATATGAATTAGTGTAAATCATATTAACAATATTCCATATAGATTGAGCATTATTAATCAAGAACTTAATACTAGTATACTTTGATAACATTTTTATGATTCATCTTTTCATGTAAATGAACTTCTCTTAGTACTTTCTTATTACAAAACAATTGTTTAATGGCTACAATTTCTCCAGTTTTTATATTGATACCCTCATAAACAGTTCCAAAAGCACCTTGTGATATTTTTTTATTAATTTTATATAAATCAGACATTAATTAATATGATTCCATTTAAAAAATTAGCATCACTTTTTATACGTACATTCTCTAAACCAGTTGCTAATTTTATAAAGAGATATGCTCTAAATAATAAAAATAATAGATCTTTTGGAAGAAAGATTGTCAGAAATAGTTTTATATTTTTAGGAAATAGATATCATGCATTAGATATATATTTGGAAAGAGTTTCAATTGGTTAATCAAATCAACAATTTTTTATTAAACCATTAACAGATGAAACTGCATTTCTGAAAGGTATTTTTAATTAATTATATTAAAAAAATAGGTACAGATCTCTTTTCAGATTTCTTTATTTATTTATGTGTTTTGGGATTGCCTTTATATGAAATCATAAGACAATCAAATGAGTCTGCAAAAAAGGAAGCCATTTAAGATGATAAATTACAAAAACTATCAAAAGTATAATAACAAATTTCAGTTTTAGGAAGTTGAAGAATTAGAATTAATTGAATCTAAAATAAAAGAAAAATAATTATAACTAACATAATTAGACAAATTATTAATTGAACAAATATCATAAACTAACTATTAATTCTAATAGAAACTAGCAAAACATCTTTAATGATTTACATAAAAATTTATGAATCCATTATAAATTTCTATAATATCAATTTTTATTTTAAGCTTTTCTAATAATAGCTTTAACAAAAGCTATTACTCCATCAAATTCTTATTCTAATACCCTATAATCTAAGTCTAATTATTAAATAACAGAACTCCTTTCTCTTCCCTTTAAAGCATGAGTCAATTAATCCAATGCTTATTTAAATTGAGGACTCATTAAATTTTCTCTAAATTATTCAAAATTTTATTAATCAGGAGGCAAATATCTTAAATAAATAAAATAATTTACTCTTTTAATGCTTCAAAGTATTCTTAGTCTTTGGCAATTTAAGATAAAAATTCACTGCTAAGAAGATCAGTTAAAGAAAGTCCTGGACCAACTTTTTATTAAAGTTACTATTATAGTAATTGTAAAAGTTATTATTATTATTGATCTAATTATTATTGTGCAGGTTATGGATGTGATTATGTTTGAACTTAAGTTTGAATTGGATTTTATTATTCAATTTCTATAGGATCATCCAAGACTTAAGCATTAATAACATTGTTAAATTGTTGACAATAATTTTCATCCTAATTTGGATTGTCAGACTAATTTAAAATATAAAGTAATGATTACTTGCATCCAAAAGAAATATTTTTAATCATCATCTGTAAATCTAAGAAGGTATACTCTGTTTTAACCTTTAACTTTTTCAAAAAATGTACATCCTTTAATTAAGACTCTTTCCTAGTTTAAATAATATATATCAATACAATTTCTAATTTTTTATCAAGATCCACATTATACCATTTCAACCATAATTCATTCTCTTCATTCAAATATAAATTTAGTAATCCTTTTGATTTTACAATAACAACTTTTTTTGTTTCTGCATTGAAATCATACTTACCTCTTATTACATTAATTATATATATAATATTAATTAATTATAATTAAAATAATCAATTCAAAAATTACTTTAAATACTTTCAATAATATGTATTTATCTTAAGACTAATGCAACATTCTTTCTAAACTCTTAGAATTGATTGTAATCTAAATACATTGTTTTCTTGACTCCTTTTTTTGTATGGAATATTAAAAGAATTAATGGTCGAATAACCTTATAATATATCAAAATTAAAAATTACCTTTCTCATCTTGATGCTAGACAAAGTAATTTCCAATTTCCATTCTAACTTAGAAAAATCAGCCTCAAATGATTCTAAATTTGTATTTTCTTTATTTTGTGTTTCAATAATTGTTTCTTATGGATTGATTGAATTTTCTATAATAATATATAATATAATACCTGGATCAGTGTAATACTTTATGAAAGTATAATTATTTAACTTTCTATCAAAGTGAATAATAGGTAATACTTAATCCTTTAGATAAACCATAATCTATTGATCTATTTTACTTATTTTCTCTAATGCCTTTGCTTAATCCTATTATGATCTCATAGCCAATTCTTTTAATGCCTTAGTGCACTTAGTTACTAAAATTTTATCTTCTCTTCTCAATTCATCCCTATACTTTGTCAGTTGATTTTTGTAATTTTTTTCTTGAAGCATCACATCCAATGACACTTATAGTATCATCTTATGATTCTCATGTTTCTTTAATAATTCTACAAATTTCATATTGTAATCCATTTGATATTAAATCTGCTAATAATTATAACAATTAATAATTTCTTATATTTGTCAATTCATTATTTAGATTAATTTCTTCATTGTTAATTCTACATAATCTTAATCATTAAAACACAGCCTTTCAAATTTGATATAATATTTGAATTACATTAATGCAATACAAACTATTATCATAATGATTTACTTACGATAAACCTTGTTAAATTAAATTAATAAGAATAATTACTAGGAATATATAAATTAAAGAAACATTATTATATCAATACATTATTGCTTATATCAATATGTCTCAAATATTTGATCTATTGAAAATGAATGGAAGTCTATAAAATTACAATACTATCAAAATAACTTGAGTGATTTATCCTATTTTAACAAACAACTCAAAATATTATAGTCCATTGTGATTTTTAAATAAAGAAATGAAATTTATAAATTTATACAATTAAAAGATAACATAATATAGTTTTGAAATATATATAAAACAGTTTATTCATTTTTACATATCTTTCTATATATTTTCAAGTTTTGTTATAATTTCTGATTATTATAAATAAAGTCTTGTGTCTGCTTTCAAATTTGACTTATAATCTTAAAATTCTCTACTTGTAATCATCTATATTATTTCATTCTTTAAGTAATTTCTATATCTGTATATTATTGATAAAGAAGAAGTTACAACATATTCCCAAGGTATATAGTATAATTCTCTTGTAATATCATCAAATGAAAGTGGAATGCTTGTAATAATTATTCGATTGCCTGTTTATTCAAGTCCAATTTTTAGATTATATTTAGTCATTAAATAATTTCTGACATTTTTCTCACTTAATAATTAAGCCAAAATCTCTTCTGAATTATTTGATTCAACTTTTTCTAATCTTAAAGTTAGATATCGAAATATATATGGAAATGGTTAATCCATGGCAATAAAATCACAAAGCAATATTTTAATATAAAAGTATTTATTACATTAATACATATCTCCTTTGTCTTTCTCTTTATAATAAATTGAATAGGAAAATCTATTATCAAAATTAAATCTTATAATTTCTGATTCAGATTTAAATATATTCTCTTTTCTTAATAACATTCCTAAATGTTTAATAAGACAAACAACAATCACATCTTTAGCATGTTTTATATAATCTAATCTTGATAATTATTCAATATCATATTTGTACCATTCTAAATAATCCTTATATAATATATTGATTGGGATCATATTTATTTGACATCTTAAATCTTGATATGCTTCAAAGATTTAATATTTCTATTATTAAAATCTTTAAACCAACATTCTTAATTATGATTCTAAAACATAATCTTACATATTATCCAAATACAATTTGTCATAAAATAGATTTTTATGTAATTGATGTAAATGTAGATTGTATTCTTATAGAATATAACTTGGAGTTCGTTTACTTTGATCCATTAACACAACTTTTTGATCCCAACATTTCTTTCTGACTTCTGGAATATTATATATTTTTCTAAGGAAATCAAGTTTTTTTGATAATTGTATAACACATTATCTTTTTGGATTAGATTTATTTTTATCTAAATCTCCTTTCATTTAAATATAGATCAATATTTCTGGGAATGATATTTGAGATACCCAACAATTTAACATAATTATCTTTTAAAGCCATCTTAAACCATTTTTTCTAGGCATCAATACTGATTTATCAAATTAACCATTTAAAGATGATTTAGATTTACAGAAATTAATAAGATTTCTAATAATTCCTAATAATTTATTTATTTAAGGTTCTAAACTATCATCATATTATTAGAAAAATTCAAGTTTTTTCATCAATTAAGTTTTACATGATTTTAAATCTAGAAACATTTCATTTAATTCAGTTAATATATTTTCTTTACTTTTTTCTAATTATTCTAGACTCATCATTAAGAGTTCTTTCATTTTAATAATTTCTATACATTTTAAATTTTAATTTAATTCTTCTTCATTTCTATGATCTTTAATTAATGTAAAATTTAATGAATCTAATAAAGAATCTTCACATCTTATTTTTAATTTTACTAATTATTCTCTTTTTTTTTAGAATTCAATAAAATTCAAAATAAAAGGCAATGGTACTTTATTTATTATTAAGTAAAGTAATTTCTATTTAATTTCATTTTTTATTTTTTTGTTTACTTCTACTTCATCATCTTCACTTTCTTCAACACTTTCATCTTATCTTAATTTCTCTTGATTTACTTTTTAACTAAATTTAAATTTCTTCTCTTTTGGTATTTATCTACTTATATGTCCCTTATTATAAACAGCACTTAGAATTTATTGAACTTCTATTATTTCTTCTGCCTATGTCGTAATATTCTTATAATTTTCATATAATTAATCTAAATTTCTATCAAGTGTAATAGATTGATTCAATTTAGCAATTTTGTGATGTTTCATCAATTTAACTAATTGTTTAATATTCTTCTTTCTTTAATTAACAGGTTAAATTTAAAAAGAGTAGGAGTCATCTGAAAAATCTAACATTTTAATTAATTACAAAATACCCTCAAAATTTTTGAAACCATAATGAACAAATTCAATAATGAATTTTTAATTGATTTAACTTTATATTATAAAAAATAATTATAAATTTTTAATCAAATCCTATGATTAGACATTTTATTTTTATATGATATGATGTAAATGAATATTATTTATAAATTAATTATCTCCTTTACTTAAATATGATCCTAAATTAGATAGGACTCTCTAAATACTATATAATATTTATATATATATATATAATTAAAATTAATATGCTAAACACTTCATAGACTAGATCAACAAATGAAATACCTAATTATGTTGTAATTGATAATGAATACATAATAGTGAAAAACATTTACAAAGGAAACACCTACAATTTATACATAGGTAGAGATTGAAAGCCTAGCTAGCTGTAAAAAGAGACTGTTCTGAAGAATAAAACAAGTTCGTATTGATCAAAATGCGCAGGTAGCCAATTCCATTTATTAAAGAACTAATGCCTCAGAATAGAATATTGAGTAGTACTTCTTAAACAAACTAAAAGATAGTAATGTTAATTTATATATAGGTAAATGCACTACAAAAATTCTGTCTATAGGAGAATAAATAATCAAAGAATAACTTTATCATTATTAAGTAATGGAGCGTCATGGTCCTTCTTTGAAATTAGTTTACAATTACTTATCCAAAAACATTCCTATTACAATATTATGTCTGATGGCAATCCAGACTGTAAATATATTTTTTAATTATAATAGCTTACTTGTCTGGAATAGGTTCATAAGCAATTAATCATACATCGTAATATTAGACCTAAAAAATTGTTAATTTCTTAAAGTGGTTTAGAAATATTATTGACTGATTTTAAACATGCTTGTAAATATAGGAAACAATAAAATAATATCATTGTCAGTGATACTTAACGTAGTTCTTCGAATAAAAGATTTCTAAATAAATTCTCAAGTTTGAATCAACATCTAGAATAAGGTAAATATCATATAATAGAATCAAGTTTCTTCTCCAAAGGATGATTTAGAGTCTTTAGCTTTGATTATAATTTATTATGGAGGATTTGCTTCTCTTTTAGATTTCAAAGAAGAGAATAAAGGACTTAAAATTAAAAAGTTGGAACAAATTAAATTAACTTTACTTCCAGAGTTATCATTTAAAGGAGCACCTTTAGAATTTATTCAATTTTATAATGGAGTTAAATAGTCATCATTTAGTGATTATCCATAAGATTATGAAAAATATAAATAGTTATTTCGAAAATTATTGAATGGTTGTGGTTATTCAGAGAAAGATGTAGTTTATCCTCATTTATAAATGATGAAATAATATCATTATGATGTAAATGTGATTATAGAGGAATAAGAGACATAAGCTTAAATGGATTCAATTGATGAAGATTAAAGTGTATTTAGAAAAATAAAAGAATTAGATGGAAAGAGATTTCATAGATTAATTTCTTTAGAAAATTATAAATAAAGTTTTCAGAAAGAATGATTAGAATAAATTATTATTAATTTATGTAATATAATTTAAAAGATTATTTTGTGATTTTTTCAGAAAATCTGAAGAATATTGAATAATGGCGAAGGTTAATGATTCTAATATCATTCTATTAATTGATTGATGCAATAATAGTTGCAGGGGAAGCAATCACACAAAATATTTAGGGTGAGAATTTAATATTGATTTATCGAATTTTGGTAAAATATATATTACTATATTAGACATAAGTCTTTTTGATAACTTTCTTTCATATACTATTGATAAAATTATTAAAAATAAAAAATAGATTAATAAATTTAATAACATTATTAAAATGTATATGTGTAATAATATGTTGGGAAGAATTAGATCCTAAAATATAAAAAACACTAAACTAAACAATGCTTGAATAATTTTTGATTGTGGTTTGTTTTGTATTTGCAATAGAATCTTAAATTTGTTAATCATTTGCAATTTTATTTAATATCATTTATAGTCTTAATAGACATTTTAGTTTTGATTCAAAGTGTAACATATCATTTGCAATTAGATTTACTATTATGCATTTAATACTATAAGTTTACATTATTATTTCAAGTCAGAAAAACAATAAAAGTTATTCAAATGCATAATTAATAGCAATGAGTGCAAATAATAATATTAATTATTCTCAAATATATACAAATCGAGTTTTAAGTCCAAAATAAGGCTAGACATAGTATTGTGTTGAAATTTCAGATAAGAAATAACAATCTGGTATTCCATTAGATTAAAAAATAGATGATAACTTAACAGAATCTATTTAATAAGATCATTTATATGAAGTACTGCTATCTAGTTTTGATTAAGGAATATATATTATTGATAATTCATTCTAATAAGCTTAAATACTTAATCCACTTTTATGTAATCTGATTTTAAAGAATGAGAAATTGAATTTAAAATTCTTTGAAACTTAGATATCTGATCGTTATATAATTGGAGAAGAAATATATATGATTATTCCTAAACTTCATAGAAGTAATGATATTGAATAATTCTTGAAATTTAGCTAAACCTTAGAGTATAATATGATTTTATATAATTGAGTTCCATTTTATTAATTTGATAAACAGATTCATCCAATTCAAAGAATTTAATTATTTGGAAATAATATAACTTTAAAATGTTTATTAGATAATCTAATGGCTTTTAATCATCTTAAATATTCTAAAAATCACTTTTTGGTAGATTTTTCAATTAAAACATTTATTAAATATGATAATTTTTATTTATAAATTGGTATATCTCCATTAGTGCATAAATAAAAACTTTATTAAATTCTATTTATATCAGATGTATCTAATGAACTTGAAATTTTATAAGTTTTTGAAAATAATAGAAATAGTGATGATTATTTAATTAGTGATATCTCATAGAAAATAAGATAACCATTAAATAGTACAATATCTATGTTGGAAATAATAATGGTAATTTTATTATTATTTATATGATATTAGAATACTATTCCAGATGATACAAGAGAAAAATATATAAATCCAGCTTTGGCAGGTTGTAAATTATTAATTAATACTGCCAATGATATTTTGGATTATGCATAATTATTGAAGAAAACCAAATTAGAATTAACATTAATTGATATTTAAATACACTCATTTATATCTGATATAGTGAATGTTGTGAAATCTCAAGCTACATTTAGAGGTTTAAAACTAATTGTAACTATTGAGTAAAAAGTACCTTAATTTATCAGAACTGATCCAAATAGACTAAGATAAATTTTAATTGATTTATTAGTTACTATTATCTAAGCAACTATCAAAGGAAAGATAATACTTATAGTAAGAAAATGTCAATAAAATTCTGATCATATTGATATTATTGTTAAAGTTAATGCTCTAGAAACTAATTTTTAGATATTAAAAATGATAAATAAAACAGTAAGATTTTTCAAATCTTAATCTTTATAATCTAAAGTCATAGAATTATCAAAATTAAAATAATATTCATAATCTATACTTATAGCTTTTTATTTAACCAAATATTTATCTTCAATTCCTTTTGAATATGATTATGAAAGAATTGAAAATTAAGAAAGTCTTCAATTCATTATTAAAGTTTAAAATCTAAATACTCAATTTAATTAATAATTATCACAAAAAAGACTATCAGTTATATAGAATTAAAAAACTTTTCATTAACTCTTTATTAATAAAGAAGGTCTCTAAAGAGTCTAATCTGAATTACCTAGTTCAAATGATTTATTAGAATATAAATAAATAAAGAATATTGTAATTCCTACAAATTTGGGAATTAAAGAAAAACTAGTTGAATTTGATTAAAATGATTCTGATATAAAAGATGATGATGCAATGTCAATTGAATCTAGAATAGGATTATCAATGAAAATAGATTAAATAGCATAACCAGAACCTTACTTTTTCGATTATATAAATGAAGATAAAAGGAAATAAGAGTTTTTGATTTCATAGCCTTCACAATAATTAACATTCGGAGGTTTTGTATAAGGCAGATCATCTATCTATTCATCATTAGGTTATTCGAGTGGAAGTATGTAACCAAATGATTTATTGGATTGTTTTGAAAAAATGGAAAAACTTAAATAGTAAAAATTCTAATTCAATTGCCAAGTATCTATATCTAACATTATTTAAGTGTCCTAAAATATTATTATGTGAAAGCCTTGATTTAGATCTATATGCAATATCACATCAACTTGATAATCTTGGAATTCTTTATGAATATATAACATAAAGATAGATGATTTTGAATAACTTAAATAAAAATTTAAGTAGAGTTTAACATTGTTGTAAAGGCTTGGAATTATTATTCATAGGAGTAGAATAATACGATGAAGAATTAGTTTCATTATTCACTGAAATCAAAGAAACCTATGTTAAATATAGAGTGGAACCTAAAGTTATTGCATTAATGGGAGATATGTAGTAAGAAAATAGAAAAGACATTATGAAATTACCCTTCCATGATTTCTTATCTAAACCAATAATGATAGATGCATTATTATTTATTCTAACAAAATGGATTAAAATTTCATGATAATTATAACTTCATTAATTTTGATATCACATTTTAAATTAAAAGAATATCAATCAATTAAAATAATGCTACTTCATATCATTCTTAATTATTTTTTATTATATAAGTCTGTATAAAATAAAGTGTTGATCTCCATCAATTACTTTATCTAAGAAGAGATTATTATTGCTTCTTTTGAATGTATTTAATATCATCTGTTTTACAAGATTATGAATTATGTATATCAAACTATTTTTGAGGTTTAAAATGACACATCATTCTCATTAATTTAATGATAAAAGTTCTTATGATTTCTGTTATGGCTTTAAATTAGAATTTTTATAGTAAATACTATTATTGATTATTTATTAAATGCGATATGGAATTCTATTAATGTGAAAATTAATGAATATCTCATTTTGCAATTATTTTTCATTGACAAAATACATTACTTTTTTATAGTTTACATTTATATATTTAGTCGTAATGAAATATAAAATTAATAAAATTGCTGAAGTATTTAAGTTCAAATGAATACAAGTTTAATCAGAAAAGGAATTAATAATTTTACTGATGTTATATAAATGATTAGTATATGATCTTAAATTCAATATAACAATTAAATATGATTCAGCATTAAAATTAATGAAATCAAATTAATTAACTTCCTAAAGAGTAGTGTCTACTTTAAAATTAAGAAAAGTTCTTTACTTTTCTAAGAAAGACAAAGAAGTATTAGACCTAAAGATAAAATTAAATGAAATGTGTGAATCTACTTTTCTTACTAATACAGAACTCCATCACATAGTCCGTTCAGTTTCTAGAGGGAACTCTCCATCATAATAGAGATTTAGAATTCGCACATAAACCAATACGATTAGTACAGGACCTAAGACACCTTAACATATATTGAAAAAATTTGATTTCACCACTACTGGACATCTCTATTTTGCTTGATTATTATTATAATGAATAACTCTACATTGATTTGCAATGCTCGACATAAACAAATCTATTAAATTTATACGTCTCGCAATTATACACAACCTAAGTATACTCCTAGAATGCATCTCAAATTACCAAATTGTTCTCCATAACCTAAAATAAATAATTTCAAGTTCAAGAAATAAAAATGTCTCTTTACACACAAAAAACAACTTTCACAATAGTAAAGTCCTGTAGTTAAACAAAATCATCCAATTCATGATTCTAGTGAGAGTTTTATGAAAGACTTAGAATTATCTGGCAATGAAGATTTGAAGGAAATCAATAAGAGTATATTGCTTACATCTTAAGAAATTAATAAGAAAATGTAATTCAGTATAGAATCTTATCTTAACAGCACTTTCAAATAGAAACAACTCTCATAAAAAGTAAATAATTTTATTGATCTTAATTTTAATCAAACCACTAGTGATATCCATTTATTTGATCTATCAAAGTGTAAAAGAGTCACTCCTTTATAACCAATAAAGTTATATCATAAAAAATGAATTTTTTAATTTATAATACTTATCATTTCATCTAACATACAAATTCATAAGTTTATAATTATTCAAATTATCTTAATCAGAGTTTAATATTATAAAAAATCCCAGCATATTTACATTAAAACTTTTTTAATAATCTCTGAATTTAGAAAATATTTAATATATTATTTATGTATAGATTCATAGCTAAATTCCACTTTTGTGATATTAGAAATAAACTCTTTAGTTTAAGTCTTGTACATGCAATAAATCATGGATTTAATAATAAAGCATTATAATAAGCATGTCTAGATCTTAATATTTCAAGTGCTTCATCGACTGTCATTTAACCAATAGATTTAATTCATTACTCAATGAGAAAATGGAATCGTGAAATTATAGACACAATGACTTTTGATGAAAATTTTAAGTAATTTACTGTTAGCAACAAAATCAAGAACTTAATAAAACAAAGATTATAATTATAAAGTCCTTATATGGGTAGATGGAATGAAGCTATGGCTTTAGGAGCATAAAATGCCAATTAAACAAGTGCTATTTTATGGTAATTTGCTGATGATTGTTGGTATTTGGCTGGTGATAAATCATAAGATTATAATCATTATACTAAAAGAATGATGTTTTTATATATCTACATTTCTACAGAATTATTTATGTTAACTGATAAATCACCTAACTTTTTTATGACTTGGGATTTCTTGGAGAGGTGAGAAAATTCATATAATTGTAGACGAATGTTAGAAATTAAAGATTTTGGTAGTTAAATTGAGTTGATATCCACGACTATGAAAACACTTATGAATTCTGGTTATTATATGACAACAATGTTTTATAATTTTCCAAAGGGAACTTTGAAATGAAAAACATATGGATTTGTATCAATATAAATTTATTAATATAATCTCATTAAATTAATCTTTCTTTTATTATTGAAATCTCATTTTCATTAAGTTCACATCTTTATAAAAAACTATAAATATATTCTATTAAGAAAGGTATAAAAGAATATGAATCTAAATTTGACAAAATAATAGAATTTTAAATGTTGACAATTATTTATAATAAATATCTATAGATTTTAAGTTGTTTATACTAAATGTATTATTGGAAGTAGTAAAAATAACTCAATTATTAATAAATATATTAACCACGTGTGTGAGAAGAATTAAAAGGGAAAAAATGAAGTTTAAAATCAATAATAAAAATGACAAACAAAACTAAGATTCTTAATTATATGAGACCAGCTATGGCTATCATTCCTGATGTAGCTGAACCAGAAAGAAGAGTATAAAAATAATAAATATTAAAATCTAGATATTATTTAAATATAGAGCATTATGGACAGCTATAGTAACATTGTTATATTTGATTTGTTCATAAATACCACTTTATGGAATTTACAAATCATCAGCTGGTGATCCATTTTATTGGATGAGAGTCATTTTAGCATCAAATAGAGGTACTTTAATGGAATTGGGTATTTCTCCAATGGTTACAGCATCAATGATAATGTAATTATTAGCAGGTGCCAAATTAATTGATGTTGATTAGAATGTAAAAGAAGATAAATAATTATATTCAGGAGCATAAAAATGTATTAATTAATAATTGATTCCTAGTGTTGGGAATTCTTATTGCTTTTGGAGAAGCTTTTGCATATGTTTGGTCAGGAATGTATGGTGACTTAGATAAATTAGGTGCAGGAAATGCAATTTTAATAATAATATAGTTAGTATTTTCAGCAATTGTTATGATTATGATTGACGAATTATTATCAAAAGGATATGGAGTAGGAAATTCAGGAACCTCTTTATTTATAGCTATAAATATATGTGAAAACATTATGTGGAAAGCATTCTCACCAATTACTCATAAAACTGAATTGGGATTAGAATATGAAGGAGCCATTATTGCACTATTACACGGTTTATTTATTTAAACTGATAAAATAAGTGCACTTTAATCTGCAATATTAAGAGATTCATTACCAAATCTAACTAATTTATTAGCAACAGTATTAGTCTTTTTGATTGTCATATACTTCTAAGGATTTAAAGTTGATATCCCAATTAAAAATAATAAAGTAAGAGGAGGATTAACTTCATATCCTATCAAATTGTTTTATACTTCTAATATCCCAATCATTCTCTAAACTGCATTAGTTTCAAACCTCTATTTCCTTTCATAAATACTTTACAGAAATTTCAAAGGCAATTTCTTAATTAGATTATTGGGATATTATCAAGAATTAGAGAATGGATAAACTGTTCCTATTGGAGGATTAGTGTATTATATATCTCCTCCAAGATCAATTTCAGAAGCAATCTTTGATCCAATCCACACTATTCTCTATACTGCATTCATTCTTGGAACCTGTGCTTTGTTCTCAAAAACTTGGATTGATGTATCAGGATCCTCACCAAAAGATGTAATATACTTTTTTAATTTATTCATAGGTTGCTAAATAACTTAAGGAATAAGACATGTAAATAGTTGGATATAGAGATTCATCAATGAAAGATGTATTAAAGAGATATATCCCAATTGCTGCTTCATTTGGAGGTATGTGTATTGGAGCTTTAACAATCCTTGCTGATTTCTTGGGTGCTATTGGTTCAGGTATGATTTAATTGTAATTTTTAAAGGAACTGGTATTTTGTTATCTGTTACAATCATTTATGGCTATTTTGAAACCTTAAAGAAGGAAAAAGAATAGGGTACATTAGAGTTGTTTTGATATTATTAATTATTTTTTTAAGTACATAACATTTATGACGCAGAATGTGTTAAAAGAAGAAATAACAAATTAAATATCATCATATATTTGAGTTGAGTATTGGATTTTAAACTATTACATTGTACAATTTACGAACAGATGTAATAGTATTGTCAACTACACTCTAGACAATGAAATGATGAGGTGGTACTCTTAACAAACTCACACCAGCAGTTCGAATGTCAGAAATTGTAGATTCAGTCTCACTTTGGCTACTGAGAGCCTTACGACGATACTCATTATAAGCGATTTTGGCTTCATGATATGTGACCTTTATTTCTCTGGCGGCATCTTTTAATTAAACACCTTTATTAATCAGAATGATGAGGTCTTTTTTTTATTAAGAATTAAGAGGTTGAGGAATTCGAGTAGGTTATACTTTCTTTATTTTTTACATTTCCATTTCTACTTGTTTCTTGATTTCGTCTAAAATTTTCATTTTGTAATATTTACATTTCAAACTCCCTAAGTTGCTTTCTTATATTATCCAGAAAACGATAAATCATAGTGCGATCGGTTAATTTTATGATGTAAAGTACAATTCCAAAAAGAATAATTAACTACGTCATATAAATACTATCAAATCTAATCAGTATTTCATGATTATTGAACTTTGTTACGTATTATAGAAATTCAAACTTTCTATGATCTATAAAGAATAAAATAAATCTTTTTTTATGTATTATTTCATTTGAATGTTTCTACTCTTCTCTACAACTCTTATTTTTATAATAATAAGAATAGGTTTCAGTCAAATTTAAAAATAAGATCATAAAAACGATAAATTTTATAAAATACTAAATGTTTCACTAAATAAATATCAATTCTATTATTATTAATCTTATTATTAATTTTATTATTAATCGTGTTATTAAACTTGTTATTAAACTTGGTATTAAACATAATTTATTAGTTACATGTACATTTATGAAATTGAATGTTGATTTTCTAGGTTCTCAAGAAACTATTCAAATTTCCTAAACTGAATTCCTGATGCATATGATGTTATTTATAAATATACTTCCATATTTTATATTATGTGTTCTTGTGAGAAGAAAAACTGACTATAAAAGCAACAACATATACGAAATTGAAGTTGTTCAAAAATAATCAAAGGATCCAAAAATTATTGTATTCTAACTTAGTTACCTATTAATAATTCTAATTAGTGACTATAAACTTCTTAATTTTGTAACCACTGACTATTACTCGTTTCTTATTTAATTTAATTTAATTTTTCAATGAATAAATCTCTATGCTAAAATGATTAATAATTTTCCAAAAATTATTTTGATTGTTAAAAGTAAATATTTTCAACAATATTAAGCAATTCCAAAATTTAATTATAAGGATCATCTGTTTATTATTAGATATCTAAGTTTGCCAAAATAGGATCTGTTGATATTTAGATAACTAAGTTTGCCAAAATAGAGAAAGTCTTGCGTATGAAATATATTTTATACAAATCTATTTCAACATCCAGATGAGTATTAATATTTTAAATTATTCTTCTACTGATAGGTTAATAATCTAAAATTGTTAAATCAATTTCAACTACTTCATCTACATATTATTAATTCAAAAATTGTTTAATTAATTTCAACAAATATATTTGACCAGAAATAATTCTAGATGCAAGGTCTGAGTATTTTTGTTCATTATCAGGATCCATTCTTAAAATATCTTACAATAAACTTCCAAAGCTTTGACAAATTTCAAGATTGGGACAATTTTGATTGCAATTGCTTTAAGATGTTTATAACTCTTACCATTCGTTATCATTATTAGTAACATGTATTCCTCCTAAATTAACATTATGAATGCAAACAGGATACAACTTTAAATTTGGATTTTCAGAAGCTTTTAAAAAGAATTCTAATAATTTAATATAACCATTTTATATTAGTCCAAAAGAGTTAGCAGTTATTTACCCATTAAACAGATCAACCAATTTTAAACTGCATTTAGAGAATTTTAATATTGAAAATGATATTTGATCTTCAAAACTATTTTCTTTAGCAAATTTTTCTATTTTGCTTAGCCTCTCTGCATCTGCATCTGCTTCTATTTTTTATTAAGTTTCAAAAACCTTATATTACTATAAATTTCTCCTAAATTATTATTGATCTTTGCCATCTTTATTAAAATACATTTTTATAATCCTATTTTTTATATGTGAGTTATTTGCTTCATTTTGATAATAACTCAAGTTTTGATCATTGCTTAAAAAAGTAAACAATAATAAAATAATTGACTAAATAAAGGGATTTCTCATAATTAAATTCTAAAAACAATTACATTGATGTATAATGGGATTGATTATTAAACTATCACCTTGTAAAGAAACTGTATGAGGACATATACTTTAATCTTTAATGTGTTATTAATTAGATAATTTTTGGATTAATTCAAGTTTTTTCTATGAAGTCACATGTTCTAATTATTAAAATATTTATGGGAGCTAATTCATGATAAAATTAAATAATAAATATTGATGATATTATATTATATTAAAATCATGTTGCAATAAATTTTTATAAATAATATATCTAATATTAAATATAGTACTTAACAGAATTAATTATTAGTAATATATTGTTATTATTGCAATAATAATTATATTATATCTTAACATATAATATTCAAGACTAATTATCCTTTATTGTCTGAATAATTTCTAAAAATTTATTATCCTAATTCTCAAATAACATCGATAATAATGTATCATAAATTTCATAAGGATTACAATTTATCAATTGTGTAAATATTGGTTTGAAATTCAATATCAATTAATCTTTCAGAAATATAGAATTAATATTTAATAAGCATAATTTATGTAACTATGATCTTGGAGTATTATCTATTATTTAATCAGCATGAAAATTTTACTAAAAATCTTTTACCTTATTTGACCTAAATTATTATTTAAAATGCTTTTAAGATTTATCATTATATTTATTTTCATAAATTCCTTTTAGTAACTCTAATAAAATTTACTAATATTTAGAGGAATAATGTTTTTGAAATTCTTTAATTTCATCAGCTGAATCTT
The DNA here is from genome assembly GCA_000733385.1 of Paramecium biaurelia. Taxonomy (NCBI): domain Eukaryota; phylum Ciliophora; class Oligohymenophorea; order Peniculida; family Parameciidae; genus Paramecium; species Paramecium biaurelia. Next base: position 133,290 of record JPFL01000053.1, read on the forward strand.
TAAAATTTAAAATTTGATTTTATATTTTTGAAGACTAATATGATATCAATTCTTTAAGTTCTATGAGTTCTTATATTAATAGTTTTATTATAAGAAAATCTCTAAAACATTCAAGTCCTTCTTTCGAAAAGAGAATGTAAATAAATTTCATTCTCATTAAATTTTACAAAATATATACTCTCCCAGTAATTTAATGATTTACTTAGATTTTTAAACTTTCAACTAATTTATCATGTAACCTTGCTTATTGTGAAAAAAAGTCATGAATTGATATTGAATTTTATTCCAAATTAGCTCTATCAATATATTCTTAACATTTTTCAATATATAGAATTGAAGACAAAGCCTCTTTAAAAGTTAACCTCTAATTTGATTCAGTTTCTTCTTCAAGAGTGCATTTTTACACTAATTACCCAACTAAAAAGTTAACGTAATTAAATCCTCCAGCAAACATGAAATGGGTTAAGTTATATTTATCAGGTGAATTTTAGTATAATGGTTTTAATGTGAACAATTCAAATATAATGCATCCTATATTAAAGATGGCCATTTTTTCAGTAAATACTATTTTATTAACATCTATTTGTGGGTCTTAAATAGAAGATTTTAATTCTGGAGATAAGCAATGATTATTTGCAATCTCTTGTGAATTGCAAACAAATTTCTCTAAACAAAACTTACACAGGACACATCTTTGCACTGAAATTTATTTTTGCTAATCAATTTCTGTGCTTTCATCAACCTTTATGAAACTTTCTTAGGTTAAGGTGGGTAGATAGATTCTTAAAATATTGATTTTTTTTACTTTAATTGTGAAAGTCTATTTAATAGCAATAAAAGATGCTTTGAATAATGAATTGGTTAATGCATTAATTAGATTATCTCCTTTCTAGATTCTTTACCAATCAAAGATATATTATCATCTGTAAATATAAATTCATATTGATTCTGGTGTTTTTCAATAGTTAAGTTATTTGGAAAGAATACAAAATTTTCATTTTTGATACTATCTAGATTGTTAATCAAAGTCTCAATCTTTATAATTCAATATATTTGAAATACTTGTTATGTCTGGCACTAAGTTAGACTATCTATTTAGCAAGAGTATTAAAGCATTTACATTTTTTATTAAATATTTGCAAATCAAATCAAATGTTTATAAAATACAAAATCAAAGGCCAGCCTCGTCATCATCATCATTACCACTAAATAATTTAAGTTATTCATAATTTCCCTTTCCCATATAGGATGAGGATTTCTTTGGTGGTTTATGGCTAAACAGACTATAATTTATAATAAAATATTACTTCATGATTTTATCCTTGAAAAATAGAATGATTATAATAAAACCTAAAAAGGCTACAACATACCATAAATACGAAGTTTATTTTGAAGAATTAAATTAATTTGAAGAGTTATTGATTTATGGTTTATTAAGTGTAGGTTATTTGAGATCACTGATTGGAATTTCTGTATTATTGAATGATGAAGTATTGTTATTTGTTTAAGTATTTGGACATGGTGTTTCAACAGGGGAAAGATCTATACCACCTTAACAATAATCTCCAGAAACTTTTCTATAACCTTATGTTTTCATATAAGTCTATTTGCAATTAGTAGGTGGTTTTAATAAATCTGGAGTGTCATCTTCTTCAAATTTATCTGCAATTGGCACACAAGGTCCTCCTTCTATTTTCCTGTAGAAACCAAAATCACATTCCCAATCATCCTCTATGCAAGGGCAAGTTTCAATAAAGAACTTTTTATCAATTTCTTCTTGATTGAAACACTTAGCTTCTCTTTTTCTTCTGATATATTTTATTTTTCTACCGAATAAGCATTTCCCTGATTCGAAATTTTTAGGAATCCAAAATTCATAATCTGATTCTGGCATTGTTGGATCCCAAGCACCAGAGCAAACTCTTTAATGAAGTGTTTAGAAATTCAATGCTACTACATATCCTTTTAATTGATTTTCTTTTGATTTGCTTTATCCATATACAATGAATTTCTACTCCATATTGGAAGGTTCTGTGACTATATTTTGAATTTCAAATTCTTTATCACCAATTTTAACTTCCTCCCATGAAAAACCTTAATCCCAAGAATAAATGATTTGATTGATGGGTTTATCATCTTGTCCCATAACAATCACACCTCCTCTATCTCCAATCTCATACATATGAGAACCCTTTCTGATTTCAAACCATTCATGACCTCCATCTCTGGTTAGATATGTATTGACTTCATGATCTTTCTAAGTTAAATATAAACCAGTATTTCCAACACCAATACTAAGTCCAGGAGCATTTTAACTAGAATAAAGAGGATTTTAATTGGCTTCAGTTCTTCCTTTGAGATGTAAAGAACAATCTCCAGAACATTAAATTTCCTATCCTTTTGAATCAATTTCTGGAGCTTTTAATGGATGCCATTAACCTCCTCTATCATAAGATATAAACTATAAAAAATATGAATTTAATTAATATTACAGATTTTTTATATAATTCTAAGGTGGCAGGAGTGATGGAACTTCTAGATTTTGATTTTTCAACTTCTTGATGATCAAAAACATTGGAAACGTAAACTCCTTCCATACCAAGCATTCTCTCGAAATCACAATTTCCAGTATCTAATGATCTTACATTGTGTAATAAAGATAAAGTAAATTTAAATCCTCTAAAATCACTTACATATACATTAGTTAATCTTTAATTTTCTTCTTTATGAGAAACAGATAAAAATATTTATCCTTCTGAAGTATCAAGAATAGTAAATGTATGTTAATTCAAAGGGATTGGTAATTAAACAGGTTATGGTTAGAATTTATCTAAATAAGCAGGAGCAATTAGCAATTCATATCCAGTTTCTCCATCTTCACCTGTAGTAAGAACAAATATATAATGAGATGTTTGGAAGAATCCCAAAGCATTTTCTTACATTGTTTATATTGTAGCAAAGTAGTCATCAGAGTAGGAAATAACAGATTTGCCTTCTTTCATGTGACATACTATAATTCTTTAATCAGGAATTAATTAATATTATAAAAGCTTATCCCATGCAGCATCCCTAACATAATTTAATGCCGATTTCCAAGTTTCACCTCCATCTTCAGTCACATAAATAGATTTTTTATAAAAGTCTTTACAATTAATATCATTCTTTCCACAAGGTTTATCTTTAAAAGTCATAATCCATTAAGGATCCATCTTATTCAATTTAAAATCATAAAGATCTTCTGAATGTGTAAATCTTGTATATGTTCTTCCACAATTCTTAGATTTATAACTAATACCATTTGAACCAAAAAAGAATATAACCCTTGAATCAGCTGGTGAAATATGAATACTTTCGAATTGTAATTATTTATTCTCTGGTTCCATCTTTTCCCAACTCTTTGTTTCATCTAACCATGTTAACCCATAATCTGCTGATCTCCATATTCTCCCTTTATCTGTAAGAATGAACAACACTTTTCTGCTCTCCTAATGAGTTTATTCAATTGTTTCATCATCTTTTGTAAATACAACAGAAGATCCACACCAATATATATTAGACACTGGAGATTCAAGTTCATTAAATGAAACCTTCACTTCATTCTACCCTTACGCACATAAAATCAACAGACCTAGAATAATTATCATTACTTAAATAATAACACGTAAATTAATTAATATATATATCAAATCAATTCTCATTCATATATATTTAATGTTAATGAATAAAAATTATTCCTTAAGCTATACTATCTTAAGAAAAAAATCAGCTCTACAACCCACAGACCCTAAAATAATTAATTAATAGCTAACCTTAAATAAGTCTAGAGCAAAATCAATCACTTCAAATACAATCAAGTTATTTCTATATCTTCTAACTTTTTTAGGAAACCAATAACAATAATTTAACCTCCTTAAATCTATTTAAATAAGATTGATGTCAGTCCCTTCATTTTTGCCAATAGACTTCCTCATGATAGTTCCACTGATTAATCACATTCTGCTAGTCTTAATAGTGATTAAGAACAATAAGGAACTACCATACCATTAAAGAATAATTAAGAATAGCTATAAATTTTGAAACGTTAAAAACAAATTCTTGAGTATAGACTTTAATAGGAAACAGAATCATGTTAGCAATATTAATAAAACTATCATCATTTAAAGTAACTTTTAGAAAAATTAGAACTTGCAAAATCAAATTATATTAATGAAATGAACTCTTTTACTAAATATCTAAGATTAGTTTTGAACAATACTGATTGATTTAGTTTAAATGTATTGAGTATTTCAACAATTTATTATTATAATAAGTTTTAAATTTAATCTGCATTATAAAATATTACAAATAAAACTATTTAATTGATATTATTTTATATTCAATAATTTATAAATTTAAATTTATTCATATCTATACTATTGCATAGCTGAATTTATATAATCTAACTATTTATATCCAATAGCTGATTATGTTTAGTTTTGAATTACAAGTTTTCTTATTAATTATGTTCCAAATTCATTGTAGGTGTAAATATATTACATTAGTTAAAATTATATGTGAGTCTCGCAACTCTTTAATTTTACATATATAAATCTATTTTACTATATAAAATGAGAGGAACAATTAATCATCTTTTATTCAATATACAAATCTATATCATATAAGATTAAATAAAAAGAAGAATAAAACTATATAAAATGTCTTTGTACTCAATATTAATATTTATTGATGCTTAAATCTTTGATATTTTAACAAATAAAAAAATAAGTTGATTATCTTAAAATTTTTATGTTCTCCGCAGATCTCTATATTTATCACCATTCTTAACATTATATTTAAAAAAAATAAGCAATTCTATCGAAAACTGATATACAGGAATTTTATGATAACATTAATTATTTTAGTAATTAATAATGTCTTAAAGGAAAAAAAAAAGAGAAGCAACACCTACTAGAGTTGCTTTGGTTTGCTTAAAGACGACCTAGAATAATATCTAAATCAATAATCAATCTTTATTAAAGGTTTTCTCAAAACATGGCTCTATTTCAAAAGTATTCCAAAATTATGATATAATATAATAGATTTTAATATTTGAAAGAGGCTAGGTTTAAACAAAAGTATTTATTGAATATGATGAAGTTGATTCTGCTATTGATGCAATCAAGTATGGATTCTATCTTTTATAGTAGATATCTTAATAATACAAAAATCTTAAATTAAATTTCATGCAATGTTTATCATTCGAGATTGTAATAACTAAAACTTGATACTGTTCCATATACTAAAGGTCTTGATTTTACCAACCCTCCTTCTAATACTACCGATTAAATGGAACCAAATGAGGAATAACAAGAGATTGTAAAAGTCAATGAATGGGAAGATTTCTAATTTGATAATAATTCAACAGATGAGGTTTCTGATGAAGAGGAACCCTAGTTTTCAGAAGAGAAGATGATAGATATTCTTACTAGACTCAATTAAATAGATGATGAAATTAATAAAACAATTGAAACAAAGATTGTTACAGCTTTGGACAAGTTATAATAAAATACAATGTGCATTTAAGTATTAATCACTTATGATATATTAAATGATTTGAATTTTGTTATCAAAATATTTTGTCTCTTTGGATAAATTGTAAAATTTAATTTAATATTTAGAAGTATTTGAAATAAAGCTAAATTTATATATATATCAAATATGGATCCAATCAAGAATGCTAAAAAGCATTTTAATTGCTTAAGGATTATTTGGAAATAAAACTTTAATACAATTTTGAAAATGTAAATGGTAAACTAATTCAACCAAATTATATAAATAATTAAAAATCTTAGGAAGCTATCGATGATTAAGTAGCCGTCAAGGAACTTTTATAATCATATAAAATAATTAAATAGTAGAACAACAGTTTAATAAAAATCAACTAATGAAACAAATGAGATATTCAAAATTTAGTATTTCTCTCTTTTATAAATTAATTAATAAAAATATTGATAGATTTAATTTTCTTTAACTGTTATGAGTTAAGATGATTGTTATTGGCATTCACTAATTTCAGAATGATAGGAAATTATAATGTTATGTTCTTTCTAAATAATCCATCAAATAAAGAAACAAGAATATTTATATTGAAAATAACATGTATTAAAAATAAATTCTCTTTAAATAGAATTTTAAAATGATTTATAAATTTTATTAGTAATGTTGATAGAAAGTTTTATAAATTATTTAATCTATTAAAAGAAATATAAAAAAGCACCAATATTTTATATTTATCTAATTACTGAGATATATTCACTCTTCTATGTGGAGTTATCATATAAAAATGTTGGGTTACCATTTTTCTGCTTATAAATATATAATTATTATATATTTTAACTTTAAAATAAAGCCAAATCCATTTTTCATCAAATCTCCATTAATTAATATGTCACTTGAGTGGGAAGTCTAAATAGAGTAATTTGGTTCTTAAGGGTTTTCTTTGAAAGGAGATCCATAGAGAAAATATTATAGTTAATATTAATAATTTGAACCAAATGAATCAAATATTTGAATTTAATAAAGAAACAAGATCAAATATCAAGTATATTGGAATTTAATATCAAAAAATACACCCAATTAATGCCTAAATACTTATTGTTAGATAATTAACAAGAATATTATAAATTTATGTTGAAAATTTAATAATAATAATTGTGTATAACAAATAAAAAGACCTCCATTAACCCAGAATTTTAAAACAAAGTTTATGCGAATAGTTAATACAGAAAATAGAAAATCATTTAAAAGAATAATATAAGGCTAAATCATTCATGTAAAAAATTATCATTTAAAAATCCACTATTTGAATTAAGTGAATTAAACAAGAAGTTACTTCCAAATTTTAAAATCAAAATAAGTGAAACTACACGTTCTTAACCAAGTTTTCGAATATCAATCCTTAGTAAGGAAACTACAAGGGTATTAAGACTGGTGGGATAATATAATTGATAATAACATAATATATATTCATAAACCTTTAGAAATTATTTTTCTTTTGATGAGTTTATAAATAACTAATAATTAATAGGTAGGTGCGCATAACTTATAATTAAATAACTACAATTATAAGAATAGAAAAATGTAAGAGATAGATAGTTGTATATGGTAGGAACTTAGAAATAAATAAATAATTTGGATTCATTTGACAATTGCTTTTTTTAGTTTCCATTAAATTAAAAAGTTCGTAGAATTTATTAAAATGTAATTTCTTATTTAAATTATAAAAATATAAATCCTTATGTGAATTAAATAAACACTTTGATAATTTTGGATTAGGAGTATGAATAAAAAATGTGTGAAAATAGGCGAAGAGACTGTTAAAATATAATAAAGTATTTTTAAATTAAATTTTTGAAATAAAAAGTTAGAAAATCAATCCAAATATTATATATTAAAGTAAATTTAGCCTCATCAAATGTAGTCTAATTAAAGTTAAGTTACGATTTTTTGTTTTTATATTTTTATATTTTTAAATTAAATCAAATGTTTCTATCTAAAAATTTAATTCATCTATTCATTTGGAGCAATCTTTAATTTTTTAGCTGTAATAGTAGGGTAACTAACTTTTTGTGATTTTAATTTAACTGGGGAATTAGATTATGATTGAGTTAGAATGGGTGATCTTTAGATTTAACCTTTTTGTTTATTTAATTGAAGAATTGAAATTGCTTTTTAATTCTGATTTTTTTGTATTAATCGGAAATTTCATTCATTGGTAGTGTTAAGGGATACTATTATATAAATCTTCTGCTCATTATATGAATATATTTAATAACAAAATAAAAACATCATTATTCTCAAATTCCAAATTATTTCATAAATAGATTGAAGTTTTTTTTAAATTATTCTTCATTTTATTGTTTGATTCTTAGGTCTAGATCTTATGTTAAAATCTAGAGTTATGAAGGCTCTAGTTATTAATCAGATCTCAGTAAGACTTTGCTTAAAATTGCAACGAAAACTTATTAAAAAGTGCACATAATAGCGAAAACCTATCTTGTTATTTTAATATTTGTTTGTTATGAACATTATCCTTTTATTAAACACAATAATAATTCTTACAAAACAAGCTCAATAATACCATCCAATGGCTAAACAAAAGATTATAATATGCCCATCTAAGTTAATTGCTATTCCTCAGATACAAATTCTAGAATTGATAAAACTATGTCTGTTGTATGATCCAAAGTAACTTTATCCAAAGGTTGATGGTATGTAGATATAGTTTAAGTCTTATATTCTTGTGATAGTTAACTCAACAAATGTTTTTATAAATTTTCAATGATTACCATCAAAGTAGTCAGTGATTATGGATTCAATTCAAATAATTGCAATTATGATGAACTTACTACTTATAATACTTATACTACTTATAAACAAGTTTTGTTATACATCTAATTTTAATATATACAATTACAATAATATAATTAGAGATTTTGGATGTAATTTCTAATGCAGTTATAAGTAAGTCTAAATATTTTCTGTCAGCAAAGAGTAATTAACATGTTTAAGAAATATATTTACCTTTTAAAATATTATTCATAATTTTAAATATTAATCCAACTAATCTACAAATTTCTGCTGAAAATTCCAATTTCACTTTTTCATCTTATATAGCATTAATTAAATGTTATAGATAGCTGGTCAAAATACCTTAAAATGTTCTGACTAATTCAATTTATACAACAGAAGAACTATGATATTAATATCTCAAACTCTTATTCTCAGTTATTGAAACCATTAATTTTAAACATAATTTACACATTTAAAATTGTTAAGGATTGTCTATTAAAATAAATCTTGTCAATTCAGCTATTTTTAATAGATGTTATTTAATAAGTAATCTAAATATTTTACTAGTATCAACATGTCTAAAATAACCAAGCATTTCATATAGATATATTAAAATTGATTATTATGTTGGTTGAATAGTTAAAAACTAATTTAATTAAATTATTGATTCAATATAATTCTCATAGGCTGTGTCAAACAATAAAATTGATAAGATTTCAGAAGCTAATGTTCTACAACTTAAAAATGTATCCTTCTATAAAGCTGTATTTTTTAAGTTTAATAAAACACCTTTAATTTATGTTACAACATTTGAACTTTAAAAGGCTTCATTATATAAATGATGTTTAAGTCTAACAATTGTTTCTTTCATAATTACCAATGCATATTCTATTATTTCTTTATTTTCAATTTGTAATTATAAAATTATGAATTATAATAGTTGATTAGTAGCTTATTAAGGTTAAATTTGAATTGGTTTAATGAAATTATCAAAAAAGGCTTTATTAGATCTTTATCTACCAATTGATTCATCTGATTCACTAAGAGCAAATTAAAATAAATTATCTGCTAATGACATTGCAGACATAATAACTAAGGGAGGTAAATTATGAGTAGAAACTTAAAGAAAGTTTAATGAATCTTTAATTACAGTTTATATCATTTAAACTATTTCTTCACTGTTTTTTTCTAAAATTTATGGATTTATTACAATGTAATTAATTAAACTTAATTCAATAATGAATTTTTCTTAATCTTAAGCTGCATTTTTAAAAGAATGATATATCATCTTTATATGACTTGTTAAATCAATAGATAAAATTGGAAAAAGATTTTCAAAAAATTCTTTTAAAGTATGTTTCAATTTTTTGTGATTCTAAGGTGTATAACCTTGAAAAAAAGAATTTTAAGAATTCAATAATAAATGAATTATAGACTTACTTATTTCTGATATTGCTTTAGAGATTGATTATTTAAATGTAATATCCAATTTAAAGTCTGTTATAAATTTTACTAATTTCTTCAGCAATTCTATCATTTAATACATATGTGGATCCTTAATTTTCATTTATTTTTATAAGATCTAAATACAAAATGTTTATAAACAATATAACCATTGTTAACTAAATGTAAAATCAAATCTAATCTATCTCAAACCAAAACAATTATTTAATTTAGTATTTAATTCAAGAATATCACTTACTATTTCTTCATTAGCTTATTATACTTTCTCAAAAAGATAAATACAACCTTAATACATTTCTTTAGCAAATAATCTTTTTTTAATTTTCTCAGTAAATATTCTTTTTTTAGATGAAGCCATTCTCTTTAATGATTTCAATGCTAATAATGCTATAGATGAATCAGTTGAACTATATGAAGCAATAATCTTAAATAACAATTCAACCAATTACCTATCATTAAAAAATTCTGCAAATTTTTCAGGAAACTATTCAAAATTATATATTAATTTTTACACTAACATTATTTTGATCATTGGGATCAAAATCTGATTCTAATTCAAAATAACTAACATTAAAATTGAACATTAAAATATCTTTAAGTGAAGCTAATGCTGGTTTATAAAGAGTTGAAGCGCATTATTTCAAAACTGTACAAATTGTTGACATAAAATCTAAAATATCGCTATTTTAAAACTAAAACATAATTTTCCTATATGAAACATAAGAGTCATAGGATGAATAAAGTTGTAAATTTTATAAAACATGCTAAACTAATTTCAAACCTATTGAAAGGAGGTAAGTTTGATTCCCTTAAAAAAAAGAGTTAAAAATTAACTTGAATTTTGAGAATTGATTGCTACTCACCATCATTATTTGCTGAATCAACAAACCCACCAAATTACAGATTGAATTTTATACGTGATTATCTTATTGCTTTTAAAGACTTGCACAAAATAATTAAACCAAAGTTTCATAGACTTTGCATTTTTTAGATAACACATCATTTTCTTCCTTAGATTAGAATTATCCCAAAATTTATTAACCTTCTGATAAACTACGATCAGAAGAGAATCCTTTGAAAGACCTTTCAGAAACTACAATCTTAGCTATATATTCTGATATCACAAACAAAGTTGAACCTGACTATGTTGATTGTATAATCTGACATAAAAAATCAATGTTTCTTATATCTTCAATAAACTAATAAATTGTCTATTCAGCCAATTACTTACTCTATAAACTTAAAAACGATAATTACTTCTAATTAACTTTAGAAACAGCAGTCATTGCATAAGGAATCAAAATGTACTAAATTCATTTCAATTTAAATTATCAAATATTTTAATAAATAATACTTCCATGAAAACACATATTTTAAGAATAATATATTTTTTATACTTAATCAAATATAATTAAAAATCAAAAATTATACCTTTTAATAGAAATAAAAAGCTGTATTTATTATCTATATACATTAAAAATTTATTTATGATACCATGATTTGTTTAAATTTTCTTTTATTAAAAAGCATATTCTATCAAATTTAATTAGTGTGTATATAAAACAGAATATATTATGAAAATAGTATATTTTATAATTCCCTGGAAAATAATTATTAAATCAACAGAGTATTATATTATTATTATTTTTCTTATAATAAATATAAACTATACATTTCATAATGTTCAAAAACTTTGTCAAAAAAGAAGCAGTATGTGAATTACACCAAAACTAAATTTCATTTATAAATATTTCATCCAATTTAAAAAAAGGAAACAGAGCATTATGTGAAGAATGTGAATTACATAAACCTATTAACTTAAAAAAAGGGGAAGAAATTTTGAATAATATTGATAAATTCAATTAGAAAGAAATTTAAAGAAGAACAAATTAAATGATTGAAACTATTTCTTCTGAAATTGATAATTTAGAAAAGGAAATGAAATAATTAATATCCAAAGTTAGAAACTAAATAATAGATATATAAAAAACAAATTCATATAATCCTTTTGAAAAATATTAAAATTTGACTGTTTATACAACATCCAATTATCAAGAAATAGCTGAACTTCTTAAAAATCATTATTCTCTTAAGGAAGATAAGTATATTTTAACAAAAGAATTCGAATAATGTATATAAAATTCTTTAAAAGACTTTTAAGATTAACTTAATGAAATTAGAATTACAAGAAAATATATTTAATAAATTGGCAATCACAATTCCATTTCTGATCAAATTAATAATTAATATGTTACAATCTAAATATGTGAGTCATTTTAATTGATCGAATGCCATATAGACACAACATTCAAAGAATTACTTGCACATTTCTACCATAATTAAGAAAAAAAGGACATAAAGTACTATTATAAAAATAAACTAATTTAAAATTTGAATTCAACCTTAAGAGAGGTTGGATTTGAAGAGTAATCCCCATTAATAATGAAAAGAATTTATTGACATTTTATTTTTTAATTATAATTTCTATATCTAGCAATTCTCCTAAAACTTTGATATTTTCATGTTCACATAGTAATAATTTCAAGATGAAATTAAAAGTAATAATTTCAAGATGAAATTAATGAAGAGGAAGTTGATAAATAAACATATACTTGAAAAAATAAATTTCAAAATACTAAAGTAATAACCTAATGTTAATTTTTTATGTTTGAATTAAACAGAATCAGTCATTATCTGTTATAATACACTAATTTTCATCTAATATATCAGTTACAACTTTTTTTTAACTCATCCCTATGTTTTAATTTTCTTTTTGTGTTTATTAGGGTTGGGTCTATGAATTATTATCAATAATAGGAGAATGGAAATTAATAAGGAACTTCATAAATAATATATTTTCTATATGCTTATTGATTTAAACAATGGAATTATTTTATATGGGATTCTTTCTTGATAATAATTAGTATACTTTATGTTTTGAAAATTCTTGCTGCTTTTATGGCTTTTATAAATGATCATACATTAATCCGCAAACATCCAAATTTGTCACATCATCATCTTCAGGTATAGGTATTGAATCTAACTTTTACTCATCCCATAGTTTTTTATAAATCTTAAAATAATATTGCCTTATACAATTTTATCATCCTCATCACAAAATTCTTCTTTATAATCTTAAATTTAAGGTACTTAGGGACGAATTTTTTAATCGAAAGTAATAGGGTTTTCTTTGCCAAACTAAATTTTGATTTTCATAATTTTGTCAATTTAGGAATTCATTTATAAAATAAAATGAATATTGAATACTTAATGCCTATTACTAATATTAGAATTGTACTTAAATATTTTAAAATTGTGACTTTAGAATAAGTCTATCTATATATATATATATATTTTGTTATAGGCTTATACTTATATTAATTGGTACAATTATTAATGTTATTCATAATGTTTCGTAATCATCATCATAGTCCTCATCATCTAATTCAATTTCTTTATCATAAATATTAATTAATTCCTTTATTGGTTGAACAGTGGTTATAATTTATGGTTCAATGACTTCTTCTTTTTTTTCAGCTTCTTTTTTGAAAAATCTTTCATCTTTTAATTTAATTTAAATTATGTACTTAATACATCTACAATGGCTCTTTCTGTTTTTTTCTTTAATTTATCTAATTTAGGTTAGATTGCTCTCTTTAAATCTATGTTTGCTTTTTTTGGTATGATATTCAATGTGCCTTATTCATCTGTTAATAATTGTGATACCATTTCTTATACTTTTTGCTTTCTAGACAGAAATATATACTTTATAATGCATTTCAATATTTTTAATATTTCTGGTGATTTCTTGTTCCTCTTTTCCAAAACATTTATTTTTTGGAAAATAATGTAAAAACTTTAATTCAGAATGCCAATCTTTTGTTTATTTTTCAGGCATGATTTATTGACTACAATTTAGATTATCAGGAAAATCTGAAATCATTTTAATATAATTAATGAGTTTAATATTAAAGCATCATCTAATATTACCTGATTTCAAAATTAATGAAACTATCCCTTTCAAAAGTTAAAAATCTAACTCCATTACAACTTTAAGATCATTACAAAAAACTATAAAAAATAAAAAAATGAGTCTTGATAAACATTAACCAACTATAGAAATGTAAGCAAATAAAACTGATTTTACATTTCCTGTTATTAACAAGAAATTTCCAAAAGAAACATAATTTAAATAGAACTTAACAATTAGAACATCATACACTAATGATAAAACAATTAAAGATTACTTAGATCATTTGAATACATTGAGATCTTAGAAAAATACTTAAAAACAAAATAAATTTAAGAAAGTCAGAACTGAAACTGAAATAGCATAATATGGTGATATTAGGCTTAAAAAAGTAAAAGAAAGTTCTACTAAAAAATCTCTTGCATTAGTATCAAGTATTAAAAATCCTTAATCTTAATCCTACATCAAATTTAGTTAGTAAATCTTCTCACTTGTTTATAGTTTAGATAATCTTAAAGTATGATTTATATTTATTGAAGAAATACATTAATAATGATAGGAAACTATTTTTGGTAATTAAATAACTTATTGGGTTAAAAAAAAATCTTAGGAAAATAATATTAAAGCCAAATGGGGAAGAATTGGTAGAATTCTTTGAAATTAGCAAATTATCTTGTGTGAGAGAAATTTAATATATAAATGGAGAATAGAAAATTGTTGATAAATTTGACTTGTCTCTTTATGATGATCTAGTGTATTTAACAGATGCAATAGAAAATCTTTTATTGTCAACTGAAATTCATTCCATCAATAGAATTAGTGATAATGTAATTATTCTTATTATTCAATAGATCTAAAAGGAATCTGAATAAATTCTTAAAATTTAACATTCTATGAATATGGCAAATGAAGAATAAAAATTATCAGTTAAAACTATGTCAATGCAAAGATTTAAAATTCATGATGAAATTGACACTATAGAATAAAAATTGGGTCCTTTATAATTGATATCACGATAGGTTAGATAAACATCAACGATGTTGGGTAGAGTTATAAGCAGTTTAAATGAATGAGTAATAATTTTTTCAATTTGCAAATAAATGATCCTTTAAAAATTTTAGAAATCTTTCAGCATAATCTCTTGGAGGTATAGCTGATATTGTTGGTCCATAAATAACTCTTTTAGATAAAAATTCTAATTTCTTTTTTGTACTGAAATTTGTTAAAATATCAATTATTCCTATATATAAAGTGTGTTGATTATCAACAGTTACCATTTTACTAAAATTATCAAATTAAGGATTCTCTGAATAAACAGAAGATTCATTATCTAGTTATTTATTTCCTTTAGCATGTAGGCCTAATAATAGACTATAATCAATAATATTATTATCTTCAAAGAACTTACAATCTTTTTCTAATTAATTAAAGAATAACATAGATTTATTCTTATTTAAATTCAATTTAATATTTTTTTCTTTGTCTTCTAAAAAGTTTAAATCTTTTCTGGCAACAGTTGGATCACTTAATATAAATAAATAATTATTACTTATCAATAGTATATCTTCCATAAGTAGAACCTTTTAAGTCATATCTTACATTAATCTCTTGATTAGTTGAAAAGACATTGCTCATTATTACAAAATAAATAACTTTTTCTCTTAACATAGTCTAATATTTAATTCCAATCTTATGCATTCCAAATAATCTTATTTAAATGTTTATATATATTACTTTATAATTAGTGTTTCTGGGTAATTTTTGAGATGGTAATAATAATTTCTCATGATTTATTTTAAAAATCTGAACTCTTGATGATGAATAGTTTTTAAAGTGAATTGTCCATCTGCAGTATAATAGAAAAAACTTCCACTCTTTCCTGTTGATGTCAATTCTTATAAACAAGATAGATCTCCTTTTATTAATGATTACAAAATAGATTCAGGTCCAATACTTTTTAGATACTAATGATTGTCAATTCCATATATAGTTCTAATACTATTAAATACTCGTGGAGCGTAATCAAAGAATTAACAAACTTTAAAAGAGCTTTTATCACCTTATGCTCTTCTTGGGAGAAGTTCAAAATAATATTTTAATTTAAAATCTTTTGGGCCTACTTCATAGTCATCAGCTATATTAATACTACTTACTGCCATTTAAATACCTATCATCATATTTAAAACTAAATTAAAGTTTTCATGTCCAAATGAAACACTAATTTTTGGTTTTTTTATTTATTTTTAATTTTTAATAGATGATTACTTTCTTGGTATATTAATAATTGTATGTAATCTTTATTCATTAATCTAATCAATTATATCCATTTTTTATTATTTAATTTAATTTTGATCTATTTATTCTCTCAATCTTTACACTTCCTTACTAATATCTTCTACATATGTAATCATAGATTTAT
Organism: Paramecium biaurelia; assembly: GCA_000733385.1. Lineage (NCBI taxonomy): Eukaryota > Ciliophora > Oligohymenophorea > Peniculida > Parameciidae > Paramecium > Paramecium biaurelia. The sequence continues at coordinate 149,474 of JPFL01000053.1, forward strand.
ATTTTTCTTTAAGTTAATCAGTGCTCATTTATTCTACAAATTAATTAAATTGATTATTTTCATGATCACTTTCAATACTCTTTTCAGTCAAATAAAATTAATCTTCTTCTAGAGGATTTGAGTTGTCTCCTTCAATTTATTTTTATGGAATTTATTAAAACAATGCTTTAAATTTTGTTTTAGGTTTTTATTATCCATAAAATGAGAAATCTTGATTTTAATCATTTTTTAGATATTCAATTGATAATTCATTACAATGATTATTGACAGATGGAATCTAATCTGAATTAAAGAATTTATTTGTTCCTTAATCATTATTATTATTATTATTATTATTATTATTATTATTTTGATGATTTTCTTCACTTTCATATTTAAAGAGACTAACAATTGGAGAATGAAGATTATCAACTTAACTATTTCTTAATTTTTATTCTTATTCAACAGTTCCTTAAACAAAATGAGGAAGTTATTTTTCTTATTTTTTATTGTCTTATTTCATAAATTCTAGTAATTGATCTAGTTTTTTTTCTATATTTTAAACATATTTCTATTATTGATATATACTAAAATCTATTGTTTCAAGAGTAACACCCCTTCTAGCAAAGTCAAATATTTCTAAGAGTGCTGGATCTGCTACAACAGAATCTTGATATTACTATAATGTAACTCTGTCAGCCTTGTCAACATCCATGGTTGAGAATATGATTTTGATTCTTTGATCTATCTGTTTCTTGATTTCGCTGGTTAGATTTTATCCAGTCATGGCTATCCAGCTATTAATCACTCCTTACATTGTATCATTAAATTCAGAGGAAGTAAAGCTTCCAACCTTGTTCTTATCAATCAACTTAAAACTTATTTCTGCTTTTTCTCTGGCATCTCCATGACTTACTTTATCAAAATATAGAGCAAAGTCTTCAAACCGAATCTAAATAGATTTTTATTTATATTCATACTTTACCATCCTTATCATCATCCATTATGTGGAAGATTCTATCTGATAAATGTAGCATTGTTCCCATTCCAAGTAAACCAAGATTATCTCGAAATTAAAACTTAGTTACAAAATTAGAACCCTATGACATTCTAGCAAATCTAGTTTTTAATTCTATCAATTCAGTTTCTGTAAGTCTAGTAAGTTCTCCTAATTTATTAATTTCTTCTCTTTATGTATTAGTTTTTTATTTCCTTGAACAACACATTTATTTAATATAATAATTATAAATAATGTAGAGTTTTCTTTTGTTATTCACTATTTCAATTCATCATTCCAATTAGATTAAAAAAATTATAATTCTACATCTATTTGATATTTAATATTCAGAATTATAATATAATTATTATGTTGAATATGTAGATTGCTAAATAATTAAACAATTGTTAATTATTAGATGAATGAAATATTCTATAATTATTCTCTTGATAAAATGGCTTTAATTAAAATTATGGAAATTAAAACTGAATTAATAATCATTAAATGTTAATAATTCCTACTCTATCAAATATTTACAAGTTAAAATCAACTAAATCAATAATAAAATAAAATAAAAACTGATAAAAATGAAATATTCAAATGTAGTAAAAAATTAATCTTTTTAGTTCTAAATCGAAATTTATTTAAATAATATCTTATAATAAAATATTTAGATGTTCTGCTATAAATATAAGTTCCTTTCGTCTTAGAAATACAATATTTTTATGTTAAAGGATGAGATTTAATTATAGCATGTATTTCTATATATTAATATAGGAAAATGAAATTGAAATAATAAAACTTAACTCCTTCCAACCTAGATTTAAATGGTCAAAATGCGACATTTCTGATATAGGACAATTTGAGTTGTTTGACAATTAGAAGAGTAGAATCTATAAGATAGATCCCTCTATAGGAATGTTGTTGAAGGAATTTTTAAATGGTAAAGTATGCTACTAAGGAATCAATAATCATTTCAAGATAGCAAAAATCATCTCAAATGGAAATTCTAGTTCTGTATATTATAGTTCTATATTCTAGATTGTACGAATGAGACATCTCTAAAATGAAGAATTGGTAACCTGCAAAATTTATAAATAAGGCAAGTCGTAATTAGAATAAGTATTAAATTTAGACATTAATAGGAATTTAGAAATGAAGTCTTAGCTCTCTAATTATTAAAACATAAGAATTTACCAAAAATTAGAGAATATTATATAGAAGCCAATCATAATTATATAATTTATGATCTCTTTGAAGGAATTCCACTTGATATTTGCATAAAGAACAATAACCTAGATAATCAATAGATGATTCATATAATAAAGGTATAGTATATGATGATTTATAAAAGGATTTATTGAAAGTAGTTCATTTTATGAAAATGGAAGGATATTCTCATTAGAATATAAAATTAGAAAACATTTATTATTATTCTTTGATGAATCATATAACTCTAGTTGACTTTGGAAAATCATCGTTTAGAAATTAATCTGCTAATGCTGGCGATTCTTATTTTTCAAAAACTACTAAAGATTATTCAGAATTAAATACTTACACTTGTCGAAATTCTTATGATAAAGACTATTTCGATTGTGGATTAGTATTTATTTAATTGTACTTATATATTTATAAGTAGGATTACATAAAAACTTGTGAATTATAAAGATCTTCACCATTCAGATGAGAATAATATGATAATGAATTTAATTGCAGAAGTTCATAATCAAAAAATTTCAACTTTCCTTTTGAAATTATTATCATAAAATAAAGTCTCGGATAAATCTAGCTTTTCAGAAAATCTATTAACAGAAATAGATGATCTTGATTTCGAATTATCTAATTATAGAAGCAATTGATTATATATTATATATGTATTAATAGAGTTTAATTAAAATTTGTTATTTTGATTTCATAAATTAGAATAAAATTGATTGAATCACACAAATGGAAGAAACAAATTGACAACTTCATCAAAAACAGAGAATTTAGAAAAGCATCAAAAACCTACGTAAATAAAAAATCAACTAATTGAAAAATTATTAATCAATAGGAAAGTTTAGTAGGTGAATTATTAAATCATAAATAAGAATTAGATTTTATTAAGAAAAATATTTTAAAGATTTGCTACTATACAAACTGATATTAATTAAGTTTATTGAGCAATGTAATAATTTAGAAAGATGATAAAAATAGAAAAATACATAAATTATTCAATAATAAGGAAATTATATTGAGACTCTGTAATTCTTCTGCAAAAATAGTTCCCAGATGAAGGAAAAATTGAAAATTCCATTTTATGATTTCTTATATCTCCAGGAATAAATGTGCTGAGTAATGAGCATATTAAAACAGCTAAATCTATTTATCTGAAAGGAAATTTGTATCTTAGAATGAAAAGTACTCAGATTTATTGTTATAATAAAAATGTGAATTTAGAAAAGGAGAAAAAATAATTATTTAAAGTTTAGAAATAGATTTAAAATTATGGGAAATTTCTCATAAGGAAATTGCTGATTGTTATCGTTCCAGAGAAGAAAATTAAATCTAAATGATTGAATGATTTTGAAGAGTATAAAATCATAATAAATTTTAAAAGAATTATATGGATAAGTCATGAAAGCATTGGAATAATATTAAATAATTTTGGAAGAATAAAATAAATTTAGATAGTAAATAGTATAAGAAGTTGTTAATGGTTCTTTAAGAAACTTGCAAAATTTATACTTAATTTTATGGAGAAATGCTATAAACAAGCCTACAATGATTATTCTAAATTAGTGAAGATCAACAAAGTATATTTGAATATTTAATTTAGAAAATGGAAATCAATCAACAATAAGTGAATTCAATCCTAAATTAAATAATATAAATCTCTGAGAAATTTTTGGAAGATTAATTTCTTACTCTTTTATATAAAAACAACTGAACAAAATAGTTGTCGACTATATTAACTAAAATTATATATAATTAAATCTATACCCCCCTTATTTTAGATTTCATTATTTTGGATTATAAAATTACAGCATTTATATTATAAGTAACTTTAAATTATGAAGATATATAATAAATTCATTGTTGATGAAAGCTTTATTATTATTGCACAAGTGACTTTCTCTTTGAATTCTCTTTAACAATTTATTAAACTTAACTGTTCTTTCTTAATTGATCACGTTTTACAAACTCATCAACTTTTCTGAATTATACCCAAGCCTTTCCTTCCATTAAATTATCTAGCTATTTTTATTGTGACACACAATACTTCTTCAAAGATTTCTTTATCAGTATAACCACTTTTCTTAACAATCTCCCAAAATGCCATCCATTCATCCTCTGATATTTGTCCACTCTTATCAAAATCAACTGCATTGAATAAAGCTTAAGTATTAACTTTTGCGAAGTTAGTTTTCCAAAATTTTTAAGTTTCATCTTTATCTATAGAACCTGAATTATTGATGTCAATCTTTCTAAATATTTCCAAAGCTTTAGCTCTAAGTTTCTCATTTAGACCTGATGAATTTTTTTATGCTCCACACCCCATTTATGATATAATTAAATAAATAAATCAATTTTCATAATGAAATTTATTTGCAGTAATTAATATAAGATCATAAACATAGTCTTTTCCATTTAAATTATTATTGCCTCTTATGGTTCACATATTATATTATTTAATACAATAGAATTAAACTATTTAACATATAAAATCAAAATGCAGCTTCGCTCTTTCTGATGATTTAACTTACACTTCTTTATCTAACTTCTCTAGCAAAAACAAGTTTTTCTTATTTCCTATTTTTACTAATTAGAAAGTCAATATTGAAGTTAGGGTAAAAATTAACAAAATTATCAATCTTATCAATTGTAAAGGCTAAAAGATATTTTGATGTATTTACATTCAATAATGATTTAATTCTCACTATAAAATGCTTCAAATTAAATTTTCTTATTAATTATTGAGCTATATTCATCTAATTCTGCCTGTTGTGGCTATGCAGTTTTGATAATTCTCACTTTCAACTATTTTTTTCTTTAAAATTAATAATTTCTGTTTTGTTATATATCTACAGAATTATATAATAAAATACTTAATGTTAACTTTCTAAGTTTCTTTTCAACAATGCTTTTTCTAACACTTTTGATGATTTCCTTACCTATACTCAAATGAGTTAATGAACAATCTATACTCATATGATCTGTAGAACCACAAGTAAAGCATTCAATACCTAATTCATAATATGCATTATTAAATATGATTTCATCTCTTAAGAAACAGTAACGCTAATGATCTAATGGAAATTACTTTAACTTATTCATGAAGTCTGTTCTTGATAATCTTACAACTTATGAATATTTTTTAGATCTGGCTGATGCTTTTCTTTATAATCCTGTTACAAAAGCATAATCACCAAATCTTGCTCCTGACTTTAAATGAGCCATAATGACTTCTTATTTTTCAGTCTCAGGAACATTTACAAAGATTTCAATATGTCCAATTTATACAAAATAAAGTGAATTATCATCTCTATTTGCATCACCATCTAAAAAGATATTTTCTTTTTTAGAATAATCAATTTCTTCCATAACTTAACTTAATTCTCTCATTAAATCATCTGAGAAATTGTTTGTAATCCAAGGTACTTAATATAAATAAGGTTAATAAGCTTCATACATTAATCTATTCTTTAATTATGGAGCCAATTTTTAGAATACTTGATCCTCTAAATATTAATCCCTATTTCTTTTTTCTTTAAAATAATGCTCTAAGAAATTTCTAATTTCTTTTTCTGTTTTTTCTGAAACATTCTTGGATCTCATGAATTTTGTTATTGCAACTATTTCTTTATTGTATTTTCTTTTTTCATCAAAATAATCAACAAATGTTTGTTGAATATTATTGACATTAAATGCAACCAAGAAGACAGCAGCAATCATAGCAACTTCAGCTACTATTATTTCAAATTCATTCATTGGTGTAATGTCACCATAAGCAACAGTTGTTAAAGTAGCAAATGCCCAATATGTTGATAATATGTATCTTTTTGTCCAATCATAATATAAAATAGTTCCAAAATTACCACTTGAAAAAGTTAACCAAGAATTAGTATATTTACCTTCATCTGGATTATCATAATGATTTAACATATACATTCCAGTTCCAAAAAATATGCAACCAAAAAAATGGGTTAAGTAAACAATCTCAATTATCATTCTCACTATCATATAGATACTTTTCCATTTTGGATATACCTACAATTTATCTTGATATCTTTAATCAATTTCATAAACAGGATACATTTTCAATAGAAATAATAAATGAAATGTATAAACATTTGCCATTGTATAAGAAAATGTAGTTATCAAAATTTCAATTAATGGTACAAAATCAAATGTAAATGAACCCATTAAATAATGTAAAGCTACTCTACGTCTATTTTTTACTAAGGCTCCGTATTTATAAAAAGCCACATGAAATTCTATGAAGATATCCATCATGAAAATCAGCTAGATGATGTTTATGTAAATATTAGTACAATCACTACACTTCTAAAGAATATATATGTTGGACTATGGAACGTATAATAGAAGTCATCTCCAAAAAATATTATTAATGGGACTTCTATGAATACTACAAATGTTATAATCAACACAGGGATTTTCCAATAAGAAAGGAATGAACTTTGTGGATCAATTATTGGCATCAGATTAACATATGTCCTTTTTAATTAAGTTAGTAATTATATTTCTCTATTAATTTAGTATGATGTTTTAAATTGTGTTATAGTCTAAGTATTGAATTGTTTACGAACAGTCTATCAACTATTAACTTTAATTACGTCTTTCCAATTCTAAGTACATACTGCAGTTTTATCTGTGGCTGCCAAATCTCCTATCAATTGGATATGCTAAGTCATTGTATAAGCATATTCCTCACTCAAAGGAACAATCTGAACTGGCTTTGGTTTTATTGGCATCATTTCAATTTGATTCTAAGAACCTGATAACAAAGTTTTCTTTAGGGAAACAGAAGAATACTCTGACAATTCATTAACAACTAAGAGATCTTAATTGTTCTTTTATCTGCTATCCCACATAATGAGATTATATAATTATTAAAATATAATATTAACATATGGAGTAATTTTTGTTAACTATTCTTTTTTTAACATTTTTTAATTCTTATTATTTACAATTCAATTAAATAAACTTATTTTAAATAATCAATATATACATACTATACATATCTATTTTAGGATGCTTTGTAATGAAAGTTTCAGGTTTTACATTATAATTCATACTTTTAAATATTGTTTATTTAAATATAATTGATTCTCTAATAAGTAACGCTTATATAATATAAACTAAAATCAATAGATTAATAAATTTTAAAATATAATAAGAAATTTGGTATTCTTAAATGGATTTTAGTAATGATATATATAAAGAAAAAAAATTTGTCAAATATAAAATGATATACGTTATAGTTTAACATTTTTTCTGAAAAGGTAGTAGATATATTATATAAAATATATGATGATTGAGATTTCCAAAACAAAAGCTTGTTAACATTTCGAGATTAATAATTCGTCACTTTTTGTATATAAAAGGAAGCAAAAATGTATGATTTTTTTCATTATATTAAAAAAAATATATTTTCTTGTCAATAGAATGAGTGTGGCATCTAATTCTAAGGATGAATATGAATTCAATGTGACTCCTAATGAAGTATTTTTTTATATATAATATAAAATAGACAAAGTTCATTTGGACAACTAAGATTATAGAAAAACTTAAAGAGCTTCATGTGTTACAATAAGGAAACTGGAAATCAATCAGTTAGTTACTAAATGGGCCAACACCTCTAGAGTGTATGTTTAAATGGCAACATCTCCATCCAGATTCAGTAATTACTTTTCTGTTATCTAGGCACCTTCACGATAGTTATGGTCAACAGAAGAAGATGAATAATTAAAAGAATTAGTCTAAAAATTTGGGAAGAAATGGAGTAAGATTTGTACAGTAATGAATTGGAGGACAGGAAAATAAGTTAGAGAACGTTATTTGAACTAACTTTAAGGAACAATTAACTAAGACAAGTGGACTGAAGAGGAAGATAAATTGATATTAAAATTATATAAGAAGTTTGGAACCAAATGGAGCTATATTTCAAGTTTTTTGAATGGAAGACCTGTAAATAAATCTATTTCTATATACTTAGGAAAACATGGTCAAAAATCGATTCTATGCCAACCTAAAAAGAAGATTCTAATGTGATTTAGGTGATTCGGATGATGAAGATTTTGAAGAAGAATCTTTAAACTCTTTAGATGAAGACAAAAGCAACCTGTAGAGAAGAAGAAGACAATTGAAAAGTAGAAAAGAACCATAAATAAGTAAAAAAGTTATGATTGGAGATGAAAATATAGAAAATTTTCAAAGAATGACTAGATCAAAAAATCAAAAATAAAATGATGATACTTTAAAGTAAGATAGTCCTAATGAGGATTAAAATAATTCAGGTATCAATTATTCTTATCATAGGTTTGTAACATATTTAAAGTTCCCCAAGTTATAATACTCATTAAGCAAATTAAATAAATATAAAGGAAGAAAATTAATTAAAATGTGATCATCTTAATAATAATCCTTCCGTTGTTTAATAAGCCATTCCATTAATCAATATGATCCCTACCACAATATCTCCAGTTATCTTTAACAGTTAATTTGTTCCAACTTAATAGAATTCTCTCATTTATCCATAAAATAATTTACCAATAATCAATAGAATGGAAATGTCATATTCATTAAATTAACTACCAAGAATGAATTTTGTTAATCCTTTCATAAACATTATGTAACAATAGTAACAATAATAATTACTGAATTATTAAATTCCAATCTAATCTTAATTAACAGGTTAGATTGATCAATTTACATAATGGGTAGAATTAAATAAAATTTACAATAACTAGATGTTGTAAAAAAATTTGTAACCATGAGGTTAAACAGAGAATGTAAACAATATATATATGTAATCATATAAACATATTATGCATTCATTATCATCAACAATTTCATCTTTTATTTGTAGCTAGATCAAAGTTACTATTAGTTAAATTTAACTTTAATTTTTGTCTTAAAAAGAATTTAAGACTTTTGCTTGTAGAAACATCATCATCTTCAGTATATTATTCTATTTATAATCTAATTGTTTTAATTATTTTTTATAGATTTTCTTTTAACTCTAAATCACTTCTTGAGCATATTAAATTGTAGACTGAAGCATCCTTTTGAATTATTAAGTCTAAAAATTTAATATAATTTATACCTTTAATGTGAGATTTTTCACTTTGAGTAATGAGTTGGTACTTCTATTATTCTTGTATAAGGTAAAATGCTTTTGCATATGGAGACTCTATGAACTATAATTTAGCCATTAAATAAAAAATATTTAACTAAATTTTTTAACAAACTTGCCATTTAAATGTAATATATTCATTAACAATTATCTAAAAATATGATGGAAAATTCTAATTTAAAAAACAGATTAACATTAATGAATATTGTAGATAGAATGATTTTTTAACTTTATTTAAGAAGAAAATGATTGTCAAATTTAAATTTTCAAATACTTCAAATAGATGTTTTAAATAAAAATTATAAAATTAATATATGGGGAAAAAGAGAATTGTAGAAGAAAATTAAAATGAAGAGGCAGAAGAAGTCTAAGAGGTGAAAGCAAAAGCAGATAATAAAAAATAAAAAAAAATTGCTAAAAATTAGAATAAAATAAGCAAAGATGTAGATTTTATATCATTCTTAAAAGAGGATATTAGATTTTTAATTTAACATAGAAATCAAGAGACTGAAGAAAAATAATAAAAGGCTGAAGAAGTCTTTAATAAAATAGAAGGTATTTTATATTAGATTGCCTAAACAAAAATTGGAGGAAGAACAATTTAATTAGTAATTAAATGTGCAGATCAAAATATAAGATAATAAATATTTTCTAAATTATTGAATGATAAACAATTTGAAGAATTATTATAATCAAAATATGGTCATTATATTGGAATTACTATGGTTAGAAATATGGTTCCTGAATTCAGAAATTAATTTTTTGAAATTTTATTAAAAAATGCAATTCATTATGTAGCCTAAGGAGATGCAAGTATTGTTTTAGATAGATTCTTAACAAGAGAAGCAACTACTTAATAAATCAATAAGGTTAAAATACTTTTTTAAAATCACAGTGAAAAAATTGATAATTTAGCAATGAAAATCATAGAAAAAGGAATTCATAATCATTTGCTTAGTTTATAAATCTTAAAAGTAGCATTACCATAATTAGTTCCAGAAGAAAGATAGAAAGTTATTGAATATTTTTAATAATTAGAAAATCTTGATTATCTTAGACATAAGGATGGCATTACAGTATTTATTATAATTATATATTTAGTTATTTTGTGCAATTTTAAATATTACAGATAAGAAAGAAAGGAAGAACTTTTTAAAAAACATATAAACATATATGTAATAATCTTAAGAACATTTACACAGAAACTCATAATTCTATTTAGCTTTGTAAAAAGTAATATTTACATATGATGACACAAAATAAGTTAATAAGTCAATTTTGTAAGATATTCTACCTGAATGGTTAAATTCTGTTCATGTCTTTAAAATAATATAATCAATTTATTAACCTAAACTTAGAGATGACATAAAATTTGATACCATTGGTTTATAAAATACAGTTAGTTTGAAAAATGATGAGATTAGAATTAAAGAACTTTAAGATTATTGTTTTGAATCGATCTTAAATTCTTTGTAATAAAGTGAAACTAACATATTATTGGAAAGTAATATAAACTAATTTGTTTGTTACTTTATTTAATATATCATTAAGTATACTTAAGTTTAAGCATTTGATTTCATCTAGAAATAGATTAAATAATTACTTTATTTTAAAGGTGATACTATTTTCAGTAGAGAAGTTGAATAAAATGGAAATTATTGGATATTGACATAACCAGAAGCATAGAGAATTGCTAAATGTCTTATTTAACAATAATAAATTGCAGTAATTATATAATTTATTAAAGTAGTAAGGTGAATACAGTGAAATCATTAACAATTACTGTTAAAAAATATAGAGTCTTTTGATATAGAATTTAAAGGTAACTCTAATTAGTAAAGCAGTATACTTGTTATTGGCATTAATAGAGAATACAAATTTGAAAGATTAAGTACTCTAAGATGTCAAGAAGAATAAGAAATGGATAGATAAGTTGGAGAAAACATAATCTCTCCAAATATTGTATAAATATATATGATTTTGTATATTAATAAATAACATTACAATAATATTTTGTACTTCTTAAAATATATTATGTTCCAAGGAAATAGATGGGATAAATTAAATAAGTAGAGGGAATGTATTACAAATTAAATATTGATCAGATTGATTTAGTACTTGAAAGGGAGACTGAATATAAAAAATAAGTTTAATCAGTTAATGGTAATATATTGAGGAAGTTGTATAAAGTAAAATAAAATGATTGATAAATTTCATGCATATAAGTAAGGGTTGATTGATGGCACAAATATAAATATATATAAAGAGTATTAAAGTTCATTAATTAGTCTTATTGAATGTAGTTTCAAAAGGCATCATGTTCTTGTGCAATTTAATAGCCTCTATCAATAGAACGATAAAAGGATGCTTGAGATTGTTACCTATCTGCTTGAGTGTTTGTTATGGTTTGGATTCTAACTTCTAGTTTCTATTATTATCTTGGTTTTGGTTTGCTAGTACAAATGCCCATATTTTTAATCGTTAGTAATATTAATAATAAATGAATTGCTCTGTTTGTGGATTAAATTTTGAAAGGAAAGATAAAGGATGTTAGTAAATGGAATGTCAATAATGTAAATTGAAATATCATCGTTTCTGTTATGGATACAATAATTTGGATGGAGTTTGTGATCCATGCTAAGACATAGCAAAGAAACCATTATGTTGTATTTGTGGATAAAAAGGATTACTAAAACGACTTTCAGATTAAAGTGGAGTATATGTGCATGTCTCATGTGCAATATTTGCACCTCATATCTAGGTGATCAATTATCATACAATGACATTTGCTACTAAAAGTTAAATAGACAAAAAAACCAAGGAGAAATGTTCGAATTGTGGAAAAAGTGGTGCAAATATTTAATGCTTAGATTGTTAAGCTTATGCTCATCCTCATTGCATTTTTGTAGAATAAGTAGAGAAAGCATAAGATGATATAGAAACAGAATAGTGGATCTTCCATTTAAAGTTTCAAGCAAATAATTAAGATCCAAATCTATTAGATGTAGAATCAGGTGAGATTAAATGTGAATTAAAAGAGATTTAAGATGCCTTTTACAATGCCTTTGATAAATTTTAAGATAAATCTAAGAAAAGAGGAAATTAGACACAATAATACAAGGAACATGTAAAAAACACTTTAGAATCTATTTTTGACAATTACACTTTATAATAATGCAATCAACAATGGTCATCATAAAATAAGATAGAAAGTTATTGTTAAGTTCATATGGAAAGTCATCGTTTATTTTGTATATGTCGTAAATCCTTAAATAATAAACAAATGGTATAATGTGATCATTGTTATGAATGGTATCATTTTGGATGTATTAAACGTAAGAATGTAAAAGATGACAGTTATATTTGCGAAGCATGTAAAGGATGGAGTACTAAAAGAACTAAAATAGATTTGGAAGATCCAAAATTATTAAACTTTGAAGATTTAGTTGTTCCTAAAAGTGTGTATATATTACACTTAATAGATTTACTTCCATTATTATTATACATTGAAGCTATAATGAAGAGATTACCATCAATACCTTTAGATGAGAATGATTATAGAAATATCAAATTCTACAAACTTTTCTTAGCATCATTACCCATCAAACCTTCTACTGTTATTTAATTAGACAAGATTTTATTAAAGGAAAAACTGTAGGAAGAATTAAAATAGAAAATGCACTCCATTATACCTACCTAACTAGAATAGAGTGAAATATTTGCAGAAGAATTAGTTAAATCATTTAAATTTAAAGGTTATTATTTTGAATTGGGTGATAATAAACTCATTAAATCTTTTGTATTATCAAGAAAAGATATTAAAGGTTAGATTTAAAAAGGAATTTCTGAAGGTTATTTGATGGAGGACACATTTAAGATTCTTAATGAAAATATTACAGATAATCAAAAAATATTCAAATCTCCAAATGATAATTTAGGTTAACTTATTAATAGATATAAAGTGGCATAATCAATTAAAACTAATTTAAGATCTTTATTTGAAGCAGAAAGAATGTAAATTGAATATTCTGTTATTGATAATTAACTTGATTTGACTGTTTATAAATAATTGATTTTGATTAAGAATTAAAAAAACAAACCAAATAAATTGAAATTGATTGATTTAAAGAGGATGGCCAATAATAATAATGTGACATTGGGATGTCTAAAGATAATTGATAAACTATTAGAGGAACTCAACTTATTAGAATAGGAGAATATTTAGAACTCTTATAAGAAGATTTTAGAATTCCCAGTTAATAGTGATACTCTCATGAATTAGTTATAATCTTATTTTGATTAAGAATTTATTGATGAATTTAAAGTTGAATTGGAATTGAAAATTGAAAGTTTTTGCAGATTGTCTGAAAAGGAGTATACAGGTGTATATACTTATGAAAATATTCAAAAGGCTGCTAAGGATTCTATTGTGATAAGGAGTGTATATAATTAATTGTAAGAAATACATTAGAAATGTTAAACTTAAAAAAAAGTAACTATATAATTTTGTCATGAAATATTAGATTTGATGTCAAAGTGTTTATTAACTACAATGTATATTGAAAATCAAAAGATAAAATTCTTGAAATTTAGAGAGCTCTACAAAAAGTTGAATGAATCAATTACATTAGAATAACTAGAGGAAATTGAACATGAATGCTTTTAACTTGGATTTGATATGGATGTAGAACTAAGGAGATAATAATTACTTTAAGCATAGGAAATCATCCAAAATATCTAACCTAGTTTAGGTGATTCTTTAGATGAATTCAAAAAACTTAAGTCTCTTGAATTGGACACATACATAAAATAAACTGAATTGTAAATTGACTTTGTTAAGTAATTATATTATTTGGTGTACAATTCATATGATATATTACCTAAAATGATTTAGAAAGTAAAAGATATCTCAGATTTAGATTTTAATAATGAATTACTTTACAAAGTTACAATTCCAGAAGTATTCTATGATGAATTAAAATATGTAGTATTAAATTTCAGATAACTCAAATGGAGATGTGAATGTTAATAAATATTAGATTAATAATAAAATCAAGAAAGTAACAAAAAATATAGTATCACCCAAATAATTCATTTATTAAATGCTGATCCTTAAATCTAAGATCCATTCTACACTTAACAACTTTAGAAGATCAAGAAGGAATATGAGATTTGGATAATTAATTTGTAAGAGTTTGAAAATCGATTGGCTGGTCAAGTGGCTCCTCATTTCAATTAGTTGATCAAATTAATCAATAAAAATCAATATCAAGATAATAATTTACAAACTAAGTTGTGGTAATATTATATTCAGATGCTTTGGATGTAAAAGGCAGAAGAGTTTATACAGGCAAAGGCCAATCCATAAGCTTATAAGACTTTGATCTCATGTGCTACATAAGCAAATATTAATTCAAACAATATTTTATTATTGAAACTTAAAGAACATCTATTCATTATGGATGATTTGTCTAGGAAACTTAAAGAATATTAAGAATAACGATTTCTATGGGTTAAGAGTAGAGAGTAGATAAACAATTTGCAATCATATAAATCTTATTATAAGTATTTAGAGAATAAACCTGATGCAGAATAGATTAATTAGATTTATATTCAAGCCAAAGAGTATCCAATATTCAAAGTAAAAGATTTAGCTGAAGATTTGTAAGAAGTACGCTAAGTGTTACAATAATATAATGATTTAGTCTAAAAATAACCAGATAATAGTTTATATATTCAACAATTGTAAAAGATAAGAACTTATTACTGTTGTTGTTTTTTGAAGGTAAAGAATTTCTGTGTATAATTGATGTACAACATGATAAAGTAGTAATCATTAAAATGTTTGAAATAATTGAATCCTACAGAGTAGATCTTACAAAGACTTGAAGAAATTAATCTCTTAATTGCCTTAGGAGGTGAAGAGTGGTTTTAAAAGTTAAGTCTAACTTACAAAGGGAAGTAAGAAAATACTAACAATTCTGATTTCAAATTTATTGATTGTGTAAGAATATATTATTATATATTTATAGAGTTTGTCAGATGATTTTGAATGGATTAGATGGATGGAAGAGAGTAGTTAGAATATAGGTGAGAGTTTTGGAATTGAAACAAAAAAGTAATAGAAAGAACAGAAGATAAAGAAGAAAAAGTAATAGAGTTAATAAGTTCTGGAAGGTATAACAGAAGATATGAGATAAACTTAAAGACTTGATATATAAGTCTGTTTTAAAAAGAGTTCTAATTGGAAATAAGTAAATGAGCAATAGATTCGCAATTTGGAAGCTCAAGTATTTATGGAATAGAGTTTCGATAAAGAGAAATATTTGAAAGAGATTGAAAAGATTAAAGTAGTCATTAAACAAAATAAATAAATAGAGTAAATATTTAAATTATTTTATATAGACTTAATTATGAAGAAATGAAAAAAGCATACAAACAATATCTACATTAAAAGAAATCAAATAGTTAATAAACCAATAGTAAATAAGCCTTGTAATTGGAGAGTGTCAAAGTTATAAAGAAATAATAATAACCATAAGTTCCTTAAATTACAAGTGCTTAAAAATTAATATCTCAACATTCAATCAAAAGTGAACCAGAATTGGAAAAGAAAGTGAAACCTGAAACTCCTAAATAACCAACTATTATTGCTTAACCAATCTAAATATCAAATGATGTTCTTTTATATAATCCAGATGGATAAATAGATACACCATGTAAAAAGTTAAAAAATCAATTGATGAATTTAGGAGAGATTAATTTGTAAATTAAGAAAAAAGTAAATGACACAAGAGAATCATTTCTTATTAAACCATAATTATTAACTTATGAACATCATATGGCCTAACATTTTCCAAAAACTGATAATATTACAATTACTTGTGAAACATTCTCTCCTGTAAAAGAAGTTATGGAATATTTTACATAAAAGAAATCAGGTTAATTTAGAATGATGATTGGATGGTTATATTCAAAAGATCTCAATGTTGCTGGAGATTTATTCAAATTGGCAGATAGATTGAAAAGTTCTAAATAATGTGTTGGTACTAAATAAGGAGATGTTGGATTGACATTGATTTACTATGATTATTTGAATAAACTTAAGCCTACTACTAAATGGATAATAATGAAGGAAGAATTAGAGTAAATATATTTTAATATATTCTTTAGGAATCAATTAGTAATGGACAATTTAACTAAATATCATAATTTAGAGAAATTTAAACCACACTTATGTTTCGTATATTATGTTAAGGATTTCAAGGAATCTATAAATACAATTTTGCCTACACCTGTTTAATATATTAATGTATTGAAACAGATTCAATTCAAGAGAGTTATTGAAAATCATAAATTACAATAGAAAAAATAATAAGGATAATTGATTCCATCAAAGAAAAAAGAATTAGAGCCTATTTCTGATGAGGAGAACAATAATGGATTTTAACAAAAATAAGATGTCCATTCGATGCTTATGGAAATTCCTGGCATCCTTAGTTTGCTAAATTAATGATTGATAATTAATATATATATTAGAAAAGGGCAATTTTTTGGTAATCTCTCTTTTATATATTTATTCAAAAGATCATTAATAATATATTTATTGTATAATGAACCCAAAAGATTTCTTTGAGATTACACATTACTCATTATAAGAAATTTAGTAAATTCCACCTTTCAAAAACAATCTAAGCACATTTAATAAATAAACTTATTCTGTCTCATCAGCTTAGACAGGCAAATCTCATTCTTTAAGTAAACTAATCAATGAACCTATTTATTTTATTAATGATGGCCATTTATATTTAGTGGGTCGAAAAGAAATATAATAAGGAAAAACATATGTTGGATATTCAGTTTCATATTTGACTCTAATTAAATATAAAGGTTTATATGAAATGGATTCAATTACAATTGAAGTATTTACAAAATTGCATAATTATTTAGACAAACTTAGAGTCCTTAAAAAAGAATAAAACATATCGTTAATTATCCTCTTCATATTTTGAGAGAGTCAAAGATGGATAAGAATTATTAATTTTTAATGAAAGTAAATTAGAAGAATAGGATGAATACTCATTAAGTTATCTTCTAAGTTATAAGATTCAAAATTCAGCATAATTAGTGTATTTTATATTTAGTAATTATATAGTCAAGAATAGGTAAAATTAGAGAAAAAATAATAACATACTTTCAAAGCATTTCAACCTTTTGAGTCACATTATTCAATGGTTAGTGAGAATGTAAGTTAAATTATATATTAATTAGTTTCCTGAAGTATTTTTAGAATATTAATGCTTAAATGTATCATCTTAGCCTCTGGAAATGAAGAATATAGAATTTAAAGTTGAAAATATCATGACTATTCAGAAATTGGTATTTCTCTTATTATTTATTTGTTTAGAAAGATTACTAATTACCAATTGTATTGGCTTAGGATGAATGTGTGAAAATTATATATCGTATTCTAATAGAAACTTCAGATTTAAAGGCTATTTATACTGTATTGACTTAAAAGAGTATTTCTTATTTTTATTAACTCTTTAGAGGATTTGACTGAATATGATTTGAGGTTGGGACAGATTCATTTAGAATGGGGTACTTGTGGTAATTATTATGGAACCTAAAAAACTTGTTTGGTTAGGATTTATCCAATTAATCTAAGACCTTCAAAATCAATTTAAATTGAAAAAGAAGTTATAACAACAATAGAAATAGATATTGAATTGGGAATTTTATTTGATGTTCCTTAAATTGATTTGGCTATTAAATTAGAGGAATTGGAAATGAAAGCAATTAAGATTGTGGGAATGAGTTAAATGGTAATAAAATTTTATTTATTAAATAATAAGAAATTAAATTATCCTCCAGGATTGAGAACAAGAAGAATTAAGTTAGATGTAGTTGGTTATAATTGTGGTGTCCATTAAATAAAAGGGATAAAGTTGTATGATCCAAAAACTTTGAAAAATATTTCATATAAAAATTTTCTTTCAGTTTTTGTGGTAAATAAACAGCAAAATTAAAGAGCTTAATAATAATTTAATGCTTAGGAAGTAAACTTATTGGATTTAGAAATAAATTAACCTAAAAAAGTAGAAGATTAGAATTTGTTGGATTTATTTTGATAATTAAGAATATAATTTATAATATTTTTTTCATTAAAAACAAAACATCAACTTACATCAATGACTGAAGAGAATGTCAGAATCAAAAAAAGTTGATGATTAATATAGTATTTAAATGAGAAAATTGGTGTCAAACACTGAAAATAATAGTAATTTAATTATGATTTCATTTGATTAATTGCTATTTAAAATAGGATTTGGTTTTTATTAATTATGGATCTATTTAATTATGGGATTGTTGAGTATAACAGAAGGTGCTTAGATTACTTTATTTACATTAATGATACCTATTCTCAGGTTAATTTTCTGATCGTTTTGGTAGACGTGGTCAATATGTAGATTTGATGGAGTAATAATGCCATGGATCTGTCTTTATTTATCCTCTATAGATCTTTTAAGTCCATTTTTATTATTTACAGGTATATCGATTAAATTAATATAGTCCTTTTATTAATGACAAGTCTTTATAATTGTTTTTGCCTTATGATACACTTGGCAAAGAAATTTAATGATAATAATATATGTTTTTAGTGTTATATGTGATATTCATTAGGCTTTCAATCTTTCTGCTCTACATAAAGAACAGCCTAAGGACATTTCTTCACCATTAGGTTTATGTGGAATTCCTAAAGGACATTTTCCTTGTCCTGGACATGGTTTGGTCATATTAGTTTTGATATTTCTATGACAAGGATCACAATAATGAGTTGTACCACTTAAAAATAATATTTAAATCATACTGACACCACCATAATGCTATTGAACAACAATGTCTACATTTAAAATCAATAAAATCAACTCCATGTTTATTACATTTATCTTCAAGTGTTAATAATGGACAGCATTTTGTGCAAACTAAATCTTCTGACTTAAATTCTACTTTAGGATCTTATTCTGCTGCTTATTAACAATTCTTTAATCCTCCAAAATATGGTTTTTTACATTTGAAACATAAATAATAACAATAAATATGCATAGCATAATCTAAAGGTTTTTAGAAAAATTAATGAGTAGGATCTAATAATTCTTTGTCTTTTTCCTTCTCCTCTAGTTTTAATCTATATAAACATAATTCTTGCACTTCTTTTAATAAAATTTATCCTTATTCAATAGAGTTTTTGAAGTGAGGCACCTATATATTCAAAAATTTATTGCACAAAGGACATTTCATAAAATTAAATACAATTCTTGGACCATTCCATTTAGCATCTAATTTTTATCTTAAACAATCTTCATGGAATATCTAATAAGATTAATTAAATTTATACATGTCCACAAGTAGTCTGAACACAAGGTTATGATTTTAATGCTTCTGTAAAACATATATTACAATAATCATCTTCATTTTAATCTTTAGCACACTTTTCATTAAGACATGGTAAACAAGGAGTATTCTTTAATCCTTAACAAAAATGTCCACATTTTAATTTAATAGTACATAAATTTTTAGATCTATTTTGACAATCATTTTATTAACATATTGTTTATAATGCTTCAGGTTGATTCTTTTATATTTCTGTTGGTTAATCACATAATCTGCATTTAACAGCAGCCTTATTTATTTTATATTCTTCACAAGTCATATTTGTATGATAAGGTACACTCATACAATTCTTACATTATTCTGTATGACATTTAGAGCATTTAAATCTATTCTCTATGTAATGTTTTAATTATTCTCCTTATACTAATTTACCATTCTAATCTTAAATTTTCTCTTCAATATTCCCTTTAAAGAAACAAAATCTCTCTTTACAACTACAACACTCAATGATATTCTAAAGTGACAAATTGAGTTTCTCAGTTAATTATTCATAAAGATCCTTACCCAAAATCTATTTAATCTCTTCATCCTTGAATTTCTCTCCACATACACAAGTTACATGACTTTTCTTAACCAAAAAGTCATCTTTACAAATAGTTAACATACAATCTTTGCATATGATATGTGAACAATTTTCTAAATACCAAACCTTATCAAAATCTGAATTGGCTTCAAATTATTTCTTGCATTTTTCACATTAAACTGTTTATGAGGGAGCCTTATGTAAAACTGGCTATTATTATTGAGAATCTAATTTATTTAAATTGACACTTACAAATCATTAACATCATATCTAATCTAGATACATATACCTTTGCTTCTGCTTTCATTACTCTAAGCTAATCTACATTTGCATTTTAAATATCTTTCCTCTCAATATATTTCATAAATTCACTATATGCACTATAGACAGGACAAGAATCAATATGCACTTCCATTTCCTTCTCACTTATGTAATGACAAGAGAAACCGCAAGCACAAATAAAACTGTCAGGTTCCTATATTTATTAGAATTATTGCATAATAATTAATTATTAAACCTTTTATAGATTGAAAATATATTTAAATATAACCAGAATGTCTCAAAAAAAATTTATACTTTCATTCTGCTTAATTAACAAATTTACTAGGAATGATATCATCTTTGTCTTTTTCATATACAATTTTCAATACACCATTTTCAATTCCAAAATGTTTCCATTTTCTTTCAAAATTTTCAGGAATCCTAAAACTTAAAGTAAATTCTCCATATTTTCTTTCTTATTTCTTAATATGATCACTTTATTCCTCTTAATATGGTTTTTTTCTATTTCCTTTAACAATTGTAACTACATTCTATCTATACATTTCAATATCTTCTTCATTAATACCAGGTACATCCATATAAATAATATATTTATCATTAGCAATAATATCAGTAGCAGGTGCAAATGAATCAGGTCTAGCTAATATAAGTCCAGATTGATCAATATTTGTTTAAGGAATCTTAAGTTCTCCATCCTATAAATCAGCCTCCATTTAAACGATTTTCTTAACAAATTAATTATCAGTATCAATCAATTTAACATTAACTTCTCTTTTAAAATACTAGGTAAGTTTACTGGTTGCATATTGGAGTATATTTTCACAAACAGAGAATTATCTATTAACGGGTACAAAGACTGCTTTTAACCAATATTTTAATAATGAGAAAACCCAAGGATTAACATCTAATCCTAATTAACTATCATCACTAACTAAACAAACATGTCTTGTGTATTATGTTTTAAACCATAGAACATGTTTTTCTTATAATTCATTTATTCTTGGATTAGTGGCTGCAACCTTAGTCCTTTAAATTGATCCACCAGTTGAATATATCTAAGTAACTTATGTTGTCCAAACATGCTATAAAATCTCAGCAGTTTCAATTTCCTTCAAATTATGAACAACAATTATTTCTCTGAATGTTTTCGAACTATTTTATATATATCTTGATAATCTATCTAAATATCTCTGATCAAGGGAAGTAAAATCATTTACAACGCAAATGAAATAATCACTTAATTCAAATACTAAATCAATAATGAAATGCTCAGTTGCTTCTTTTTCTACAATACTCATGGCAGATTATATTTTAACAGGTGAGTAACTTCCAGCAGTATCAACCAAGATTAATTGAGTACCAGAATCAACATCAACATGTTTAAATGAAATTCCTTTGGTTGTTACTTTTTTTCCAGAAGGTAAATTAGATTGAGTAAGATTATTCAAAACAAAGGTTTTGCCTTTATCATATAATCCTACAACTGCAACTGTGGCACCTTCCCATTTGATTTGAGCCTTATTATCATTATTAGTTAATCCAACTAATTCTTTGTTTGCCTAGAATTATTTGCTTATATAAACTGTCCATCCTTATTGAACATTATTTATTAGATCTATGTCAAGTATCCAATCATAAACCTATGTTTCATCTATTCCTTCTTATGTATTATATTTGATTGGATCATTAAATATATTATCTTGTATTTTGTCATTTAATTTTGATTACTCTTCAAAATCATAACTTGTAATTATATTTGATTAAAGTATTTTGGTCTCAACATTCAAATTGTGATTGCTGTGATTGAATTACAAGAATCTCCCAGTTTGTCTTAAAGATCTTGTTTATTAGAACTTTTCTGATGTCTCGAGATCTTTAGATATGCTATTAATTTGTTTCTATAGACTATCCTATTCTGTCAATCTTTAATATATTTAATCACTTACAGTAGCTCTTCCTGATGAGTGATTTCATCTAAGATCATCATTTTGTCATCATTTCTCACACTCATCTCATAGTTAATCATTTCCATAATCTCATATAATTCATTAATTGTTCGAGCATCTTTAGTCATCTTGTTAAATTATTTCAAAATTTCTTCTTCTTCTTTTTATATGTCTTTTAACATCATTACAAGACTGGCTATTTTCTATCTAATATAGTTACTGTTACTTATGCCTTATTTGCAATAACTTTCTGGAGTGGCACTTCCTTAAACAAAGAAGCCATAAAGAATATAATAATTATTTTTTAATCAACTGAATATAATATTTTCATTTGTTATTCTAAATTATCCTATTATATGGAAATACAACAAATGTTATGGTATTCAAACGTTATAAATAACATTTTTGTATTGCTTTCTTTAAATATTAAAAGGAATTTCTTTGTTTATGAATTAATAAATTAAAAATGTTGGATTCTCTTAAACAAGCATTCATTTTACATTTTCACAAATTAATATAATTGAAATCAAATAGAACTTAAATTTAATTATTCTAACTCTATTATTCACAATAATAATTAAAGTAGCTCTACCTTGAACATTTTGATAAAGTACATTATCTTTTTATACTGACTTAATTATCCTAAAACCATTTTTTTATCAATATCCATCAAATGAGTATGAACAAAAATAAACATAAGTCATTAAAAATTGTTAACACAATATTTATTTAAATAACCTTAATGAATTGTCATTAAATCAATAAGTTGTTTCTAAATGTCAAAATAAACTAAAAATTATAGATTAACAAATATATACTAAATTGAATGATCAAATAGGGGATTCAATTTGTCTATTAATTACATAAGATATTTGATGTATCAATATTTTGATTAATTTGCATTTTGATAGATTTACTTTATATTTCTACTTCTACTTAAAAATCAATTAATATCAAATTTCTCCTGATATCATTGACATTATCTGATAATTTCAGCTTTTCATCTAGATAATATTAAATTAGTCTATCAAAATAAATCAATTTAATTATGATAATTAATTCATTCTTAGGATTGCTATTTTATATTATGTAAATATTAAAAATAATATTCTATTATTAAATACAAATATATATATTCATTATATTGATTATTTTTTATTTACTATTGGTTTAAAAGGTATAGATTAGTAATATTAAATTTAGCTGGATTTCTTTTTTTTCTCTTATCTTTAATGTTCTTAATACAATCGATCGAATGGATTGGATTCAATTTAAAATTAAGTTACATATGAATTATTTTCTGATTAAGGCTTCTTAATTAAAGATTCAGATTTCTTATTAATATGTGATATTGAATGTTCTTTTACTTCTGAAACAGATTTTACACTACTATGATTATATAATCTTTCAAAGACTTTTTCATTTTGTCTACAATTACCTTATTAATTAATAATAGGTGTAAATGTACATTATTCTAATTCTATTTATTAAAGTTCCTCTTATTTCAAGGCCACATTATTCATTTTCTCAAAATGATGATTATAAAGTCTCTCCTCTACTGAAATACCTTCATATTGTTATAATTTCATTGGAGAGCTGATTAATTATGGACGATAAGTAAATTATGAATCTTCATTATTTCTCGGAGTTTTATTTCTTGAAGTCAATGCATTTTAATAGAGTCTATCAAATGGATTTTCACTCGAATGATTACTACCAATAGATTTTATATTAATTGATGGTTTGAAAGTACAATCTTTTAATTCTTATTTCTAATTAAGTTCTTAAACTATTTATAATTTGATTTTAGAGTCCATTGCATAATTGTTCAATCTAATATGAGCAGGTGAATTCAATTCTAATTTTTTGCTTTTATTTGTTATTTAAGGTTTAAATGTACACTCTTTCATAAGGAGATTGATTTATTAATCTCGTTTGACTATTTGATTCTCCTCATTCAATACATGTTATTCATAGAGATGATTTAATTAAGAACCAGACTTTGTATGAATTTCACTAAGTGATACCTTCCTTTATTGGCTTTCATGTAAAGATCCTTATTTTTGACCTCTATTATTGATGTTCCATATCCTTACAATACGAGTGGATAATTCAATCAATTATTCTCTGTTTAGAGTTATCAAATGTATGAGAAGTGTTTCTTCCAAAGTAATTTTCTCCTATTTGAATGATTCTTATAGTGCCAAGAGGCCTACATTTCTGCAATATGAAGAAAACTCATTCAGGTATGAAACCATAATTATTTAATCAGATAATTAAGGAAAATTTATTTCATTGCAAATATCTATGATTAGAGCTTCACATTCATTCATGTGCTTAAATAGATCATGAAGTTTGTGGATCAGCGTTCTGCTGTTATCTACGAAAATTAACATAGCTGAAGTTCTAGATTGATTTGTCATACTCATAGTACATTTTAATATTACAATAATTTTAATGTCTCTACATGACAATACATTATATTTTTCAATTAATAAATCTAACATAAGTTAAGTACTTCATTATTTTTTGATAGAACTGACAAAATTTATTTTAAAGTATTTCATTTACTTTATTTTGTAAATGAATTTTAATTGAATATGTTCTTTTGTTTAGATTTCAATTTCAATTTTCTAATTTAATAACAATAAATACTAATCCAATAATAAATAAGAATGAAAAAGAAATTTCATTAAACACAAGTGCGTTTATAAAGTCTCCATATAAATATTTCTATTATAGAATGAACATTTAGAATTCATAAAGATGTACTTTATTATAATCAATGGAATCCTCATATACATATTAAATATAATACTATCTTTATTTATATAACTATTTTAGAATATGGTATCCCCAAATTTACAAGATTTGAAACATTATTAATTAGATATTTGTATATTGTTAAAATACAATTTTGTTATAGTTCCAGGAAATAACCGATATATAATAAACATTTATATTCAGGTAATATTTACATAATGAAGTAACCAAATATGAATAGTATAATAATATTTATAAAGAGTTTGATGAACTCTTATGATTTCTATTAATTAATTTTAGAGTATAAAGTAATATAGAATGCACAAATTTTTTATCTGAAAAATTGATGGTTTGAATCATATAATAATTATATTGTATTTTATATGTTTTTTGATACTCAATTGATTCATTATTTAAACTGAATCAAAATGCAAGTCATATTATCACATCCAGTACCCACTATATTATAGAATTGAATTATTTACATGAGGTATCTTTTGCCAACAATTAATCAAGCAATTTTTCAGCAGCCTTCTAGAGATTTTGATTAGATTTCAACTCTGAATTAATATAATTAAGTATTTATTGATGATCCCATGTTTCAAACACTCCATCACATCCCATTAATAAAAACCTAATTAAATATGATATAGATATTTGAATTACTTATCAGCAGCAGTCAATTATGTTACTTTAACATCAGGTAATGCAGTGATAATCTATTCTTCAGGCTTAAATCTATTATCTTTTTTGTATTCTAAATCTCCCAAAGCTCTTGATAATGAAAGATTTCCTTAAATAAATAAAAATATATATTAAACCATTAACACGACCATCAGATACAAAACCTCCTGCTCTTTCTATTCTCTTTTTCTCTTACTCATCATCTGGCTTATGATCTTTACTCATGTCAAATGGTTTTCCATCTCTATTTAAAAATGACCTTGAATCTCCTGCATTGGCAACATATAAAGTCTTGCCAACAATCAAAGCAACATTAGAAGTACATCCAGCCATAGATGCTAATTTCTGTACATAAATTACTTTCATCAGCTACTCCTCTTATTTTATTCAACTCATCCTAACCAGATGGCTCCTATAACATTTTATCAATTTTGAAAAATGTCTCTGTCAAAGCCTTTTCATAATTTTTGGATTAATAGTTTTTATTTCTCATTAATTCATCTTTGAAATGTCTTTCTGCAAATATTGCAACTTCACTTCCTCCATGACCATCGAAAACAGCAAATAAATGAACATCCTATTCTATATTTATATCTGAAATGTGAGCATCTTCCATTGTATTTCTCCATCCTAATTTAATTATCTTTAATACCTTGCATATGAGTGGCAGCATATGATAGTACTTAATTTTAGCCTGTAACTGAAGTCTTCTCTGTTTTTGGTTGGCTTAGATACGGTCCCATTTTGACTTTATTATTTAAAATAGATATTTATTAATAATGTTCATTATTGCATATGCTCTTTAACTCATTATCTATTAAGAATCTTCTCATCTATACAAATCAAACTACTATCCCAAAATCATCAACTTTTTCAATTAATGAGATATATACAAACCTATTTTCAATACTTTGACCAATCTGATATAATCAAATTACTTTAAACTTTAATAGAAATTTTAATTAAGAAAAATTAATACAACTCTTCTTGTTATAATATTATCTAGAATTGTATTGTAAATCATTTTAATTATTACACTTCTTTGGATTAGAGGATTCTTATCATTTTTTTTACATTTAAAACAAAATATGCATCTTTTTTTAATGAAAGAGTTATGAAAATAAATATATAATATATTAGTTTAATTATTTCTCTTTTAAAGTTATTATTTGTTATCTAATCTTTAATTATTATGTTTTTAACTAATATAGTAAATATCTCCATTGAGTATTTTTTGTCATTCAAATAGTTTTATGACATGACAAATAAATCACTTTAAATTAAAATATAGTGTTGATATCACAAAGAAAATTACATTTATCACTACAAGAAAAGAGATTTCGATTAATTTTATTCTGTTTATTCTAATATCAAATTAAAATACTTATAAAAATTAAAGAATTTCAATTTTATCATTAAATATTGTCTTTTTACTTGTAAAATATAAAACAAATGTAATAATAAAACTAATATCATTTATTCATAAGTATTGATAACAAAGTTTCCAGAAAAATCAAAGATTTGATTATTGTTATTAATTAATATTAATTTAATTTAATTATCTAACAAAATTTAAATAGTTTATATATTTGTTATCTTTCCATAACATTTTCCTTTTTATAATATTTAAAAACAAAGCATCAGTTTGATTTATCTAATGTGATGTTAAAAATTGATATACATCATTTTTAAAGCTATAGAAATTAAATTATTTTTCATTCAATTTTTAACTGATATTTACAACTTTAATTGTCATCTTTAAGCTGAAAATAATTTTATTTACAATTTACCATCAAACCATTAGTCTAAAGATAAATTATCATTCATAAAAATATATATATAGAAACAATAGTGATATTTATTCAATTGTATATGTAAGTTTTTGAACTGATTTCTTTTCCTGCAATCAATGATATGATTTTAAACGTAGTATCCTCATCTCTTTTAGGACAAGTCTAACAAGGCTTATCAGAAGAGTAATTAAATTCTTTCCTCAATTATTTTTTTCTAAATTAAAAAACAAAGGTTTTAGCAGCAGCGTATTTGATATTCAATTTCTATGCAGCCTAATTATTAATATTGTCATTACCTCTCTAATTTTCATTCCATTTTGGAAAACAAGTTGAAGTAAGTATTGCTTGTGATTTTATGATATTTTAACATATTATCGTTTTTAAACAGAAGTCTAAGACATTGTTTTGATGTGATGTTTTAATTTATTTTTAATTATGTTCATCTTCCAAATAATGAATAAAAAATTGGGGAAATAAATCTTTTATTTGATTCATATTAATAAATTATTAACACTTATTATAAGAATTATTTAATCATTCATTTATTAAATACAAAAATTTAATAAATTATATATTTTAATTATATTATAATTTATAATGTTTTTATAATTAAAATGCATCTAATTTTGAATGAACAACAAATTAATTTGACTGAATCAATGTCATTCTAATTTGATTCATACTTTGATTAGGATAAATCCAAAAAATTGAAATTCCAAATTATTTTTATAGGAAAAGTTGCACTTTTATTCGACCTCCATAAATTACATCAACTATAAATATATGATACATCTATTTTTTCATGATATCAATCCTTAGTAAATAGTATACTTAATTATCATAAAAATTAAGAATGATCAGTTAATATATTTATTTAATAACTATAGAATTTATATAATATTTATATTACCTCAATCAACTTAAACCATATACTTTCTCATCTACTATCACTCCTCCAGTTTATGAAATAATTTTAAGATTATTATTAATTTTTGAAGCATTTTTAACCAGACAAGGTTTAGTATATAAATATATAATACACTTTCTCATCTATTACTACCTAAATTGGAGGACAGCAGTTTTAGCACTTGAATAATTTATTGATAACTTTTATGCTGCCTTAAAAAGGTTATCATAATATAATACTAATTTGATAGTAAATCCTTTTTGGAATACTAGAGTTTTCAAAGCCTTCTTATTCTCTAATGTCATTTTAAAATATACTCCTTTATTTTACAACTGCTTTTGTGGCTTCATATTTTTTATTTTCTTTAATATTATTAAATTTAGCAAAATATCTTAAAATGTATATAAATTCTTTATTTAATGAAAGGAGAAATGAGGTTTAATATCATTTAATTTGTCATCTAATAAATTATTAGAATAGATCTGTAAAACTTAAACTATAAGGATTAATATATTTTTATATTTAATGGCATTGTTGTTTATATTCTTCTAATAAAAATTAATATATTCTCCAAAGGATTGTGTTATTATTGGTTCTCTTTATATATAAAAATATTTCTATATAAGCAAACAAAAACAAGAGAGTAGATGAAATAAGAATTTGTTTTTTTTGATTTAAATGATTTTCTTATATATACAATTTAGATGTGTTGAAAAAAAACAATAATAATAAAATTATATATTAATTATTTGTGTTCGTTAAATGTTTAAGCACAAAAAATCTCCTTCATTATTAGATACAACAAGACAATCTTCAGAGAAATACAGTTTATTGACTAGTGATGTTTCAACAATAAAAAAACCTTAAATCAGTCCCATTAATTTCAAAAAGATTCGTACTCCTTCAACTCTCGTGGAGCCTATACAAAAGACTTAGAGGTAACTATCATAATAAATCTCTTCTGATACATTAAATGAAATTTTATCTATTAATTAAAAGATTGCTGCTTTACAACAAAGAAAGACAGTTTTACTTTAATAATTTTAGAGAATAGAATATTCTGATACTCGAAAGGCTATTCGTTATAATAAAGATTTTAATAATAAATATTTCGATAAATAAAGCATAACATAGATGGAAAAGAATTGGACACACTATTAAGGATAAATGGATTAATAATATAAGTTTAATGGAAAAGGTGTGTTACACTATAAAAATGCCAAAGTTTTTGGAGTATTTAAAGATGGTAATTTAGAAGGAAGAGCAACTATATTTGATTAAGAATACAAGATAAGAGTAGGATAATATAAATAAGGAATATTATAATAGATAGAATATCATTGATTTTATTCATAAGACTCTTTTAACTCGATATATTGTAAATAATAATCATTCTAATGTTTTATAATCATCTTCATATATATTTTAAATTAGATCTCTTAGATTATTCTTAGAGTAAAAGAAATCCTAATATCTGAGTTTTTATGTTTTAAAGTTCTAATAACTAATGTAATATAATTATATAAAATTAATATGATTTTTGTCTGAAAGAATAAACAAATAAAATAAAACAAGAAATAAATTTGTTTTATCATATCAGATGAATGTATTATTGTAAATGATTTTCTAATTAAATAGTATTGATATTTTTCAATTGTTATTAATTATATTATTGAACTATTATATATATGAACTAAACAAATATGTTGAATATTTTATGATAATTTATATGGGTATAAAAATCAAAATTTTATTTTTTTATAAAATGTCATATAAATTTGTAGTTGTTGGTGCAGGTCTATCAGGGTTAAGTAATGCGTTTTTCATATAGTAATTGTATCCAAAGGCTAAAATCACTTTGATTGAATCATCCAATAGAATAGGTGGAATGATACAAACAAGAAAAGAAAATTAATGTATTTTTGAAGAAGGACCTCGTTCAATTAAATTAGGAAAGTATAACAGACCTTTATTTTATATGATTGATAAAATTGGGCTATATCCTGAATGTATATAGTTGTTTAATGTTTAGTTGTGACAGGTATACAATAACCTTATAGTTATGTTTATTGGAATGGAGGATTAAAGAGTGTTCCATAACAAATGAGTTTACAAACTATTACTAGATTTATTAAAGATAATGGGAAAGATGAATTACTTAATTTAATCGCAGCTTATCCTAAACTATTTTTTAATACGTAAGAATCTGATAATTTGGGAGAATATTTAGATGAAATTTTAGGGAAAGAATTAACAAAAAAGTATGCTGAAACTGTGTTTTATGGGTTATATGGAGAATCTGTTTATAACTTATCAAAGAATATGTGTTTCTCAAAAGTTCATATGAATTCCTATGATGAAGCACTATTAGCAAAAGATTTAGTTTATGATGCTGAATTTGAATAAATGAGAAAAAAGATATTAAGTAAAGGTATCAAGTACAATTTGATTTTTTAAAGCAAATAGTTACAGATTTACATATGGATTGGACTCTTTGCCAAAACGAATATTAAGATATTTATAAGATAATTCATAAGATAATTTAGAAATTTAATTAAATACAAAGGGAAAGGAAATAGATATTGAATAAAAATAATTGATAATAGAGGATGAAAATAAAGAAACTAAAAGAATTGAGTATGATTACTTATTCTTAAATGTATCCTCTTCTTAAATAGTGTCTATGATGGAGAATTCAAGTTTAACCCATATCAAAGATGATTTAAAGAGGATAAAGAATAATTCTTTAATTACAAGGAACATATATTGGGATTAAAAGATATTACCTTCTGATGTAAATTAAAGTGTTATTATTTAAGTTTAGAGGGTTAGGATATTTAGTAAATCCAAATTAGAATCAAAATATATTAGGAATGGTAGCAGATTCGTTGTAATTTCCATTTCAATATCCCAAAGATTCTACTAGTCTTACCTTGATGACAATAAAGGATGTGAATGATGATTAGATTCTTCAAGAATTGAATTCTCATTTGGGAATCAATGTGTAAGATCCAAAAATGATAATTAAAAAAAATTGGATGGAAAGCTTTATTCAATTTTAACCTGGTTATTTTGAGAATTTGTAAAAGATTGAGAATGAATTAGAAAATAAGAAGATAATAATTGGTGCTAACCATTATACAATGGTAATACCAGAATTAGTCTATTTGTCATATAGTAAGATGAAATAATTATATATGTGAATAATAATTTTCAGTTAGTGCTTTTAAATTTAAAATATGGATTATGAAACCCTCTTCACAATTCTTCCTAAAGAACCGAAGAAATGGTCTTTGGAGGATGTATCGTCTTGGCTCAATTTTGTTGGGTTACAATAACTCTAGACAACATTCAGTATATTAGTAAACTTATATTGTAGCTAAAAATTCAATCGATGGATCATGTTTAGAGTTAATTGAGGAAAATGACTTGATAGAAGATTTAGGAATCACAAATAAGATAGTTAGAAAAAAGCTAATGCATTGTATATACTATTTAATAATGGAAGGGCTTAAAACAGGATTGAAAGAATATGCATCACATATAAAATCAACAACTTTTGAAGACAGACGTTATGAAAAGATGGAATAAGAAAATGCAACCCTTGAAAATACTGAATCTGCATAACCTCAATATGGATAGATTAACATTTCTCATGATATGATGACTAATTATCTTAAGAATAATGAAATGTATTCATAACAATTTTAATAACCATTATGTGAGATGTAATAATAATACTTAACTTTTAGTGAAAACAAAGTTCAATTTTAAAAAAAACAATAAACCGGCATTTTAATTGAATAAGACTTAGATAAATTAGATTCAAAAGTATAAAACGAATTAATCATCTAACCAACAGAAGGACCATAAACTAATTTTTATTGTATTAAAGAATAAGGAGGTAAAATTGGGAGACACTCAAGCAATTAAATTTTAATATTGGAGGAAAGTATTAGTAGATTTCATGCAGAAGTGATATTTCAAAATGAAGAAGTATTTTTTTTATGTTATATAATTTAGTTTTTTATTAAAGATATAGGATCAACTACAGGAACTTTTATTAAAGTAGAAACAAAATAATAATTATAAATTGGAATGGTTGTTGAATTAGGTAGCAATTAATTTGAAATTTAATAAGTGAATATAAATGGTTCCAACATTGATGTATACAATACAATTAAATTTTAGGTTGTTATGGCAATTATTGAAGGACCAAATACTCCAGAAAAACATATTATTAATTTAACACCTTAAAAAAGTGTAACAACTGTTGGCAGAAAACAGACTGCTGACCTTACTTTCAGTGAAGATCATCATCTTTCTAATATACATGCTAAAATTTGTCTAATTGATGGTAGAGTCTATTTAGAAGATATGGGATCTACAAATGGGTATTATTCATATCTCAAATTTTAGTTCTTGGCTGAGATTATCAAGAGAAGGTTAACCTTCATAGTTATATCCATTATAAAACTAAACAGTTTTTAAAATTGGAACTACATCTACTTACTTATGTAAAAGAACTACATAATTGGTTGCTGATAGAAGTCATGAAAATAGTTGTATTATATGCATTGAAAACGATCGTGATGCATTATATATGCCTTGTAAACATAACACTGCATGTTTGAAATGCAGTAAAAATCTAAAGGATTGCCCTATTTGCAGAACAAAAATATAGGATATTATTAGAATCTATAAAAACTGACATTATATATATATAAATATTTAAAAACCAAAATCGTAAGAGCTTTATCAATTTAAATGAATCTATCATTAAATAGAATTTGCTATACTTATATTAAGGTTTGAATCTATTTTACAAAAACCTTAAAAATTTACTCAATTTCGTAATAATAAGTGAGAAACTTATATAGATATAAAATTATTGAGATACTATGTTAAATTTAAACTCACATATTGTTGTTTCAATAATTCAAACCTATCAAATTAGAGAAAAAAATATGATAAATAAATAAAATACACTTAAATAATTTTTGATATATTCATATTATATCTATACTTTAATAATTTTAAGCATATTAAAGAATAGTAAACTTAATATGAGACTAAATTGATTTTTACTATATAAATAATTATCTACATTTAAGAATTACATATCTCATAAATTCTAGATATATAGTATTTTATGTGTTATCTTTTTTCATCTATTTTGGAGAATTGAATTTGTTTATTCTATCAAGGAATGATTATTTATTTGTTACTAATAATTATTTAAATTCAAATGAGACTTAATACTCAATTACCTCCAAAGCATAATTTTAATGCCTCATTTAATTATGATTGGGATCTTATGAATAAGAAAAGAGAAATTGAAATGCTTAGGCCTAGAGAAATTTGTCCAAAACGCAATCACTCATTTCATACTAGTTCAAATGATTGTGATAAATCTATACATAATCGTTCTTTTGAAAAATCAATGTAGGAAACAGAAAAAGTTAGTTCAAGAATGCAAAATGAATTTGGCTAATTGAAGACTCTTATTTAGAAAAGGCGTGATGAGATTGAAAAATAATAAAGACAATAAGATCTTAAGCTTTCTATATCAAAGCCTTAAAAAACAATAAAAGAAGATATAAGAAAATAAAAGGAAGAAACACCTTAATTCAATTATTATTAAACATTCAAACCCATATTTGCATAATTAAATTCATTAATTGAAAATTCTAATACTAAAGAATAGGATAAATAAAGATTAGTGACTTTATTTGATTCAATAGATTAAGAATCTATTAAGAAGAGTAATGAACCAGAATCAATGTTTTAATTGGTTGAATAGATAGTTAAAGAATTTGTTATTCCTACTTTAGAATAATAAACTCCAACTTAATAAAATTCAAAACGTAGTTATTTGTAGACACAATCATCAAATTTTATTAAGTAATTACCTACCCATTAATAAATACCTAAATCAATTGAGTAATCAATTAATTATAAGAATGTGTTTGAATTGCAATATAAAAATCCTCTATAATTTTATTTCTAAATAAAGAATAATGAGAGTGGATATTATGAATATTATATTAATAATTAAATTGTTACAGGAGAATCGATAAATAACTTTAATATTTCAAAATATTAGTCATGTGAAATAAAAAATTAATAATCAAATGTAAATGTGGATTATAGATAAATTAAATAGTCTTTAATTTAACAGTAGATTTATAGTCTCGATGATTAATTCACTCTTGTTCCAATAACCCATTTTAACAGGAAAGTAATTTATGCTTTAAATTATTAATCTTCATATTGTAAATAGATTTAATAATACATTGCATTGACTGTGAGTAATCAATAATATAAATTAGAATTGGGTATGAATAAGTTCAATAAGATTATATTATTATAATAAAGAATGAAAAGATTAATGGTTATATTGAGAATGAAATAGTTTATGAATTAATTGAGGAAATTAAAAAAAGTAATTTAATAAATTGGATTTAAAAGATTGAAATAATATTATTATTCTACAAAAAATTAAAAGAGTGTGAATAATAATCTTTGTAAGTTAATTCTTTAAGCAGCTAGATAAGTCAAAAAGAATCAAAGGAATCATACAAATTAATTGTTTATGGTATTGCAATAGTATTAAGGTAGATTGAAGTCTAATACTATTAGATAATTGATTGGGAATGATGATTTAATTATAATGTTATAAGCATTATAATCAGAGAACTCAATTGAAATGTATTTATAATAAGTAACTTAATTGATGGGTGAAAAGTTAGCAGTCTCCATTTTAAATATTGAGATATTATCATTAACTTCTTATTTACCTGAATATGGATTAATATAAGAATATTTTGAAGATATTGATGACATCTCATAATTCAATACTCTTTATTAATTAACTCTAAATTTAAATACAGAATTAACAAATAATTTGAATATTGAATTTGAGAATCGACATATTTGGAAGGTTAATAATGAAATATTCTTAATAACTTCATCAAATATGTAAACTCAATATTTGAGTAAAATAGCTCTAATTTTAACTAATGGAATAAATAGTTTAAGATAGAAATATTTAGAGTTTTTTAAATTTATAAGATTGAGAGCAGAATAACATTAATAGAAAATGAAGTCTAAATTTTTTAATAGATGGAGAAATAAGTAAGGTTTGTTTGTAGATTAATTAAGAAATGAACTTTTATGTTTTTAATAAGAATAAGATCAATAATAAAGATTAATATATTAATATGAATTAGAATTATAGAATATGTAAATATAAAATGCATTAAAATCTAAATGTTTAAGTAGTGCTATGTTAGAAAATACATTGTCTAAAAGAGAGAATTAATTATCATTAAAGGAGACATTTTTTAAATTATGGAGAAGTAGAAATACAAATAGAAGACATCTTGAGTAAAGATTGTAAACAGGATTATTTTTATTAGAATAAGCCGTTTACAAAATTGAATAATGTTAATTAGATAAGGCATTTAGAGAAATCGCATTTTCATATACTTAACCTACAGGTACTATACCTACAAGTCCAATTTTAAAGAATACAAAAAGAAGTTTTCATACTAGAGAGTAAACAAGGAGAAGTCAAGAGGAATTAGAATAATCTGTATTATGGGATGTGCATCAAATGAAAATTCATTCTCCAAATGGACATAAGGGATAATCATTATCTCCAATTACTGCTCATACAATTAATCAATCTTTTTTGATAGAGAATGAATCTTTGTATCAATATCACTCTTAAAGATGGTAAGATTTTCAATAATTATAAATAGTACTTAATAACCTAAGAAGAAGGCATAGTAATAGTAATCTTCAAATTTAGATTAAGAGAATGTGTAATCATAGAATAAAATCTATTCTCAAAAGACAAAGGATTTTGTTCGTAAAATAGGTTAACCTAAATAACAATAATAGAATCATAGGAGAATTAATTCTACATAACCAGGAAGTTCTTTTTCATTTTATGATTTATAACATTGATTAATTTCATTAAGATCTGTTAATGTTAAGTTTCTTTAATTTTCTCTAAAAGGAATTTGCTATACTTAATTGATTTGTATTTAATTCTAATTACTTTACTAAACCTTACATACTCAATCCAACTTGAGTTAAGGATTATACTTTTTTTTTACATTCAGCCATTGGAGATATTTTAGATTCCAAATATTTAAAATATGTTCTATTATCACTTGTTTTTATATCAATGATATTAATAGGAGGTAATGCTGACTTACCTTTTAATTCTGGAAGTCTTAATCTACTATCAAATCCCTTTTTATTTTACTTATCAACATAAATATTTTTTATTAATTTTCTTTTATATTAATTCCAATTTCTCTTTTCTTCATATAATAATTTAAGATCATCATCTTCTGGATATTATTTTATTATTTTTTAATATGCATCTAATCTATCAGAAGGTACAATCATCTTTAAATTAAATGAGCTAATTGATACAATCTCAGAAGGAATTGAAGTAATATAAGAACATTATGATTCTTCTTCATTTAATAATGCAAAATCACCAAAGATCTCACCATCTCCTAATTCATCTATTTCAAAATAGACATCTTAATTAAATAAATCAGTGCTGCTTGTTGCTTAACCTCTAATTAAAGATGATGGATAATCTTCTAAATTCCATCTAATTTTTTTGATTGCTTTTACTCTTCCACTTTTAATTATATACATTTATGTAGGTTCAACTCCTTATTTCAAAAGTATTTATTGAGAAGGATACATTTATATTTAACATTTTGTACATAATTAAACAAGTAAATCTTTGTTAAACATTTAAAAGACAGGAAGAGATTCTAAAAATTAAAGTAATTTATTGAGTGCAACTGTTTTCATCTCATTAGTATTATCAATAGTTTTCATATATTCTTAAAATGCATCTTTTTCTAAAACGATTAAATCACTTCTTTCATTTGCTATCACTGTAGCTGTTCTCTTTGAATTATAGAGTAAAGATATTTCACCAAAAGCATCACCTTTACCCAATTAAGCTATTTCTTTCTAAATAAAATAATCAATTCTTACAAGTTGCATGAAATTCTTAAATTCTGTTGGCTCATCTATGTAAACTTTAACACTTCCATTCAATATAACATAGAATGCATCACCTTAATCACCTTATTTAAAGACATATTATCGTTTTTCATATGTTTTGAGATAGAGATTTTTACACAATTCTAAAAAGTCAGGTTTTTATTTGTATTGGGAAAGGAATTTAATTTACTAAAGTATATATAAATTTTAATAGATATACTTGAGCAATCTCTGCAATATCCTTACAGATTGGTTAAGTTCTTTATTCGATTGGTACTTATAAAAGTAGTTTAAGTTTTTCTGTTTAATAGATAAATCTCTTTTTATTCTATTCTTCTTCATCTTAACTGGTTTCTGTAACAGTTCTTTATTCACTCATTACAATAAATAAATTAATATATATTAATATTAAAAATGTTTATAAAAAACTTCTTTAAGAAACAATCCAGATTTGAAAGAAAACTATTCGAATCTTCAATATTTGATAATCAAGAGACTGTAGATTTGGAAGATGTAAAATTAATGTTACAAGGTATTTATATTGAATATAATTTAGGATTTCCTTGTTTATCAGAAATTGATTAACTAGTTTAAAGTATGACTATAGTTTAAGTGTGTCGTGAATTCTTAAGACTCATCCCACCAGTACTAGACAATCATAAAAAACTAAAAGTTCTACTCACAATGCATGTACTTATGGGGGATGTCAAACATGGTAGGCTATTTGTATAGTAAATAAATTACTTTAATGGTTGGACACCTACTAATAAAGATGACATTTTAAATAAATTCATAGGAATTTAAACTATGATAATACATAAGCTATCTAGCATATAAGAAACATCTAATAGAAGCAAACTCAAAACTAATATTGAAATTTTCTTCAAAGATATAGATACATCAGTCATGCAATTTTATAAAGCTATTAATTGTCTAAATTTCATTCTAGCTTAATATGATGTATGAGTTCTTACTATTTTCAGTTATTTCTCAGTATTTCAAAATTACATAATAGAACAGTAGTTATGGAAATTTATTTATTAATCTGGAACGATCTAATTGCCGTGTATTTAATGCTTGAAAGGTACGGTTTATGAATTCTCTTTTTAAGTATCGTAGGTTCATACGACAATTTATGGAGTGTTATACACAGCTAGATCAAAAATAAGCATTATAAGTTTATGAACTTTTTAACGAATATAACAAATTGACATCTTCTGTGAAATAATTTGGGTCCATCAGTAAATGTTTCAAAAATTGTAATATTTCCCAACCTAAGTAATATTATATTATATTTTAGATGGTATGTGCCACCAAAAAAAGAATAAGATGAATTACAATTATATTTTTAGAATGTTAAAATTTATTTAACAAGTAGAACTAAAAGACAGAAAATTGAAAAATCTGCTTCTTAAGTCTTGAGAGTTTGTTAAAGTACAGACAGAAATTATAGAAAATCAACATCATTTGTTGGACAAAAAGGAGATAACTTTCTTCAAACTACTACTTTAGGGTATATGAAAAAAATATCTACTGCTACAAATCCTATTGCATTTTAATATACATTTGAAAGTGAATCAAAAACTGAAATTTAATAGAAATGATCTATATATCAAAAATTTATGATATTGAAACAAATATTAATCTAATCAAATTTTTTATGCAAAATATTTTACATCAATATCCTAATCTTATTACAAAATTTTTGCTTTATTTTTGAACTCATTTTAAGTTTTATTGTCTAATTTATTTTGAATTGCTGTGAATAACTTGAAAATATTCAATCTTACATTTGGAACTTTATCATTCAAAGACTTTTGGGTTACTTCCTTTTTAATTAATAGTATATATTATATACTTTGAATTAATTTACTAAATCATCTTTTGATAATATATCCTTTAATTTTGTTATACTATGCATTGCTGATACTCTATAGATATAATTTTACTACTCAAATTGTTTATTGATACATTTTAAGACAAATTCTCTAATCTTATCATATCCAAAGATTTCACTCAATTAAATTAGATTTTCTATTGCCTAATCTCTAATTGCTTAGTAATGATTTAAAACACCTTTTTCAAGATAAATTTCTTATAATTCTATGAAACTATCATATCCTGCCACCTTCAGAAGTTTAGGTATTATTGACATCATTTCTAATCTGTATCTCCATTATTTCTCTGATGCAAATGTCTATATTAATGGAACTAAGTGTTTTTTTGAATTTTCTTGTCCAATTGCTTATGACAACTAATCTAAATTGTGGGCTAACTTAATTTTGATTTCGACAACATCATCTTTAATTAATGTTGTAATTAAAGGTATAAAATTTAACAACACAATCTAAACTTAATATTATTTAGAAATCTTGCAAATTTATTCTGCCAAAGACATCCTAACATGTTATGAAGTATCTGTAGATAGAGATTAAAATAATGGTAAGAATAAATCTTTACTAGATGAAGGTAATTCTTTTAATAAATGATAGATAGATATTAATGCCATAGATCTTACTTCAGGTTCAGTATCTTTTAGTAATTGTTAAAAGACAGGAACTGCTTGATTTTTTAAAATGCTTTTATTTTTATCTTAAATTTTTAATAAGAATTTTTACTTAATTTAACAATAATGTCAATGATACTTTCTAAACATTCAGGAACAGTATATCGAACACGCCAACTTTTTTCTTTAGGATCAGCCAGAGCAAAGTATCCTTGAATTTATGTTTCTAAATCATTTTCATTATCAATCAATTTGAGCATATATTATGATCCTTCTATTGCTTTAATTTTAACACTATCTATAGGATCTTTTAGAAGTGCTTCCCATAATTATAATAATTGTTATGGTTGGCATTACATTTTGGCAAGATCAGACAATACTCCTGCACAAACCCTTCTAACCATAGGAGTATCATCTCCACATAATTATTTAAACAAATCCCAAAGAATATTTTATTTTTCTAATGAGACATGTTTATAAGTAAGAGGAAGAAGACTAGCTGCAGATATTCTGGAAGGAAAGTTGTCCCATTGACCTAATTATTAGACAATTTAAAAAAAGTGATTTTCAAAAAAACCTATTAAAATAAGATTGATTGAATTTACTATTTGGCATTCCATCTGCAAGTAAGATTAAAGATTCTACAGCTTTATCTCTAACTAATGGCTCTTCCATGGAACTTAGTATTTCCAAGGGTGCATTTAATAAATGAATATTGGCACCTGTGAATGGTTTCAATTTGACTAACTCTTTAGCTAATTTTATGAGGAATTCATCTTCATTGTCCTATTCTTCTATAATATCAATTAAGTAAGGAAGGAGTTCTTAACAAGTCCTTGTTGGTCCAAGGATTTGTGCTATTGATACAATTTTGTCAACAGCATTGAGTTTAAGTGTTGGATCATCACTTTTAAGTTCTTCAATAAAAATGGTACAGTCTTCTTCTTCCATTTAAAAAAAAAATTAGATTTAGTTTAATTAATTTCGTTAAATGAACAGACAAGAGAAATAGGAAGTCGAATTAGGATTGCGTAATCTTTTGGATGAAGTATTAAGAGTTTAACATATTAAATCAGATGATGATATTTTGTAATGAGAAGATTAGTGGGATAGAGTACTGTAATTGTCAAGATCTAATACAGAGAATAAGCAAGTTGTTTCGACAAATAAGGAATAATAGTTTAGAATATAAGAAGTTGGAATCTGTATTGTAACAATAGGAAGCAGACATTAGAAATCACATAAGTGTATAAAGAGATTTTTAATTTTAGTTAGAACAATAGATGAAATTATATTAGGATGGTTTATAAACAAAGTTAGATGAAGCTAATTAAGAAATCAAAAAATTATAAGAGAGTCTTTCTAAACTAAAGAAATCTAAGTATGAATAAAGTATGATAGTTGTTAATCAGAATCAAAGAAAAAAGATTAGAGTCATGATGGGTCTACTTCATATCGATAGGGTTCTCCAAAGAAACTATCCTCCTTCTCTCAACATGGAGGTTATACTTCTCACAGAAGTTCATGTGATGAACTTTTTAAGAGATACAATAAACTATTGTAATAATAGTAGGCCTCAATAAGTCAACGATCAAATAACATTTAAATTAGTTAATATATGATGAAAGGGCGATAGACTTTAGCTGAAATATGTAATATATAACCAAACAGAAGTCAAACAAAACATAATAATAGTGTAAATAAGAGTGGGTATAGTAATTCAATCAATTCAGAGGCAATACGAAACTTATTGAAAATTAAATGAATTATAAATTATTTAAATTATGATACTTGTATTTTTCATTTTATATATCATATATATTAATTCTATTGTTTTTTAGAGAGTTCTAGATTTAATTGTAATTGGTAGCACTGTACAAGCAACCTTACAGTGCTAGGGAACTTTCTGAAATCTAAAAATATTCTTATTATGTACTGTTGATATTACTTAACCTCCTTAATTGTATGTTGAACTTCTAACATAACTATACTATTTGAATTGCAATAGTGGTTGATTATCTCAAAATGAATCAGATAAAATAAAGCGTATGTTGAAAATTATATTATGATATTCAGGAAGAAGTTTAAGGGATGGAACATTTTAGGATATGCAATTCCAAATGAAATAATCAGAATTAATAAAATATGAATAACCTTATATTCAATTCTGAGGTATAAAATTCAAGCTCACAAAGTATGGCAATTCTTAATTTGATAAAGAAATTCAAACATATATTTACTTTGATTTTTGAATACCAATTTAATATTTAGTCATTTTGTAAATATAAATCATAATAACTATCCTCTTTCTCTTGTTGTTAGTAAGGTTGTTAAATATCCTTATACTACAGTGTCCATCTCTCCTCTTTGTAATCGTTATATTTCCTCTTCCATTAAAGAGACTATTGATAGTTTAGTCTCTCTTGATTTTATTGATAAGTTCAACAACCCCTTAGCAGCCAATCTTTAAGCATCAACTCTATAGCTTTCTCTCAACACCTTTAAGAAGAATTCAATTCCCTTTAAATGAAGTATTTAGGGTCGAATATAATCATTAATAGCCAAATTTGATAAAGTTTAAAGAGCATTGTATTAGAACTCTTCTCCCTTCTATCCATCTAAGGTCCAATCCATTAGACTTTTAATATAGTTTTCAAATTAAATTGATACATTATTAGTATTTTAAAGTCTCTAAGGATCAGACATTAATGAGAGTATTTTAATACCAAGCATCTAAATTCTTGGATAGGGTGATTCAATCATACTGATAACAGTAAGTACATCAACTTAAAAATCTGATAATTTTAGTGTAGCTGATAAAGTATCATACAATATTGCTTAAAATTCTTTAGGTTAATAAGTAAAGGCTTTCATGATCCTTGGTATTAATTTTAATTTAAGTGCTTCTTTAGCTCTTTCTTGATTCATATTCTTAGATAATGCTTCTAAAATTTTTAATTACATTCCCAAATAATTGGGACTCATTGCAATTTCTAATAAATTTACAATCTTTTAAAATGCTTCTGGACTATCCATAATTTAATGTATAGTTGTATCGATTCCATCACTTAAATTTTAAATTGCAAATTGTAACATTTCTTCATTAGATTCTGTAGAAATCAAATTTAAATAATCTTAAACTAACCCATCAAAGACTTATTATTGCATATTTCCACCATATTGATTTTAAATTCTATTACTTTGAGGTCTATTATTTATATTTAATTAAGGTTTGGAATACATAGGATTCTATTGAGGAGGTTGATAATTGGATTATAAAGGTTAAGATTAATATCCAAATTATTAAGTAGGAGATAATTTTGTCATATTCTGCTATTAATATTGGTTTGAATCATTCTATTTGAATCCATTTTAATTTGAATCATTCTATTTGAAACCATATTAATTTGAATCATTTTACTTATATGGGTATTAATTTGAGTCATTCTATTTATATGGATATTAATTAAACTCTTATTGTTGATCATAACTATTCTAATTTCTAGATCCAGCACTTCCTTATCTTCTATTAGAACTTCTATTTGGTTATTCAATTATACTAGGTACATATTCTTCATTCTTTCTTCTTGGTTATGGAGGTAAATTAAGTGTTAAAGGACCATCATAAGATCTAGGTTGGAAACAATTTATAAATTAGGGTCTTGATAGAAATGAAATAAGTTTAATTATTCTAGATCTGGTTTATGCACTAACGAAATCTAATTTGGAGACAGACATAAGACTATTCACTATTTGTGGAGTCTTA
Organism: Paramecium biaurelia; assembly: GCA_000733385.1. Lineage (NCBI taxonomy): Eukaryota > Ciliophora > Oligohymenophorea > Peniculida > Parameciidae > Paramecium > Paramecium biaurelia. The sequence continues at coordinate 193,479 of JPFL01000053.1, forward strand.
TAGGATGTGGAGAAGGTAGCTAAATTAGAGATTTAAAATATGGATACCACTTTTGGTGAGTATTTCTAATAAGTCTACTGTTAAATTGAGAAGAAATTAATCTTAAAAGATTAAATCATTAGTCCAAAATTAGAGTAATTTAACTAACAATTAAGAAATGAGTGCATATGATTGATCATCTAAGAATTATAATCTCTCATTTTCAAATATTCTTTTTAATGTCAAGGCTGTATTGTGATTTATTGCTTTTTATTATAAGGAGAAACCTACAGGTACTATTAATTACATAATTTCCATTTAAGTATCAGGAGATCCTAATTCAGCCTCTAAGTAGATAATTATATAAAATACCAGCTAGTTTTGCTATGATAGTTTAAGTAATGCTTTTCAACATGAATGTTAATTCATTTAAATCATGAGTAACATGCATTTTACCAATTAAATCTTTAGTAAAGGATTCTGGTATTGCAGATAATCTATCAGAATTTTTTAACAATTCACTAACAATAGAAGCATTGGATAAACTATAACCGAATTCATCTTCTAATTTTGCACATACAAATGTAGGTTCATGTGGAAAGAGATCTGCAAATTCTCTTTCAATGTGTCTCTTTAACATAGAAATTTTAATGCTCACTGATAACTTAATGGAATATACATGGTGCCATCACTGTCATTTTTTTATATTCTACATTTGACTCTGAATCTTTTCTGATGGTTACAAATAATCTTATAGCTTAACCACTTCCTCCTTCTATTGGAGTTTCAATTCTTTTGTTATTATTCCATTCCATTTTTATGAGTAAGATTAAATTATAAAAAGTAAATATAAAAAATCAGATATTACTCTCTATGGGTGATGATAGAGATTATTAGGTAATGAAGGATTTTAATTTTGGTATAATCTATTGTTACATCATTGGACTGGAATTGTAATCAAAATATTCAAAGTATTCATGACTTAAAGCTTGTTCTATATTAATTTATTGATCCAAGTCAGTCTCTAATAATCCTTATACAAGAGAATTACCATAATCAGGAATAGATATCAACTCTTTATTTATAGAGTTGTATTGATATCTAGTATTTAATTTATTAATTAATACAATTTGATCATTAAATGTCCAGCCATAGTCAACATCTAAGAATTTTAAAGAGGATTCTCTTCATTTAATAATTCTGCATGTTCAAAACCTACAAGTTTACAATTCATATCTTAATCAATTGCAATATTAGATAAATTTATTTGAGAATGGAAGACATGATTCAATATCAATATTTTTACACAACATAAAATATCCTAATATAAAATTTAATATACAAACATCATCGATTATATATCTTCATGACTTAAACTATGATAATGAATTCTGTTCATCTATTCAAAAATAAAATAATAGGAATTTGATGACTCATAAAAATCAATTATATGAGCAGCTTTCTTAAAATCACCTAATTTACGTAAAATAATCAATTGCTCATATATTTTATACTTCTCAACTTCTTATTTTTTATAACACTTACAAATATACATTTTCCCATCCAATTTGCTTTTAAGCGAGCATATCTAAAATAATTATATGTCCAAATACTTTTGCAAAGTCTGTTTATTAATTTAAAATAACATTATCATAAATTTCTCGTATACCGATATATGTTGCTTAACAATCTAAATGTTTCTTGAGTTTAAGGAGATCTTCATTTCCAGCCTAAATAGTAAATTATTGAAAATGCATTGAAATCAATTTGTTCTCTTTACATTTCCATTTTAATTTTAGTTTATAGGATATTTCTATTTCAAAACACTATGTATTCAAAAGTAGATTTATTTTGTTTGTAGTAAATTGTAAATTTGCTTTGTGTATGTAATGATCTGATTGTTGAAATGAGATTAAGCATTAAAAAGTGTGTATTATTTCCATATCTATCATTAATAATTAAATGAAATTCAAACAGATTTATATTTATAAAATGCTTTGGGATATTAATAAATTTCTTAGATAATATTTTAAATCTCAATTCGACTGAAAAAGTTTGGCCTGAAATTATAAATTATAACTAATTATATATAAATAATTATTCCATCCTTCACAAAGTTTAACCCAAATGTTAATAACCCAATCCATGATTAAAGACAAGAGTCTTCTATAAAGATCTTTTAAGCATAGCTATAATTATGACTTATATTTACAATAATTAACATAAAATTATTATCGTTTTAATTTAACAAATTCTATTGCTTCTTTTAGATCATATTATAATATTGAACTTAAATATAGAACTACAACTGAAGGTGCTCTACCTATTCCAGCAGTGCAATGTACATAAACATATTCATATTCATTAATTAATTTCTTAAGAATTTATACTGCTTTATTTGATTTCTTCTCAAAATCAGCTGCATCCATATCAAAAATCTAATAATTTTTCATTACTATATTCTATCTCTTATACGCATCTACTATTTATTCCCAATTAACACCTCTATGAAACATATCTAAACGAGTCTATAGGTTGAGTACCGCCTTTACTTATTTTTATTTTAATAATAAAATATCTTATTCATTTTGAGGGTAAGGACCAATCATTATATTTTCATTTATTTCATATGTTTAGAATTTAACGATAAAATTCCAATCTAATTTATTTAACCTACCAAATTCTTCATAATAAAAGAAAGAAGGTTCTTAATCTGCAAATTAGTACCCTTAACTATTAGGTTTGTTCTTTTATTTTGGAATCTTAGTAGCTGAAAATGAACCATTCTTATATTGTGATTTTGTCTAAAATGCTGTATAGATTTATGTTTTGACTTTTATTGGATAAAGTGCATATTCATCAAGTACTTATCTAATAGAAGAGAGATCAGCAGTTTTAAGATAACGTCCATTCCCTCTTTCCCAAATCATATTTCCAGATTCATCATTACGAATCACATAATAATATCGGAAATAAAAATTAAGAGGATTTACAATAAATGAAATTGACCATTATTGAATAGGCTCTTATGTTACTATTATAAAAATATGAATTGAGTAATACATATATCAATCTTCTATTATTATTTCATTAACACAGGTGTTTTCCATGAGCCAATTTCTGGTATTGAACCAATTATCATCATTCGTTCTCCAAGCTATAAATTGTGATTGAGTTTTAATTTGATTGTTCTATATCCCCAATACTCCTCTATAATAATTAAATGAACTATTACAATTAAAGTACTCCCCTTTCTTGCCATTCAATAATAAATGTTTGGTAATTATACGATTTTCTCCTGGTTCCCAAAATTCTTTTTCATGAGATGGATTATGATAATCATTCACAAGGAATTTATACTCAATATTTTTACAAATTCTTGGAAGTTTTAGACAGGTAGTCCATTCATTATTCTTTTTGAACTTCAATACTATACCTGATTCCATTAGAGCCTTATTGCCTTAGTAGAATCCCAAATTCCTAATATTTCTTAGTCTCCACATAAGTAAATTGCTTATCCATATTAAGTATTGTAATGAATTTTTAAATAGATTTTTACAATCCTAATATCTGTAAAGGAACTGTTTGTGGATAATGAGTTCATTAAATATTAATTAAAAAATTTCAAGACAACTAAAATTATTTTCAAATTTAATTCAATGAGATGAGGATTTTTGAATTATTAATAGTATAAATCATTGAGTTATATGGTATTCTTTCTTTGTGGATAAGTATTCAACTATTTACTTTGGGGATAATCTTTTCTCTGGATCCAAGTTTAACATTTCTTTCAAAACAAATCGTATCTAATTATCAATCTTTAATCCTAATTGAATATTAAATTATCATTATACCAGAATAATTTTTATCTATATAACTATCTAAATTTGATATAACTTCCATTTGACGATCAATTATTTTATCAAATACTCTACCCTTAACCGCAAATAATCCATAATCTATTACTTCCTTTCCATTTTTAGTAACAATAGTTTTAAGACTCATCCAGAGAGGGATTCCTGAAATGATCTCCAATACAACACAACCAAGAGACCAAACATCAATTACCCAAGGTTTCTTATAATTTCTTAAATATTTCATCAAACATGGACGGTAGTTCATTTAATTTTCATATAAGATATAGTTTAGTATTTCTGGACACATATATCTAATAATATTATAAATTAATTACTCTGGTGTAGCCATTGAAAATTATTTTAAATCATCAAAAGGAAAACTACTACCATAATCAATCAATTTAACTTAAGTTAATTCGTGTACATCATTCTCGTTTTTTATTTTCTTAACTAGAATGTTTTCAGTCTTAAGATCAGAATGTACAATTCTTTAATCTTATAATAGATCAAGAGCCTATGCTAATTCACGAATTAGT